>JACDOX010000094.1:1189339-1599080 GCA_014549065.1 Cardinalis cardinalis
GGGGGGGGCTGGAGGGGGTGAGTGCTTGCAGGTGGAATCCCAGACGTTCGAACTGGTTGTGCTGCTCCTCATCCATCCACCCAATATTGCTGCTCACAGTTGAACTGAGCAGCACTTCACTTGCAGAAACCAGAGGGGATGGGCATGGCAGAGTTGTGAAGAACGTGGCCAGTTGGAAGGGATCTCAGGGAGGGCTTAGCCAAACGTAGCAAGCTACAAGCAAGATGTGTAATGGAGTTAGACAGGAAGCATTTTCTCTATTTTCTCTTCTCTTGTGCAGTGAGTTTTCCATGTGATGAGGTTTATCACACCTAGAATGTTGCTCTTGAGGGCTGCAGTGGAAATGTTCAAATGGTAGCGTAGATATCAGCGTGACTCACAGGGGACAGAAGGGGATGGAGGTAACCGAGGTGCCTGAGGGACAATGAAGCTTGTACTGYGTGTAGTCATGTTTTTTACAGAGTTGCACGTGATTGGTAACTGTGGGGTGTACTTTGCTCTGTGAATTTGCAGAAAGAGGATGTTTAAATCAGTTTAGATAATGTATGTAAACAGCATAATCTTCTGCTAGACTTGTTAATGTAAGCGCTGACATTAACACACTTCTTTACACGACTTTAATGACTGAGAAAGTAGCAATTTTCCTTGGTGATTAAATTATATGTTTGCCACTTATGTATGCGAGGTGTTTGTGCAAGCTGAAGGAACTGTGTTCTGTTCTTCATTTTCTAACGTGGCTGTCCGGGGTAAAAATATTGTGAGGTTTGAAGGCAAGCAATATGAGTCCATCTTGCTTTAGAAAAATGCCTTCAGAAGTTTGTGGGGCTTTTTTTTTGGTGGGTTTTTTTTTTGATTGAAAATTTGTGAAATTCCCCCGAGCCATGGAATTCTCAATATTTTGCGTGCTTGTCTATGTGTGACTAGGTACACAGAGTAGTTGAAACAGACTGGTATGCGTTGGTGTGCCATAACATATGGCATCACAAATATATCCCAGTGGTATCTGARGGAGGAGGGAAGTTCAGATACTCAGATTTTCATGCTGTTGACTGTACCTTCCTTTTCCGAGTGCTTGTGTATGTGTCTGCATTTAGGGAACTATAGATGGAGGTAGTATCTAAGAGATGAAATTCTAGATCCCTGTGAACAGCTATTTTATGAATAATCTTCCCTGTTTCACTTGTCATGCTCTACAAGTTGGTCTTTCTGGGCCACTGTAATATTCCACATTCCTCAGAGACTTCAGACTGCTGTGATGTGTTAAATCAACCCATACAAAACAACTTTCATCTCTATTTTCCTCATTCATAAATCTTCCCTTGCCTGAAATTATATAGTGGGAAGTTCAGGAAATGCAGAATGAAGCCCTGACCTAGGAATAATTTCTTATCATGCAAAAGTAATGACAGATGCATTATTTGACTTGCATTACTTGAAAATGGATGACTGTCTTAGYTTCCCAGTAGTGTATCTGCAGCTGGCTTCCAGCTCTGTGTTAGCCTGAGATAGTGGCACTGACATTTTAGAGACAGCAAATACCATTTCAGGTCCCAGTTAGAGACCTTGGTGTTTTCCCCAAGTTGGTTCCATTGTCAGTGTGGTAACCAACTTCAGGAGATGCAAAGAATAGCACCAAATAATTATATTGCAYATAACATATTCTATCTAGCAAAACTAATCCATATAGTAGTTGTTAAGCTTATACAGCATTACTACCACAGTAATGGTGTTGTAATTGCTGTTCTTACCTAACAGTTAYTGCTAAAGTAGAATTGACATTTGCAACCTAGAGAGAATTCAGGTTTGTTTAGGTGCAAGATGGGTGCAGATTTGAGATCTGTTCCACCCGAGAGGGGTTCTGGTGCAGAAGTATGTGTGTGCTTGAAAGCTTCRCCCTCCCTTCTAACCACTGCAACTGCCAGCTGATAAATCTGTTCCACTGTATTGCTGGTGAGTGTTTGTACGTGTACAAAATCTAAGCAGACTCACAGAACTGAGCCTACAGAAGACTCTCACCTGCAAAAGGAGATAAATATACTCCCTGGCTGAAAAGTAATTGCCCATTTAGAACCATGGAAGGAAGAATTTAGCAGGCAGCTTGCTCTGGCTTCCCAGCCCTTCTTCTGCTAATAAATCATTGTGAACAGGCAAATCAGCAAGCAAGCAACAGCCTGCCCTTCTGTTCTCAAAGCAACAAAAGACATCAGCGGGAAAGCCTGAAATCTTTAAAATTTAGCATAATTTGTGGTCTCTCTCTTTGTTTTTTCTTCCCTTAGACCGTAAGAAATGGGTGACTGGAGTTTCTTGGGGAACATTTTAGAGCAGGTGAACGAGCAATCCACTGTCATYGGGAGAGTTTGGCTGACAGTGCTCTTCATTTTCCGCATCCTGATCCTGGGCACRGCTGCCGAGCTCGTGTGGGGGGACGAGCAGTCAGACTTTGTGTGCAACACCCAGCAACCTGGTTGTGAGAACGTCTGCTACGATGAGGCCTTCCCCATCTCCCACATCCGCCTCTGGGTCCTGCAGATCATCTTYGTATCCACCCCTTCGCTAATGTACTTCGGGCATGCCGTGCACCACGTCCGCATGGAGGAGAAGAGGAAAGAGAGGGAGGAAGCTGAGAGGCGCCAGCAAGCTGAGGTGGATGAAGAGAAGCTGCCCCTGGCTCCAAACCAAAACAAAGGCAACAACCCTGATGGAACCAAGAAGTTTCGCCTGGAAGGTACTCTCCTGAGAACCTACATCTTCCACATCATTTTCAAAACCCTCTTTGAGGTGGGATTCATAGTAGGTCAGTACTTCCTGTATGGCTTCCGAATTCTCCCCCTTTACCGCTGCGGGCGGTGGCCCTGTCCCAATCTTGTGGACTGTTTTGTCTCCAGGCCCACGGAGAAGACCATCTTCATTATGTTCATGCTGGTGGTGGCTTCCGTGTCCCTCTTCCTCAACCTGGTGGAGATCAGTCATTTGATCTTGAAAAGGATCCGGAGGGCTCTGAGGAGGCCGGCAGAGGAGCAGCTTGGAGAGGTCCCCGAGAAGCCCCTCCACGCCATCGCAGTCCCCTCCATCCCAAAGGCCAAAGGCTACAAGCTGCTGGAAGAAGAGAAGCCAGTGTCCCACTATTTCCCTCTCACGGAAGTAGGGGTTGAGCCCAGCCCCCTTCCATCAGCCTACAATGAGTTTGAGGAGAAGATTGGGATGGGACCACTGGAAGATCTCTCCAGGGCATTCGATGAGAGGTTGCCGTCGTACGCGCAAGCGAAGGAACCAGAAGAGGAGAAGGTACGAGCGGAGGAGGAGGAACGAGARGAGGAGCAGCCAGGGCCTCAGGAAGAGCCAGGGGTGAAGAAAGCAGAAGAGGAGGCGGYGAGAGATGAAGTGGAAGGGCCTTCAGCACCTGCTGAACTTGCTGCTGATATGAGACCCCTGAGCAGGCTAAGTAAAGCCAGCAGCCGGGCCAGGTCAGATGATTTGACTGTATGAAGGTGCAGGATGCGGGGAGCACATGAAAAGGAAAAGGTTGAAGAGAAAAGGAGAGATAGAGAAATAATCAAAAGATATTTTTAAGCAAAGTGCTAAAATGGCCACTTGAATATTATTTCCTTTTATGATTCTCAACTGGAAAGGTACTACCATGGTGACAGTGCCTTWTTTGCCCCATATGTCCCTGTATTTCCCTGTTTCCACGCGCCAGCTCATTCCTTACAGTAATATCTACACTGTACACATAACTGATGTATTTGAAAGCCTAACACGGCAGTGAYACCCAAATGTTGCCACTGTGATCATATTTACTGAAAGCCTTGTGTTCCACATTTCTCTGGGAATGTGGGGCGGATCTGTCTTTCAGCCAGTGAGGGGAAAGACTCATCAACAACTGTATCTAGTCTTTCTCTTTCTGTTTCCTCCTATGGCTCACTGAGCAGATCTCCCCTTTGCTGTTGGCATGGAATTGCAGTTATTTAATTCACAAAGTGAATTCTATGCTTGGCAKCAACACACTAAAATACTAAGCCCAACTTCCCTTCTTTATTCAGAAAATAAAGGCAAAACTGTTCCRAATTTCTCTGTGAATGCATATCTGAGTTAGGTAAATATATTTTCCCAGGTCAAAAATATTTCTGCTCTGCAAGTGATATTGACAGTGGGCAAGGTTAACAGTAGCTCTTTACTAGGACTTAGCAGATGCCCAGAGATGAATTATTTGCTCCCAATAGGGTCATCCAGCCCTGAGACTAGTTCAGAACACTGAAGAGAATAAATTCAAGTGATATTTTTTACTTGTAGCCTTGTGACTTAAAAAATTGAAACTAGATTTAGCCAAGCAAGAGGGGAAAAAATCTTCTGGGAAAGGAGGGGACAGCTATAGCCCCCAGAGCATGAAACCAAATACAAGCCTTCATGGTATGATCCTGACAAGTGTTCAGTTCCTGGAGCTTCCAGGCTCCCAGGCACTCAGCAAATCTCAGGTACAGAGTCCTGAAGGCACGTGTGAACCTAAACCAGAGATCTGGGTAACGATGTGATTTTTTAAACTTCTAAATACAAAACTGGTTGGTCAAGTTTGAAAAGACTGATATGGTAAAAGTCTTTTGACAGCCTTTGTTTTTAATTTGACAGGAGCCATTCAGTGGGGTACTTCTCCCTGAAATGCCAAAATCTTGGTCAAGTAAGACAATGCCTTTCAAAAGATGACTTAGACCTTTTGTGCCAACAGGTCTGTACAGAACTCTCTGAGACTCAGAAAAATCTTTTTTTACAGAAGGCAGAAAATGATGTGCTTGCAAATGTTTAGATGTCTAATATAGATTTCTAATTTTAGGACTACAGCAGCAACTCTTGGCTGGGACAGTGCAGCAATGCGTTCAAAAGCTTCAGGTTAACAGCTATGTCCCCCCCAAAACTGAGCCCCATGCCAAAAAAGTGCAGGTATGCACTCTGCTCTGCAAACCTCAGACCCTGCCATCTCAGCAAATTCTTTCTGCTGGGCTGCAGCCCATCCCATTGTTCCCAGGGCAGGCTCTAATCCAGGTCAGGGAAAAAAAGGTCTTTGGCACAATGCATCAAACTCATCCYGCCATCAGCTAGAAAAGCCCCCCTGCGGCCTCCCATTGTGGCAGGTCTGACTCAAAGCCCAGGAGAGGCAAATGGGAGCCTGTGAGAGCCCTGGGCAGGCTTGGGCCCTGTCCCAGCCCCAGAACAGTCAGTCCTGGTCCCACCCCTTTGGTGAAGTTCCCTGCCTGGCTGGACTTSACTGCCGAGTGACAAAAAGCTGTACATATGTAGAAAGTTTGTAGGGTGCATTGGGATTCTTCAGTGCCACAGAGATGCCATGTATTGTTTTTGTTTTTTCCTTTTTTTTTTTTTTTTTAACACTATTCATCCTTTTGCTCCTCTTGGGCCTGTGTACTTTCCCAAGGTTTGCAGCCTAAGGTCAAAACCTTTTTTTCCTTAGACAAAGGCTGTTGGGTGTCCTTCCTTGTGAAGGAAGACTGGAAGGTCCCTCTTCAGTTTTGGGAAGGAATATGACAAAGCAACACATGCAGAGTGAGAGAGCCTGGAGGCTGCCATTTATCCACTCTCTTMATACAGAAATAGGAGAATTGTTATCACAACTGAGGGAAGAGAATATTTTTCAGCAGGAAGAGTCCACTGTGCCCAGTTCAAGATAACAGAACTAAAGAAAGGGCCGAGATTTAGATGAACAACACAATCACCACACTTAMACTAGATGGGATCTATTTTATTTTCTCCATAGAAAGAGACAAGAGTTTGAATGATTCGAAGCAGCAACCAGCCTGCTTGTTGAAGGGGGTTGGAAACACTTTCCTGCAGGTAAAAACCACAACCTTATTATAGTTTATATGAGGTATCTGCATCAGAGCATCTGACCCTTGCAGATACCAAGGTACCGGACTGGTTGAATCACACCCACCCCTGCTGACTTCTAGTTACTTGACAATTCCTCTGCTGATCTCTGACATTCATACATTCATTAGGCTACAGGACTACTTAAAGATGAGTGCTTGTTCATCAGGAGTACATGGCTCATAATGTGGCTGTCAGGCAGGGCAGTCTTTAATAACCACATGTTAATGATGTCCTTTTCCACTGGAGAGCCTCAGTAAAATGCACCACGTGCAGTGTGCTCCATGGACACTGTAGTTCTCTCACAGCTGCCACAGGAATGCTCTGTTCTTTCTCCGGGTCCCAACAGCACAAGAAGAAGCTGGCATTTTCCTCCTGCATCCACTCAACTGCTTTTTGATTTTTTATTTTTTAAAGTCAGTTTTCAAGTACTCTGCCTGGCTGGCAGTGAATCTGTAGCCACCAAGCATGGCATCAGGACAGTGCTGCTCGGCAAAGGGGGCAGGGAACAGTCCGGTTTTCTGGCACTCAGCCTCACCTCTGCAAGGAAATCTCTGTGGGACTGTCAGCAAGTCATTCTTCCTTCTTGTGCAATTGGGAATCATTTCCTACCTGACAATCACCATGTGAGGCCTGACATGTTGTGCTAGTTATGGAAGGGGARGTCCTTGGATGGAAAGCCCTAGAGATGAGCAAAGGATTGTTGCTATTTCTGGATGTGATAGCACATAAATGTGCTTTATTCCCTCTCAATGAGACAAACTTAATTGTTTATTCAAGAAATTCCTAGTGAAGTTGCATAACAGCCTCAGAGCTGTGGATGCAGTGTATGATTCTACTCAAAAAATAACTTAGCAAAACATAAAGATATATATGATGAATGAGGAATATTATTTCCTTGGGAAGGSGGAAATCACTGGACAACTAGAGCCTGGATCATTTAAAGGTGTGTTTACCCCCTTGGCTCCCTGTGCAAATAAATTCCTAGCTGATCACATGGCTCTCTGCAAGGAGCATAAGATGCAAGTGTCAAAATCACCAAAGGAAGTGAAAGTAGAAGAGCAAGGTAGTCTCTTAGCTTACAATAGCATGTGGAGGTTGGTGTTCTCTAGTGTCTAGAGCAGTGGACCTAGGATAATAATCTTAGATTTATTTCCAGCTCTGCTTCTGACTTGCTGTGATAATCACTTTACCTCTCGGTGCCTTTTTCTCCACCTGTAAAATGGGTGTAAGAATTTCCACCTACCTCACAGGGATGTTGTGAGGCTTCCTTAACTCTGTTTGTAAAGTAAGTAGGAATGATCTGATGAAAAGCACTGCTGAAATGCATGGTATCCTTGTTATTTCTTGGCAGAAATGCTAACTTGGGTAATATATGACTCCTCAACCARAAGGACAGTAGTTTGGAAATGTGAACACTGCACTGCACTGACAACATTAACATGGATGTGGATTTGCCATGGGTAAAAAAGACTTTATTGATTCCCTCACCCATGTCTCCCACCTTAGCCAAGGCCATGTATGAAGCTGTGGTGACAGTGTGGTGATGTGGACCCCTCTTCTCCATCCCCAGCATCCATTTGTGCTGAAATAAGGCAGTTCCTGGAGCACTTAGCTGAGGCTGGTGGAGCTCTGACAGTTTTGAGGCGCTTGCAAGGCATGTGGGAGAGGGTTGTATCATACAGAATATTGCTGGGCTTCTGTTTTAAACCACTCAGAGCAACAGAGACCGACACCCACAGCCTCTCAGTGCTGAAACACAGTGAGGTTCAGGAGAGGAGACATTTGGGGAATCTCTGCTCTCTAGGTCTGTGTGGGCATCAAATCTACTTAATGGTAGGGGAAGCCCTATCTCTCCTGCTGCTCAGTAACTCACTGACTGTGCAGTTTTACATTTAAAGAGCAGCTGTGTCACACAATGCTGAAAAAAAAAAGTGGCAGTTTGCTGTTTTGTATAGAAAATGGCTTTTCAGGCTGACAACTGAAAGTAATCCTAGCCTAGGCTTAGTTTTGTTTAGTAAAGACAGGAACATCCATGAGTACTACACTAAAGCCTTCCTGTAAGCCCAAGGCAGCTGTGATAAAACAGTATATGGTGCCAGATTTCCCGAGGGCCAGGGCTGGATAAATGTACCAAAATCAGGGGACTTGTCCAAGTATTGGAATAATTTTTCGCCCCAACAAATGACATTACCATTCCTCGGGCTCTGTGTGTGCTGTACCTTTTAACATGGTTCAGGAAAGGCTTTTTGCCAACACCAAATGTGCTCACACAGCTGAGCAGTAACCATGGCAAGTGAGTATGTGTCAGCTTTGCCAAGACATAGCCTGGCACACAATCCTTTCCTTGCCACTAGTTTGGCATCAGCCTATTTCAGTAGAAGAGGCAAGACTTATGTATCTGTCAACAGTTCAAGCTTTCCTCTCAGCAGCCTGCTGTACAAAGAGACACAGGAGGTTTGATCAGCCTGGAGAGGAGGGGGCTGAGGGCATTGGGAGCCCTAAGTGCTTTCTTCAGGTTCCTAAGGGGGAGGAATTCCAGGGAAGATGGAGGCAAGACTCTTGACAGAGGTACACAGCAAAAGATCAGAGGCAACAATCACAATGAGCAGCAAAGGAAAATTTTGCCTAAAAAAAACTCTGACAAGGAAACAAATTGTTCAGATGGAGAGTGGTTCAGCACTAAAGCAGGTGTCCAGAGACAAAGTGGGATCTTCATCCTTGGGGGATGAAGCTTGGCTGGGGAAAGCACTGAGCATCCAAATCTGACTGTACTGAGCTGGAGGTTGGGCCAGGTGATGCCTCCCAGCCTGAACTATCTATCCCATGAGATATCCCATGCTGAAAGCTCAGTGCAGCCACTGCATGGTGGAATGACACATGTAGGGTACTCCCTGCCTCTCAGGTGCTCTGGTAGAGCTGGTTTGGGCTGTCCCAAAGGCCACACCACCTCCCCAGGCACCAGCAGAGGCTCATGCACACACAGAGGCAGCTGGTGAAGTGCTCAAGGCCTGGCTGGATGGAGCTCTGGGCAGCCTGGTCTGTGGAAAGTGTCTCTGCCCGTGGGAGGGGTTTGGAACTGGGTGATCTTCAAGGTCCCTTCCAACCCAAACTATTCTTATGATTCTGTGATTCTATGAAATGATGTTTGGTAGCTACAAAAGCTGCTTGAGGCCAGAATCGTGTTGTGTAACTGGTTTGGAAAAAGCATTATAAATAAAATTAAAAAAAAAAAAAAAGAAAAAGAAGAAAGAGAGTATGTTTTTCAACAGATAAAATCATGGAAACATAGTGGCTTAGGCCTTTCCATATTTTAACTTCAGCATCAAGTATGCCTTTAAATCCATCTGAAAGTGCAGAGGACAGCATTTTAACATTCTGTCAACAAAAACGTGTGTGTTTTAAAGCTTGCTGATCTGGGATGAAGCAGCACTGAATAGAAATGGTGATTACAGAGCTACTGACAGAACATTTTGAAAAAAAACAAAGAGTGTTGGCCTCTGCCTTGCTAGATCCAGCTTGGTACAGTGAAAGCAAACCAGGCATGTACTGGTTTCCARGGTGGAAAAGCTATATAAAACAATGGTCATGTAAGTTTTTCAATACATACATGTTAGTTCACAAAAGAGTCACAGACAACCCTGTAAAGGAATCCATGAATTGCCAGTGAATATCATCACCTGAACTCATCAAATATAAACTCAAAGGGTATGCAGAAATCAAAATGATGTGGGAATGCTTCCAGCTTCAGAGTTCTTGTTTATGAAAACCTCAGGAGAGAAGAAAAAAGAAAATGGGTGGCTGGCTGCCAGCTAAGGTTATTTGTCATAAATATGCCCTGTAGCACCTTCTGGAAACCTGTGTGATAAATATACTCTTGGCCAAACCCCATGATTTAATTCTACATTCTGCACCTTCCTGCACCATTCTGCACCATGTTACTTAAAAGGCTTGATTTTGGTTCTCTCTACAAACTGAACACAAAATAGCCTCATTCACTATAATATGTGGAAGAATAACTGCAAGTGAGAAGCTGCCTTTGTGCCTGTGGAGGGCCATGGACCCTGCTCCCACACATGCACATCAGCGACTGCGTGAGGAGGAACAGCACAAAATAAATTTCCCATTTTATTTTCACAYTTTTTGTCCTCCCTGAAGGAGAAGCCCTGGGGCTGAGAGGTGGGTGTAGGGCTGGGTTTTTCCTGTAGGAATTATCTTGTTCCCTGTGTGTCTCTCCCAAGGCCCAGGGATCAGTAATTCACAGCTAAGCAGAGACATGTTTCAAGCCTATTTCCAAACACATGCAAAGAAGAAAGTTTAAACCTATGACCAAACTCTTCCTTGTTTTTTACGCTTGTGTGGAAGTTGAGTTGCCAAGGCATAAACAGATCAGAATTTGGCTCTCTATAACTTATTTTTAAAGGATTTCCTGTTAACCTTGGTGTCTAAAAGGCAACCCACAGCTAACCTTGCCCCACAACCTACCAACACAGAACAAAACAACCACAAATCCCTCCAAACTCAGGAATCTCACCACTTTAGGAAACAGCAGTTTTAAAGTAGCAGATACAGAAAGAAAGAACAGGCAAGGCCTGATCTCAGCTCTGCATTAGCTGGCAGTGATACCAGAAGGTGTAAAACAAAAGGTCTCAGATCAGATACAATAACCTGCTCCCTCAGTTCATTTCTCCATGAAAACTGAATGTTTTCTTCTCTTTGCAATACTGCAGACAAGGAGACAAATTTCAAACCAAGAAGTCTGAGAGCAAGACAGAAAGCCAAACAATCAGAGACTGTGGGACTAATCTGGTGTCTTGGCACAACCAAACATAGATTTGTTTTCTTAGTGAAATGAGTTGTAATGAATAAAGTTTCCTGATTTTCAGTCAGCAGGGTCTCTGTGCTTTGTTAAACTCACAACTCTATTCTCCTCTTCCTGTTTATTATTCTGAATGCAGAGAGTTTTGAGGGGCAATGGTTAGAATTATAGAATCAGAATAATTAGGGTTGGAAAAGGCCTCCAAGATCATCAAGTCCAATTGCCAATCCAGCACCACCCTCAAACCACGTCCTCAAGCASCATATCCATGTTTTTCAAACATTTCCAGGGATGGTGACTCCACCATTTCCCTGTGCAGTYTGTTCCAATGATTTACAATCTTTTCTGTGATTTTTTTTCCCCCCTAATGTGTAATCTAAATGTCCCCTGGTGCCACTTGAGGCCATTTCCTCAAGGTGTGTATGTAAGAGGAAAAAATAAAAAGATTCAGACGCCATGAAGGTCAAGTGGGAACATGACTCTGACATGAAGGATTGGATCTCACACCGATAGCCATCAGGAAATTCCCTGTCTGCACTTCTGCTTCCCTTCTGGCCCCATTCCTTGATATTCCTTACAATTGTAATTGTAAGTCCTGAAAGGCACCCGCAGCCCCAGCGTGGAGGGAGGATGGCGAGGGCTCCAGATCAATCTCTCCTTAGGGGGGAAGRTGGGCCAGGAGCAGTTGTGGTGTCCCTGCTGCCCTGCAGAGGAGTCACAGCAGTGATAAAATGGCAGGATCACAGAATTGTTTGGGTCTTTAGGAGACCTTAAAGACCATCCAGTGTCATGGACAGGGACATCACCCATCAGACCAGGTTGYTCAGAACTCCACCCAGCCTAGCCTGAAACACTTCCAGGGATGAGGCACCCATGTCTCTGGGAAATCTGTTCCAGTGCCTCACCACCCTCACCGTAAAGAATTTCTTTGTAATGTTTAATCTAAACCTGTCCTCCTTCGGTTTGAATCCATTCCCCCTTGTCCGGGCACTCCACGCTCCTGTACAAAACCCCTTTCCACCTTTCTTGCAGGTTCCCTTCAAGGCTGCAATTAGGCCACCCCTAAGCCGCCTCTTTGCAGGCTGAACAACCCAATTTCCTCAGCCTTTTGTCACAGGAGTGACAATTAACTCGGTGGCTCCCTCTGGACTTGCTCCAACAGATCGATATCCCCCTCAGAGGTCGGTGTTCACCCTCCCCTTCTTTCTGGGCCTCGCACACCTCCTTCTGCCCCCAGGCCAGCAGCGGGTGCCCTTCCCGTGGCTTTTAGGGCAGCTGAGTTTCGCAGGGACAGCCGAAGGGCTCAGGCGCCCGCGCCATCCCCTCACGGCGGCACCGCCAAGTTCCCCTCCCCGGGGCCGGACCCGCCAGGGGGCGGAGCCTCCCCGCCGTGGCCCCGCCCCCGCCGCGAGGAGGGCGGGGCGCCTGCGCACCTCTGCCACCGGAGCCGGAAGCGCGGCGGGCGGAGTGGGCAGCGTTGGGTGCCGCCATGAGCTTCCTCATCGACTCCAGCATCATGTTCACCTCGCAGGTAGCCACCCCTTGCCCGCCGCTGCGGCGCGGCGCCTCCGGCCGGCAGAAGGGCGAGGGAGCGGGGAGGTGCCGCCGTCACCGGGCTTCCCTCTCCCTGCGCCCGGTCCGTGCCTGGCGAGGCGCGGGGGCGGCGCCTGGGGGCGAGCGTGCGCAGTGCCCCGCGCTGGGGGGCGCGCGGACCCTCAGGGGCGGCCGGGCCCAACCCAGCCCAGCCCAGTTAAATTTAAACTTTAGCCCTGCTAATTTAAATTTAAATTTAAACTTTAGCAGGAGAACCGAGCTCCGCTTACGTTTAAATTTAAATTTCTCCAGCTGGGACAGACAGGGAAGTTCACCTTGCTGGTCTCTACCGAGTGCTCGGTTTGTTTCTGGTGTTTCTCGCCAAGGCTGATCCTGGGCAGGTGGACCAGGTGAAAACGCRTTTGAGTGGATCGCAGAGAGGTCTGACTGAAGCTGCTGAGCTGGTGYGAAAGTTTGGTTCTGTGGTGATGAGGGATGAGCTGAGGCAAAGGAACCTTCCCCCTCTCGGCAGCAGGTGGTTGTCTTAGATAGACTTCAGTGCACAACCTGACAATTTTCAGGACAGCTTTTGGCTGTTTCTTAGAAGAACAATGCCCTCCCATTTGATAATACTTTGGTTTTTGCTTACAACGTGCTTTTTCACTCTTGGTGTCTTGAAGAGTTTGGGTTAGCGTTAGAGCATAGCTTTGGTGTTGTTAACAGTTCACCCAGAACAAAAACTTCCACTTTTTTTTGCTTTGAGTTCTGAGCTCTAACTTATCTCATGGCTTTTCTTTCCTTTCTGATGGCAGCATTGAAGCCTCTCATTACCTTCAGTTGTACCAAGTTAGATGTTCAAGTTGCTACGTGCAATTGTTAATTGCTCAAGATTTTGCTGAGTTTGCATGTCACATTCACCTGCTGTGTCTTAGAGTGTGAACTTTTACCAAAATGTCTTTCTTTACTTTTGTACAGTCCCTAACACAAGGGGAGTCTAATCTTGTTTGGTTTTTGGTTATTATTCTACCTACTTAGCTCTTCATCTTTTACTTCTTTTTAAAAGTTTCTCTCTGCCTTTTCCCTCCTTCCCACTGTTAAATGTGGAATTACTTGATGCAGATCTCATTTGCTTATCATACTTATTTAGCTTATGACCCCTAGATAGGAGGCTTATGGAATATCTTTCCTTTTTGCTAGCAGTTGCTTTAAAGTCTGAAGTCCTCCTCAAACAAGTTTTGCCAGCTGTTACAAATCACTCATTCTAGCTCACTCCTGTTTCAGTTGTTCTTTCAAGGCAGCTGTGTTTGATCTTCTTGCCCAGCACTCCAGGTATTCCCTGTCTGTAAATCATGTTGGTGTGTTGCCTTTGCCACTGTGGTTACTCCCGATGTGCAGGGAAGTAATCCACAACAATTCYTTTGGTTTTGCCTTGGAATGTTTCTCATCTCCACGGCAGGGTGGACAGAGAGCTCTGGCCTTTTCACTGTGCTCTGAGGAGATACACTGACTTTATTCTGTGATGTCTGACATATACTGGATTTTTGTCTTTGCCTTGGACAAAGCTACTTCTGTGAAAAACACTGAATATTTCCTGAATTCTCTTTTTGCTTGGGTTCTTTTAAATCATTGCACTCCCTTTCAGTCTGATGAGGAATAGATGGGACTACCCACGGGAGGCCTGACAACACAGTCCCCTTTTACTCTCTGAAGACAGGTGATTGCAATTTTGGCCACCTTGTTCAGTTTGTATTTACTTCATTTAAGTAATCTGCAAAATAGCTGATATGAAGTTGGTCCCTTCTGGAGTGTGAAGAAACTTTAACAAATTCTGTAATGTGCTTTCATGAYCACTTGAAATGCAAAGTGTTACTGGCTTTTTCTGTTTCGCCTGCCTTGTCCATGTGGCTTCCTACAGCTCCAGGTTGTGGTTTGAGGCATTCAGCACTGCCTTTTCCCCACCTTAGAGATCCTTGTAGCATCTTTCACCCCTGCTAGACACTGACAATGTGTGAATGTCTAGCCAGATGTACTGTAAAGACCTCTACAAAAATTCACATGCACTTGTAGTCTACAAGAAGCAGCCGATGTTTTTATAAAATTTACTCATCCCTAGAAGATGTRTATTCAAGTGTTTGCTTTGCCTCCATTTCTGTATTTCCTGTAAAAAATCCCATAGGCTTTAATTCTGTAGATTAGAAGAGTGAAACAAGAATCAAGAGTGCAAAGGATTCTGGCAGGCCAGGAACTGAGGAATTCTGAGAATTTAGGAGCACCAAAATCTGTTGTCTTGACTAGATCTTCCTTAAGGCCATAGCATTTTGTGTCTGCTACACTTAGATATTTAAAACATTATTTTTTCCGTGGTACCCTGGCAAGTTTTAATCTTTTGTGGATCTTGGATGCTTTGGGKTAGCTCTTTTCCTTCCATTTGTTTAATTTGCAGTCAGCAGTGCAGTGGGTTTGAGTTTGGCAAGTTGCAGGATGCAAATGCTGATGCTTCATCTCTTCTGCAGGTGCTGTTCTTTGGATTTGGGTGGCTCTTCTTCATGCGAAAGCTCTTCAAGGATTATGAGGTGAGAAGGAACCTTTCATTACAAGTCTGTATCTTAAAAAAAAAGTATCTTAAATACTCCCAGTTATAGAAATGTTTTTAAAACTGCATTTAGCCTTATTCCTCTCTTTAATCCCTTTTATTTTATCTGCAGTTACTTTCTTTTTAATTTCCTCTTGTGCTTCTGTTTGAAAGACTGGATATCTGAGAAAAATGGGTTCTTCTGTGGCCACTGAAAGTTTCCAGACTGGTTTAAATGAAAAGAAATATGCAGGAGATGCAGGGGTAAAAGGAAACTGAGGGAACTGCTTTGTCTTTTAAAGGTGGGTAAGCCCACCTTATAAAAGGTGAAATTTTTGAGAGAAAATCAAATCCAGTGATTAACTTAAAACTTAATGAGATGTGTCAGTTGCAGCTGAATTGGTTGTGAGGACTGGATGGGATAAAAATGCCATTCTCTTATCCATAGTGGAGTATGAGGTTGGAGTSTAGGTCAGAGATGGTTTAAATGCAAGCCAAATTCAGACCCCAGCAGTTTTTCTGATGWGGATTTTATTTTTAAATCTAAGGTTAGTATCAAAGAGCTCTCTTAGTGTATGAGTTTGCCCTCTGTTTTCCAAGAGGCTTTTGGCAGATAAAGGTGTTGGTGCCTTTAAACAAGAGACTCAGCTGTGGGCCATCATACCTTGTGATTTGTTTTGTTATCTGAGGGTATCAGGATGCCATTCCAGAAATGTAATGCCTGATGTCTCTGGATTGTTTTCTGCRTTGCAGGTGCGACAGTATGTGGTCCAGGTGATCTTTTCTGTGACTTTTGCCTTCTCTTGTACCATGTTTGAGCTCATCATCTTTGAGATTTTGGGAGTGCTGAACAGCAGGTGAGTCCGGGAGCCCACTGGGGACTGGCCTGCCTTGTGCTCTGCAGCATCTTCAGTCTAACTTCTAAATTAATGGACTAGTCTTGGATTGGGGAAACCACGGAGAAAACTGTCAGCAGCTCAATGATGTTGTGCAGCAACATTTATTTATTTGACAGAACATGGGACTAGTAGCCATAAGCTTCCAATTTTCCATGCAATTGCTATTAACAGTTGGTCTAGGTCCTTAGGGCAGGGCTTTCGTCTTTGACTTTCTCCATTTGTGAAGTTAAAAGAAATGATTTCTTTTATGGAAGTATTGTAACTCTTCAGATCATGCTAAGAGCACTTTTCAGATGCTAAAGACTACAGAATGTTTAAGCCSTGGTTTTTCTTTGGTGGTCAGAGGAGTGAATAAGATGTGAAGCTAATTGTGGAGTGAAAGCCAGGTCTGTAACAATACAGGATTTGTGAATCAAAGGTGAATCCTCCCTTGACAATAGGATGAGGACTTTTACATAAAGAGGATGTTAAAGACTGCCATCTTTGGAAGTCAGTAGGAAAGAGAAGATAGAACAATGACAAGTAGAGGCTGAGTTTGGTTTTCTTCTTATTCTGTCTCATCATACAAGTATAAGAGAGCAGTCAAAGGGGTTGAAAGGCAAGAAGTACAGAACTGATGAAAGGTCATGTTAGTTCTGTATGTTTTTAATACCTGGGGCTGGTAGCCAGAGAGATCACTGAGGAGAATGCTTTTATGAGCTTCAGTAAAGGGCTAGACTTCAGTATAGATGAAAAYGTTTCCTTCTGAATTAGTTAGGAAAAAGTGACAAGGATCCTTGTCATTTCTTCTTCCCTGAGGATAAGAGTTAATGTTGAGAATGAGGACATGTATTTTTCTGTTCAAGCAGAGTGAAAGCTCAGTTCAGCCAAGATGAATCTCACCTGCATTTGACTACTCTAATTTGGTCAGAGGAGTATTCATCATGTTAATCTGTATATGTATTTATAAAACCTTGCTTTGCAAAGTCTTGCAGATGAGACAATTCACTCTGAAATGAAACATGCTGATTTATCAACATTAAATATTTTTAGTCTTTTCAATATGAATTAGCTCTTTTGACTCAGCTGTTCATTAAAAAATTAATTACTGCTTATGCTTAGTTTTGATTTACTGTTCAACTAGATGAGCAGTCAGTCACATGAATCCTGCTGCAACTGGCATTAGTCACCATAGAAAATACAGTACTTGATAAAAGACCCTGTGTGGTCTTCTGGATAGTTACTTAGTTTTAAATAGACATTCTTGACCTCTTTATTTAAAAATAAAGCCATACAAAACCCCAAACCAAACACCTCCTTCTCTTCTACCCTAATAAAAATAAAAATCCAGATTATTCTGTATGCTAAGCCAATATTATTCATTGCTTGATGTAGTTGAAAAGATTTCACTGACATGCAATTTTCTTTGAGAAATCTGTTGTATTATGATTTTGTGCTGATCAGTATTTTGGCTTTATTTCAGCTCTCGATATTTTCATTGGAAGCTGAACCTGTGTGTTATTTTGCTCATCCTAATCTTCATGGTGCCCTTCTACATTGGTTACTTTGTTGTGAGCAATATCAGATTATGTGAGTACTTGGTTTGTGGCAGGGGAGCTGCCAATTTGAGACTAGGAATGCAAATGAGAAATAATTTTGGTTGCTGTCCTTGTACCATCCCTCCTTGCCCTGGTTTTGTTCTGGCTAAATACCTTCTCTTTGGAACTTCATGCTTTATCATGAACCATTCATTGAACAGCCAGGAAATGTTTCACATGACCCCAACAAATGCTGCTTTTCTTCATGGGTTTCAACAGAAAGTTGAGCACTTTGGAGTAGTGTTACTGGGATTTTTGTTCCTTTGCAGTTTTAAGCTTGCAGCCAAACTCTACAACCCTTGGCAGGGATGTGCTTTTCTGCTAGGGGGCAAAAGAAATGAGGCAGAGAAGCTCAATAAATCACTTCTGAAGCAGAAAAGCTCAGTAAATTACTTTTGCTGTTTTTGTTTCTGCTGTCTGGATGAGGCCTCCTTCATGGGCTAATGGACACTTAACCCTTGAGATGTTGGTACACATCACTCTTTTGTGTGAAGCTTAGGCACGTAGGTTGGGAATATTAAATATATAGTTTTGCCATGAAGATCAAATATTTAAAATTCACTTTCAAGGTCACACAAGGAAGGAGCAGTGAAGTGGTCCCTTGTGGACAGCATGTGTGAGGTGAAGGGGTGCACCCTGCAAGCTGTAGCTCTGTCAGGTGACACCTGCTTTGGCCACCAGTTCTCAAAGTAGCATTTAGATCAATGTAGAAATGCTGCAAGCTATAAAAAGCCCTAAAGGAAGAGCCTATTTTAAACACTCCCTTTCTCCTCTCCATTAGTGCACAGACAGAAACTGCTTTTTGCGTGTGTTGTGTGGTTGACATTCATGTATTTCTTCTGGAAGTTGGGGGATCCATTTCCTATCCTCAGCCCAAAACATGGTGAGTTTCATTTTCTTGCTGATTTATTCCCTCCTGCAAATAGGCTGTGTTATTTCACTTTTATTTTGGAGCTGTTATTATCTCAGCTCTGCAGCTGGGACTCTAGAAAGCAGTTCCTGCAACTGAGGGTCTGCTCTGCTTTGAAATCTGCAATGTGAAGGTTGTCAGACTGACAGAAATGGCTGCATACATCTGAATTATTTACATTAGTTTTGTTTCAGTAGCACAGGAAAACTTGAAGGAAGTAAGTCCTAACTGAACCTAGACTATGTAAGGACATGGTGTACTTTTGAGGACACAGAAACTTTATCTCCAAAAAAGTTGATCACAATTTTTATTCATCTACTTCTTTCTACTGTGGAGATTAAACCTAGTTTATTTAAGAAGCAGATCAACAACCAGTCCTTAATATGACTTTTTTTCAGTCAGGTTTTTCTTTCTTGTGGCTGAAATCAGATGAGTTTAGCATGAGTGGCTGTCCAGTTGTGTCCAAAACACAGCAGTGTGCCTAAACTCCAGACTGTAGCCAGCAAGGGGCCTGGCAGTTGTGCTGGCTTTGGTACAGATTCCTGCTGTGCYTGAGCCCAGAGGCTGTGCAGTTGCAGGGGGCTGGAGTGTGGGTTGGTAAGTCCTRCTGGATCCAGAGCTGTTTGTGTACAGAATTAGCTTGGGCATCTCTGTTGTGGTCGTGAGAATTTACAGTGTGAGGATCCKGTGTGCACTTGGGCTAGTTGGGTCCAGCAGAGTTGGCATGTGCCTGGCTGTGCTGAACCCTTGAGGCACCTGACTGTGCTGAAGGATTGTAAGACTGTTAGAACCAGAGTATTTGTCACTGGTGTTACCTGTGTAACTTACACTGCCCTTCTATTTCCCCTGCACTGGAAAATTGTTTGGATGTTGTTCCCAACAGGTGAAATTCAGTCCATTTCATGGCAATTGGTGAATATGTCTGTCTGCTTACAAAATGCTCAGCTTAGTCCTTCTGTTCTGTGGGAAGCTGCTTGACTCTGTACATGAGAAGTTGAAGGATACCAACTGTAGGGTCTGTTCACCCTTTCATCTGTGATCCTAGAAGTTTCCTAAGAGAAAATGTGTGTCTGTGTTTTGTAATTGTCATTTGCCTCTGAAATCCATATAGGGCCAATTCCTCTGCCCAGTGTTCCATTGCCAAGAAAAACTTGTATCCATTGTGAGCTGCAGAAGGTGCTCGAGTTGTCAGAATGTAACAATCCAGTGGAAATTTAGCCATGGGGTTTGAGTAATCCTCTTTAGGTCACCAAAGGTTCTGGGAGGCTGTGTAACACCTGCAGATTTCCAGAATGGGTACTAGGGTGTTTGCTGTTTTTAATTGTACTTACAGGGTGTGATACCTCCACTTAAGAGTTCTACAGTGCCTTATCCTACCAGGTGTAGACATGAGGTTAGAGCAAAGGATTCCACATGTTTATTCCTGCTGTATTGTTGGGGTGCTGCATGTACAGACAAGGCTGCTGTGGGTTTCATCAGGCGGTGGGGATGGGGATGGCAGTGKCCTGCAGCTGAGAAGTGCACCATTGAGCAAGGGCTCCCTTGGACTGCAACTTACCTAACAAACCTGAGTTTGGGAGCTTGTAGTAGAAGGAAGGTTATGCTTAATGACACACCAATATTCTAATAAAGCTCCTACCTCTGAGTTGATGGAACATTCATTCACTTTATGTGTGAGCTTCATGGGGAAGCATTGCTCCAACCAGTGGAATGTCATGTCATTTTGAAGGCACCCCTGTTTTAAGTGCTGCAGTCTGACAGTGTGTGGGGCAAAAGGCCAGTGTATTGTAGCACATTCTGTAGCTCCTGTAAATCTCTGTGCAGCTGCACATGACTGGGTGTCTCAGTTTCCCTTTGTGAAGTCTTTTTGCCTTGTTTTCATCATTCATTCCACTTCTCTGAAGCATGAAATGTGGTTTGGCGCCCAGCCATCTCAGCTTTGCAATSGTGTAAGCTCTAAATGTGCTGTGTGTGGCAGCTGCTCTGTAACCAGCTCCCTAAAATGTGAGGTGGTGTAGTGGTGTTTACTACACATGGCACTGTGTCCTGGGAAGGCAGGTTGAGGTCTGTGGTTAAGAATAAATGCAGCTTCAGTGCTTGGTGATGGTCACAGCACAAGCTTGATGTTCATGTTGAATTACATGTTTTAGAGTCCACATGGTGCTCAGATAGAAGACCTTGGTGCTGGTCACCTCAACAATGTGTTTGTGTCAGCCAGATGAACACTGAACAGCCAGGAGCAGCTTAAGCTTCCCAAGCCCCTTGTCCTACCAGCACAGCTTGTGTCTGATCTGGGGGTGTCAGTTCTAATGGGAGGGGGATTCAGATGTTTTTGGGCCATTTTGCCAGGACCAACTGGTTTGGTGGCAATTGCAGAAGTGTCTTTTTGGAAGACACTCCTTTGTAAGTGCCTGRTGGATGATCTGTGTTCCCAGCTCAGCAAATGGCAAACATATTTTATTAGTTTGGAACCAAAGTATTGATATTTAGTCCTCTCCACATATCCATATATCTGTCTTAAGTTTCTTCATAGCTGGAGTTCCCCATCCCTGTTTCTAAGCAGGGTAATGTGATTTCTGAGAGGGACTTCCTACCCCTTTCTTCTCCTAGTCCCTGTCTGTCCTTCCTGTTACCTGGGGTCATTGCAGTGGGAAGGCAGTCAGATTAATTAAGCAGCTCTCTGTTATGTTAGGAAGGCACCAAGTGTGGAGCAAAGTGAAGAGAGCAAGGTTGCTGATGCCATATTTTTCCCTCCCTCAGGAATCCTGTCTATAGAACAGCTCATCAGCCGTGTTGGTGTGATTGGGGTGACACTCATGGCTTTGCTGTCAGGATTTGGGGCTGTCAACTGTCCATACACTTACATGTCCTACTTTCTCAGGTAACTTCAGCCTTGTGAAATCCTTGTCCAGCTTTTTGAGTTTATTTTTTGCTTTTCCTGTGGCATTGTTTCAAGTTCTTTTGTTACTTTTTTTCTGAATCTAGCTGTTGTCATGTCTGCATGCTAGAACCATTTTCCACTGCTGCTGCACATTCCCCTTATACAGACTTTTCTTTGCCTCATAGGCATGTGCACATCTCTGAAATGGGGAAGCAGGTTTAATTGGGGTTTTTATTTTGCAGGAATGTGACAGATGCAGATATTCTGGCTCTAGAGCGACGACTCCTTCAGACTATGGACATGATTGTTAGCAAGAAAAAAAGGTGAGAGGACAACAGTAGCACAAAATTATTTATCTCAAGGATTTGCAGTCAGTGTGGTATAAGATGGGTTGAAATCTGAATTGGGTTGAGTTGTGTGGTGTTTTGTTCTGGCCTGATACATTACTGTTTTTAACACCAAGTAGTGCCCTTTGTGGCTGCAGATCAGGCTTCCAAGACCATTTGTAACTCTCTGCTGGCAGCATAACTGATCTGTAGGATGGGCACCTTTCTCTCCTGCTGGGTCAGGGACCCTTAGGCCACTACAGCTGGCTCTTACTTGTGGTTACAGGACAGAAAGTGGTTTGTACATGTGGTGGATCCTGGCCAAAGCTGAAGCAGGGTAGTGAGCTGGTGGGGACACAGCAATATTCTTGGAARCAGCAAGGTTCATGCTGGTTAAGTTTTGCAGAATTGCAAAACATTGCTAATGTGGATATAYCGTAGTACACCAGTGTGGCGTCAGAACTCTGCTGGCATTGGTTTAGCTTATTCCCCCAAGCTAAAAAAAAAACTACTTTCAGAAATAATGTAATTTCATTTACACTGGAAAGATTTTTGTCTACGTATTTCATATCAGTATTACATATTACATGTCTTGCTAGTAGTGCAGAATAAATCCAGTTACTGGAGTTACTTCAAAGGTGTGACTGTCTGACACAACAGTCTCTCAAACTTTACTTTTGGTGCCTTAATGTTTCAATGGAACCTTTGAATGTGTGCAGAGGAGCTTTTAGATAGCCTAACCTTGCCAAATTTATCACCATGTATATATCTGCTGATGAGTATTAGCTCATGGAAGTGTAGTTAAAGCATAACCTCCTTCCCCTTTGAAAATGTTAAGTGGTGAACAATTGTTAACTCTGTGTTTGTGGTCTTGTGTGAGATGGTAAGTAGTGAGAGAATTTAATTACTGAGGTTTAATTGACTGGAAGCACTCTAAAAGAATGCCACAGTTAAAAGATACTGTGTAGTGCTGTTTCTCACTCTGCTCTTTTGTTTTGTGCAGTGTTTTTGGATCTCTGGTCCAGGGAGAGTGATGTTGGGGTAAAAGTCAGGATGCCAGAGGCTTGTAACTAACTAGCACATTCATGCCTCTATGGCCAGGAAATCTTCTGAATGTGGCACCTTCCCAACCATTATGAAAAGCCATGTATTAATCACTTGGCAATTTTAATGAAACTCATGTAATATGTTTAAAAGAACCCAACAAAAAACCCAACACAATGTGCAAAACTGAGTAGTCTCAGAACTGTGCAAGAAATAGCAGAAGCTTGAGTTCTGTAGATTCTTGTTCTCTTTTTTACTTTGGCAGGGAGCAGTGGGCTTGCGTGATTGGACTATTTGCTCATGTAAAGCCAAATTTAAAAGGTTAGATATGTATCAATCCAAATGCAGCCAAGTAATTGGCAGAACAAGTGGGAATAGCAATATTTTCCAGCTCAGGGTAAATGCTGCAGTTCTATAAATTGTCAGTGATGTGCTGGCCACCTTCTCAGTACTACTGATAGTTCGGAACTTATCAGTGAGCACAAGAGTTCTGAGGCAATAGAACATAAAGCTTTTTGTTTTCTTTGCTAATCCTGACATTTYTTCTCATGCCAACCCTTATTCGTGCTGGCTTTCTAGTCAGTAGGAGATAGCTGTGAAAGTTGTTTGCCCTGATGGTTTTTGCACAGGAATCACTTTTCTCTCCTTCCTGAGCACAACCAAGTAAAGCCTTATGGAAACTCACCTCTAAGGCTGTCACATTCTTTATACTTGTTCTTGCAGGTGTGACATAACTAATCCTCAGGTTTGAAATGCCAGCATTCTGATGGCATTGCTTCATTTGTGTCATGTTAGAGCCAGATCGGCTGATGTGACGCACAAATACCACACACTGTCATTACCAATCTAGAGTGTGCGGGGCTTGCCTTGGATCCTTTCTGTGAGGTCTCCAGAACTCCTGTGTGGATACAGAGATCCCTGCTGCCTCTAAAAAGAGAAGATTTGCCTTTGTGTATCTATAGCCTTGTGTTTCACCWGGACATGGCTGCATTTTTGCTGCAATGCTGTGGATCATTTGGGATGGAGCATGTGAATCTGTGTACTGTGAAGAAAGCAAGGATTACTGTGAAGAAATGCAAGAAATGCATTTCTTACATTTGGCAGCTATCAGGATTCTAAGATCTCTGTTATTTGTAGTCTGTGGCCATATGTGCTTTTATCTGTATGTAGGGTGCCCTAAGGGTGTTTCTTTTGCTGATGTCAAAGGAATGATGGAATGATTTTTAATTTTTTTTATTACACTGCTTATCAACATCCTTGAAGAGGGCTCAGTGCCAAATGTAGCAATGCTGGCTGCAGTTACAAGAAAGGAACTAAACCCCACAGAATCATGGATCATCCTGAGAATCCTGTGAATAGTTTTCAGCTTAGGAATGGATAACTTGCTCACAAATTTCAGTGGGGAGAAATGTGAGGGAAGGAGAGCAGAAGCCAACAGTGCTGGTGGGGATTATGCTGTGGTGCACATGGAAGTGTGAGGGACGATGCACAGCTGCTGCTGGAGTGTTGGAATTAACCTCAGGAGTCGCGTTCAGATGGCCTGCAGCATCCAGYGTCTCAGTCCAAGAATGGATTTGTGTGTTTGTGCTTCACAGCAGCTTGTCATGCAGCCCAGCAGTGAGTGACAGCATACCAGAGARTGCTCTGCACACCATCCAGAGCTCATAGCTCCATGGAAAAGGTGCATGTGCCCTGATAAAGAAGAGGTGTCCAAGGGGAGACAGGAGCATGAGAAGTCTTCTAATTCCTGAGCTTAAGATAACACAGTCATGTGTTTGAGGAAAGGAAAGCAACGAATCATATGACTGAGAAAWCCATTTGAATTCTGAATGTTTATCTGGGTTTAAATCCTTTAGGGTTGAAACAGGATYCTGAATGGAAGACTTGGGAAGTGTCTCATTGAATCTCACGTGATTAGATCTGGGCTCTACTCCAGACCAAATCAGGATAATTTTATGTAGTGGGATTGGTGTTTAAGGGGAAGAAAAAAGGGTAATCTATTTTTGGTGAATTTAGTTTAACAGCATCTTCTAAGAAACTGGTGGATTTTTTTTSTTTTTTCTTGTTTTGATTTTTCATAAAAATATTGTTTTCCTAAGGACTTGTGTTTTCTGTTCTTTCAGGATAGCAGTGGCTCACAGGACAATGTTCCAGAGAGGAGAAGTGCATAACAGACCCACTGGCTTCTGGGGAATGATAAAAAGTGTTACAACATCTGTTCCTGGCAGTGAAAGTATCCTTCATCTGCATGCTGGCACCTGCCTTGGGAGGTGGATCCAGCTTTCTTTGTTTTGAGAGGAAGAGTGTTAGTTGGGACAGTCACAAAGCAGTCACAAATGTGTTGTGTTTCAACACATTTCAAGCCTAATGTCTCCTGGGAAGTTTGTTCTTTCTGTCTGACCTTTTGCCCAGGCCTGGGGCACAGTTTTACTGTGACACAGGCAGAAGTTTTATGTTTCTGCCCTGCTCTATAAATGTTCTGTTGCATCACCATGGGTGTGGTGTACAGCGGATCAGGGGACACTTGATGTGCACACTTGCCACAGATTCATAGAATGGTTTGGGTTAGAAGGAACCTTAAAGATCATCCAGTTCCCTGTAGAGGGAATCTCTTGGGAATTACAAGGGTCTGTACTTCTCTAAAAGAGTTGCTTACCAATGATTTCTGTCAGACCACTTGAAGTGCATTTTGCATATTTGCGGCTGAGGACTCTTCTTCCTCTCCTTTCACACTAGCTGCTAAAACCAGAATKTGGCAATTTGACAGACTATTCATAGTAATCACTAATCTCTTGCAGCAGTTACTCAGCAGTTTTGTTTATGAAGGTGATCTGAGATGACATATTGTGAGATGCACTTCAGTGGCAAGGGACACTGGTCAGARTAGAGCGGCAGTTTTTGAGAGCTCTGGTTCTATTCTGTGATGCATTTCCCAGGCAAAGAAATAAAGAGTTTGTTGCACGACTGCCTAAATATGTGTCCTGCCTACCTCCTTAAACTGGAGTAGTGTGCATCAGCTTCATCCTTGAGATTTCTTTCTTGCTGTTTTAATGAGGACCATGAAGTCTGAATTACAAAACTGATCTGGGTCTAAGAAGAGACTAAACCATTAGATGTGGCCTTTGAGCTGAAGGTAGATAATGTTTTCTTAATTAAGAATTCATGATGTGTTCTAGCCTTGACTATGTTGGTTTGCCAGATCTGTCCCTTATCCAGCAAGAAGTGGATGCCCTGGAAGAATTGAGTCGGCAGCTTTTCCTGGAAACTGCTGACTTGCATGCAACAAAGGTACACAGCAAATAACTGCCCAGATGGGTCTTGGGAGGACAGAGTAGTTTGAAAGAGTACATGTGTTATGAGAAATTGAAACCTGTTCCATAGGTAAATGGTGAAATGTTGCAATGCAGTGGAGTGAGGATCTGTTCTTTAACTTTGGGGCTAGATGACAGTTCASATCCATCCTTGAGTCTGCCCCATGGCCCTATAACTATTTACAAGCTTATGAATTAACACTTAGGAGTTCAGAAACATTTGAATTGAAATATGTAGAAAGATACAGCTGTGTTTGCTACTGTTGGTGCTACAATTTTATTTCGAGGGTGATTGTGACAATGACATATTTTTTAATGTTCTGCTCCTTCTCCCTTATTTTGTATTTCCAGGAGAGAATAGAGTATTCCAAAACTTTCCAGGGAAAATACTTTAACTTTTTGGGTTATTTTTTCTCCATCTATTGTGTCTGGAAAATCTTCATGGTATGTAAATGTTTTATTTCATTTTTTTCATGGATGTATGCAAATATACCCTGCATAGATTATGCTATGAATGCACTTCATTAAGTAATGCTCTAGTTTCTTTAAAATCCAGAAATTCTGAAAGAAACTGGCCCTTGATTAAAATAAAGCTCTGGATCTGGCTTTTTCTATGCAGCATTATGCCAGTAATTCTTACATGGATATGTTTTTTGCTGCCTTTGGCAATCTGACCACCCCCTGCCTTTTCTTGGTGGTACAATGAGCCTCACCTGTGAGAGTGAGAAATGCTTTTTGCTTGAATGCAAATACATCTCTCTTGCAGGCAACCATCAATATTGTGTTTGACCGTGTGGGAAAGACTGATCCAGTCACAAGAGGAATTGAGATCACTGTAAATTACCTGGGAATCCAGTTTGATGTGAGTTTTATTAATTCTTACAGCCTTTTCAGCAATTCATACCTTATCTAAATAAAATCATCCTGCTGCTAGCGAGAAAGTGATAGACCCTGAGAATGTGGCTTTGGCTTTTGMCTTATTGAGGAGGAAAGGAAAATACACCATGAATGTTGCTTTCACACTGATTTTATGCTGAGATGGGGTTGTGGTCTTGCCAGAGAGGCAGTGATTTGTGTTTTTTTCTGTTTTGGAGAAATAGAAGCACTTCAGACAATCTGCTTAGATTAATACATTCAGCTCCAATTTTTGATTTTTTTATGCAAATAGTTGTTCTGTCATTTACACAATCTATGAAAATGAGATTCTTTGTGATTGGTATTAACTAAATCTCCTTCTCTTGTTTGGAGTAAACAGTTGCTAATACATTTGTGAAAATGTCTGTTATATAAACCTTGTCTACAATAGATATCTGTACAATCAGGAGAGACAAAGACCCTAAAGAATTGGCGGCTATACTAGGTGGTGTAAATGAAGTTAAAGTTTTAACTGTGTTCTTTTTGTTGATACAGGTCAAATTCTGGTCTCAGCACATTTCCTTTATTCTTGTTGGAATAATCATTGTTACCTCTATTAGAGGGTTGTTAATCACACTTACAAAGGTAAGAACCAGGACTCTTAAGTGGTTTTACACAGAGAAATTCATTATCAGATCTTTACCCTTTGGTGGAACAAGTACTGTATAAACTTGCAATATGTATTTATGTTTAAATGTCTGAATATAAATTCTTGCAGAGGGAGGAAGGTARGAAGAATACCTTTTGCAGGATATTYGCCCAGTCTCTGTCAGGAAGGGATCTAGATGTTAAGTAAGATGCTAAATRTAAGCAAGGGTTCAAAATGCTGCTGTAGCCAAGGGTAGGGTTGATGAGATGATGATTAAAAGCATTTGCATTACTTAATTTAAGCTGCTGGTAGGACTGAAAGGCTTTGAAAGGTAGACTGAAAGGACTTGACCTGGCCTTTGGTACCTATGCTTAGACTTCTCTGTATTGTTTTGTGATTTTTAACACAAAGTGTAGCTGGCTGGGGAAGATTGATGCAGACTAGGGTTTATGAAAGTTCATGAAAGTTTGAGGTTCATGAGAGGTTTACAGGTAGCCCTCTAGAATGTATGGTTTTGATGGGGTATTTTGAGATGAAAAGGTATTGAATGGTGTGTACCTTTCACACTGTCCTAAGGCGCATCAGACTTACCTAATTATTTCCAATGTTTTTGGGTTTTTTTCCCTAGTTCTTCTATGCCATTTCCAGCAGCAAGTCCTCCAAYGTTATTGTTCTGCTGTTAGCGCAGATAATGGTGAGTGTGGAGAATGGTGGGCACACCCATGTGCATTTCTGCATGCACACCTCGTGTGTGTTTAAACACATGGCAGTATCTTTGTGTGCTGCCCTGTTAGCCCCCAGGCCGAGGYGAGGCAGTGACTGCTGTGCCTGTTTTGGCTTGCAGGGAATGTACTTTGTGTCATCAGTGCTGCTGATCCGCATGAGCATGCCTCCGGAATACCGCACCATCATCACAGAGGTCCTGGGAGAGCTCCAGTTCAACTTCTATCACCGCTGGTTCGATGTGATATTCCTAGTTAGTGCCCTCTCCAGTATCCTCTTTCTCTATTTAGCACACAAACAAGCCCCAGAAAAGCACATGGCCCTCTGAGGCAGAACTGCAGCACTGCTCTGCTTTCTGTCCTGTCAGCTGTGCTGCTGCAGCTCCTGTGGATTGCAGAACTTGGAGAGACAGGACTGCTCTGTGTGTTTGGCAGTGTAACTGCAAAACTTGGAGAGACAGGACTGCTCTGTGTGTTCTGGCTCTTTGAACCTCCACCCGTGTCATCATCAAGCTCTGTGGCTCGTTTTGTTCAGTGCCACAGCTGGAAGGGATGGGGGTGTGTGTGTTAAACTTGGAACAGTTAATTGCCAGGCAATAAAGGCAATGCTGGATACACCACTATCCAGGGGCGTCAGAGCTTGTCTGGTAGGCTGGCTGAGAGAACACCTCCTGCTGTTGAAACATCATCTTCACAGAAGGCACCAAGAAATGTGATTTTTCTTTTGAAAATCAACTTATAATTGGGATTTGGAGGACAGCAATTCTGGAATTGAATGTTTGAGTCTGTGGAATTAAATAAGCTTTTGTAATATACGAGTATCACAGTTGTTTTTTGTCAGTCCCAAAGATTTGGCTGRATTTGAGGCAGAAGGTGGTTGGGATTTGCAGTTCCAACAGGAGTGGAGTGGAGAGAACTCCATTTCTGTATGAAGTGTGTGCTAGTGTGTATCACTAGTACCTACTGTCCTTAGGACTGGAGATTTGCTTTCTCTTACTGAGTCTCAACTTTCTCTCTCTCTGCGTAAGTGGAAATGAGGTTTTGGGTTCCTCTGGTAGAGTTCAGTGTTGAGTTGAAGACCACTGCCATGCCTTGTTTACATTGTATGTTAGGAATTTTATTCTTGTGACTTAACCTTTTAGGTTCTCATTGCCACTTTCTCAGGCTTTGTTTTATAATTGTTCTGGAACATAAATTGTAGGTGGTAAGAGTAAGATTTGGAGGRGGGAAAATAACCACTCTAAACAATTTATTTCTGTATTGTCTTTGGTGTACAGCAAGGAAGCCAAGTGCACAGCAGCAGCATTACAGAACCATTTGTGTCACATTCAGGACAACATGGTGGTGACTTGGGGTTAGACAAACGTGCATGACTGAATTATGTCCACAGGTGTATGCAGAGGAGACAAAATAGTGATTAAACATCTTGAGTTGTGAATTACAAACTTAGCTTAATGTTTGAAGGAAGTTTCTGCAATGTTAGCAGGAAAAAGGGTCATAATGCACAGGGTACCTGGGCTTATGCCATTTCRGAGCAGCTGTACTGCTGTAAGCAAAGATGTCACAGAGATTGAGGTGATGGCCTTGGATTAGGGGGAGAGCTGCCTTTTCTGGGAAATGGGCAGAAATCAATTGCTCTTTATTAAGAGCTTATCCATAACAGCCTAAGATGCTTACAAATCTATAAAACATTTCCAGCTTCTGCTGCAAGACACTTAATTATAAAGTTGCATTTCTTTAGGTAGGCCTTTTCAGAAGTCAGTGACTGAGTGCCCATTTCACAAGGCAGAAATTGTGCCAGTGGAGCACAATTGCAGGGTGTTAAATGGATGCAGGTTACACTGAAGTGTTTATTGCAGCAAGGGTTTGCAGTCCTTTATGGTTCTGGTATTCCTTGGAACAGCCAAGTTCTGAGAGGTGRAATAGCAAAGAAGAACTGAAGAAAAGATTTGGCAGGTTTCTTTTTTGTTGTTCTTGGCATAGTTTTGTCTCTTCACAACTTTGTGTCATCACTGTTGTCACTGTCAGCTCTTGTGGAGGCTGCTGATTGGGAGGAGGAGGAGGATGAGTCTGCCTGCAGAGGAGTAACAAAGATGTTGTGATTATTTTCAGTTTGTAAACATGTTTGATAGTCTGCACTGTTGCAGACTCCTGTTTTCATCTGCACTAATCACACACTTGTTTAGATGACAGAATGAACCAACAAATACCATTTTTCTGTTTGAAGGGTTTTTTTGGTTAAGTACATCTTCAGAAAATTTTGTTCAATAGAGGGTTTCTATTGTTGAATTCCYATATCTGCACAATTTGAACACAAAAGTAGTGCTGACTTCTGCAAAATGCAGCTTGGGTGCTAAGACATTCTTGAAAAMACTTGCAGGCAAGGCTAATGAAAAAGAAATGGGAAACACTATTGGTCTTACCTTGTCTGTCTCTTTTGCATGATCAGAAAATAAGCATTTTAATATTTAAGGATGACCACAGARGGTTTAAACTGTTTCAAGAAGTAATACCTTCTTCCTTTTCTGACTTTAGTCATGCTTTGGATTCTTCCTAGTGTAAAATAATTTCAAAGCAGCACATTGCCTAGAAAATGTCATAACCTATCACTTGCTGTTCCTTCTCCAAGTGATCAATTTTGAAATATTTCATGTGGTTTTCACAAATGTTTGTTTTCTGTTTAAGCACTGTTTCTGTTTTATTTAAGCACTTTCCCCTCCACTTCCACAATTGTATTGCCTGTTTCCCATCATTGGGATTACTGTGTTTGGATTATCTTGTTCCATAAAATCTYCTGTATGTGTGTTCTTTGTGTGATTTTAATATTGCATTAAAGATACTCACCTGTATTACTTGCGGGGAAAAGAAGAGTTGTTGTGATAATTAACAGCTTTCCTTTTAATAACTTGCAAAAATTCAGGCTCAAGTTAACAGTCCTTGCTCTGGAAAACTTACTACATGAAAAAAAAAAGTGTGTGATCCCTCAGCATCTGCCTAATGCAGGATTACTCACCCTTTCCCTTGGCTCAGGTGAGTTCCTCTCTGGCTCTGCTGGATGGTTTTCTGTGTGAGCAGGAGGCTCAGGAGTGTCTGACTCTGCCATGGAGGCTGTGATGGGAATGTTTTGGCCTTGGAAGTACCTGTAAGCATCTTTGCTGCACACCAGCAGTGTCAGTCTGTCCCCAGTGCTCTGGATCCTTGCCACCACCTTGTCATAGGGTTCGTTGGTCACGTTCACTCCGTTCACTTCCACCAGGAAGTCGTTGTTTTCCACACCTGCTCTGCCAGCTGCTCCCTGGCTTTGTACCTGCAGAGGGGAGTTCAAGGCAGGGTCTTGGCAGAAAGCTTGGAAAGATGCATGAGCAGCTGAGTTACTGCTTTCCCTAGAGGATGCTGAAATAAGCATGGGGAAGGAGAGATTTGGGATGGGCAATGGGCCCAGACGTAATAAACATGGAGCCCATCAGTTTGAGATTTTAAGATGTTTCTTGATCTTGATCAACTTATATTATGGGAATGTGACATGATAGAGCTATGAAGGCAAGTACAAAAAAAAGTTGTCTAACTATTTAGAGGTCTCTGTTCAATAACTTCAAAGTTTAGTACAATTCACAGATCCCTTAGTAATGAGTGGAGCCCCTCCTCTCAAGAAAGCTGAAGTTACAGATGTAATTTGGAACAGAAGCAGTTTGGTTTTTACCAGCTGTGGAATTCAGGGAAGGTGGGTAGAATTAGGGCAAAGGCATCTCTTCTATAATGAAGCTGTTCTACAGTAAAAACCAATTCTGTCCAAAATATTAATTTTAGTGTGCCATACTCATGAATAAAAGCAGAAATTATGCAAAAGCAGAATTCTCCTTCCCTCTAGATGACTAACAGTAAGAAGGAATGYTTCCTGGTGCTCATTTTTTATCTTGGGCCAGCAATGTTTGTCTGACTTAAACAATTCTAGCTCTGATCTGAGAACATTGGGAAAGAGACTTTTGTGGCTCTTCTTGCATTTTTCTTGCTTTGCAGGATGGAGGGGAGGAAGCTGCCCAACAGACTAYTTGAGCTTCTCCTTGCTCCTCCTTCTTCATTAGTACCTCAGTGATGAACAATCCAGGTTTGTTCTTGATCATGTTTAAACTGAAGCCAAATCCATTGGGTCCTTTCACCATCTTGCAGATCCTTGGCTTGTGGTTCGCTTTCTGCTCAGTGTGCAACTCCACTCTTTCCTCCATTTTAGCTGGGGTTAAATCCTGTGCTTTGTAGTAGTATGAGAAAGGGGAAATCTGAGCCTGAAAAAAGTGACAAAATKACATTAAAATAAAAATTTCTGTTGTGAAATCTGTTTCAGGCTCTCATGCTCAACATATTTTGTTTGAAATTTTGTTAATGACTCAGACTTTAGCTGTAGTGAAGAATTCTTCCCTATTCTGAGTGGAAAATGACAGTGTTGATCTGTGTGAGAAGGGAAATTTGTTATTTATAAATAGTTACACAGTCATGTAGCTCTGAATTTGATGTCTTAATAGCAAACCTAAACCTTTCTTGTGATGTGTTTGAATTTAGAATTGTTGCAATAGTGTCTATAAAAATCAGGAAAAGGCCAAAGATTTGGGTGTTAAGTGACTTCCTGTACCAGTGTAAGTGGAGTTGCTGGAATACAGGTGTCTCTAGACGTTTCCTGCGAGTTGAAGAAGTGTCAGAGCAGAKTTTGGCTGTTTCATTGTGATAAATTACCAATTCCTAGCAGTGGTCTGCATTTTCTTACCAGTTTGTACATGCTGTCAGTTTCCTTATCCACCACCAGCAGGGAGGTTCTTTCCTCAGACTGCTTAATTTTTCCCACTACACTTTCGTGATCCAGCCCATCCACGCGCTCGCCGTTGACAGCCACTAAGATGTCATTGTCCTTTAGACCTGCCATGGCTGCTGGGCTTCCAGAATTAACATCTTTGATTACGTGGTCTGAGATAAGAAGGGGATAAAGGTTGCTGTGAAGGCAGAGCTGGGTGAGTTTTAAAGACATAAAAAAGCGTGGCAAATGTAAATGAATTGCACTTTGGGTTGAGGCTGTTTTCCCTGAGGATTTCTCCTAGATGGCCAGCAAGAAGCCAAAGAGAATGAGGGCTGCARACATCGTATAGGAAGAAATGGTACAGCAAATGCCATGGTCTGTGTGTTAACTTGGATCTTACCACCAGTATTTTGWTCCAGCCGTAGATAAAATCCATAACCGCTTTTTCCCTTCTGGATCTCAATAAGTCGTGGTTTGAGGGGAAGCAACCTTAGGCTGGCGCTCTCTTTGCTCAGTGCCATCCTCTGGCTTGTGAAATAGCGGTCTGTTTCTTCATTTGAAAGTAGAAACACAACATGATTTTCAGACTTCTTTACCTGTGACAGCACATGTACAGTCTCAGAYGTCACCCCTTCAACAGCATGTGGGAATTGGGGATATTTGGTGACTTTAATATTTGGTGCACTGATACATAGTGGAGTCTGGGTGCTSTTAGTCCAGGCCATGCTACTATAAATTGACTTTTCCCCCCATCCAGCCAGAAATCTGGACCATGACAAAATCAAGGGCATGTAATGAATGAGGAAATTTTCCATATTTCATACTGTGTTCCTGATGTGTAGGGATTTACCTGTAGGGCCATGGGGGTGGCATTCAGTGCTGTAGAATCCAGGGAACCTAAGTAGATCATATTTGGCTATTCTAGGTGTGGAACTCTCTAATATAGACTTACTGTGCTGTCTATACCAGTATTTTAGATTACAGTGACACGAATCAAGTTTCTGTCACTCTTGGTCCTCTTCTGTCTCCCTGTATTACTGATTCTGAGGTGAGGGKTTTTTTTCTGTCCAACCTCTCCAAGTCTGTCTTTCTCTTAGTCCTTTCTATTCTAATGGGTGCTCTTTTTACTCATCCTAACCAGTGTCACTGTGCTGCTGGTGTTGCAGTAGCTCAAAGAAACCAGGTGTTGCACGATTCCATAGTTTGCAGTGTGCCCTGAATGCTGCTGGAATGCTGGAGTCTCATGGCTCTCTGAAATCTCTTCAGCCTCAGCTGCCTTTTAGCAGTGCCAGCAGTGGAAAGCTRGAAGCCTCATTAGCATTGTTCTTTGCAGCCAATTAGTGAAATTACTTGCACAGTAAATTTCATGAGATTTGGACTTCTTCACAGGAGAAAGGGGACTACTGTCTAAAATCATGGAATCTTCTTCCCTGCTCCATGCTGACTGTATCATCAGAGGCTTCCTTCTTCCTGCCCTGGAAACCTCATCCGATGACTTGCTCTCCTGCCATTAGCAGCATTTCCAGGACTTCTAGGGATGGACTTATTTCATAGGGTTCCTGGCAGCAGTATACTTGTGTTAYTGAAAATCCTTTGGCCTGTCTTGCTGGCAGTGCTCATTGAGAGGCAGCTCAAGAGGCTGCTTGATAACAGAGCCAGTGCAGAGGGCTACGCTGATGCGCTGGTGCTGCATGAACAGCAGCTCCCAAGATTTACTGTGAAGTGCTTAAATCAGCCAGCCTGGCCTCCTCAGTAACCCTGATAGGTTGCTGTGAAAGTAGGCCAGGACAGAAGATAAATCAATACCTTTTCCACCACTTCCTCGTGGGTGTCATTTTCCACATTTTTCCCATTGATTTCAATCAGGCGATCGTTATTTTGGACACCAGCCTTTGCAGCTGCTCCTTGTGATGAAAGCTCTACTATGAACAACCCCTTCTGTCCTAAAATAAATGAAAACTCATTACACAGGGTAAGTCACTGCAACAGGCCTGAATATAGCAGTTAAGGAAACTCAGCACTGATGTCCTCAGAGATTCTTGGCCCCTGCTTGCATGCAGAYTACAGGAGCACCACAAACCTTCCACACAGACTCTCCTCTGTCTCTCACTCTGGCCTGGAAGAATCCCTTCAGTGGTGGAGGGAGATATTTGTTCACTATCTGCAGCTCAAAATGGTGTTTATTTCTCTACCAGGAGTGCAAAGGGGCTGATTAACACAGCTGAAAGGGATTTGATTCCTATTTYCCCCCACCCTCCTCTCTCCCCATCATTTTGAAGAGAGAAGCTGCTTTTATGTTATTTTATACATTTAATAATTTCCTGTGTTTGGAAGCCTTCTATGTTTGGTCCTTCAATTATATTGCATTCCAAAATACCCTTTAGAGGGCTCTTTAGAGGTAGTGCTTTCCAAAAGACCTCCCTCTTCCGTTGACTGGCCTTGGAAWAAAGGCATATATGGAAAAGGTTCAAAATCCTTTTCTTTCTAAATGAATTAATGTAAAAATCAGGGAAAGCATTTATTACAGYTGTCTAGAACCTCATGTGCTGATTCCTGAGGTGATTTTAGGAATGGAACAGGACTTAACATAGCACATTGAGTGTGTATCTAGTGTTTGAACAGGGACTGTTAAATTTGGGGTTAAGTGGGCTTAAATAACCAGCAGAAAATAGCTTATTATTTTTCTCTCTATTTTTTGTTTTTCATCTGTTTTCCACTCCATGAGAAGCATGGTCCTCAGAAAAACTTGCACTGCATATGCTGTACAGAAATGTTCTGGAGATGGATCTGAACTCATCCTGCTACTTCTCACTTACTTTGTGTTAGCAGGAGCAGTTTGTGTCTCCTCACTAGCCCCCATGTGTTAACTGTGCCTGCCTCTGTCCCTGCAGGCAAATTATATTATTTGTATTTGTATTTATATTTATATTTATTCTCTGCAGGCTCTCACCTTCTGTGCTTTTCAGGGAGAAGCCGTAGCCTGTCTCCTCCCTCACCAGGTAGCAGAGCCGGGGCTGTGGAGCTGCAGTGGCCGTGGATGGTGGGCATTGCTGCTCCTGCTGTTGGCTTGTGAATGTCTTTTGACCCAGCCCTTCCAAGTTCACTCCCTCCTTTTGTGCCTTTTCATAGGATGCATCATCCAGAACGAGGAGCACAACGGAATTCCCACTGTTTCTGACCATCTCCACCACCTGTAATGGACAAGGGGAAATGGAAGCAGGCACTGGAGTGATGGAGCTAAAAGCTTTCCCCAGGAAAAGCTGCCCTGTCCACTGCCTTTGTTGTCTCACCCCCTGTTCATGCACTAGGGAGATGTCACCATGATATTTTATGAAAAACCCTCTTTGCCCAGGATTTTCTCCTGGGAAGCTGAGAAGCTTCAGAGAGGAACGAAAACCATAATTATCTGAATGCTGCTCCTGTGTTTGCTGCTTTGGAATGTGGCTTGGACATTGTTTACCAACAGGTGAACGTTTGACTGGTTCCATGTGAATTGTTTTTTCTTCATGGCCAATCACAGTCCAGCTGTGTGGGACTTTGAGGAGTCAGTCAYGAGCTTTCATTATTATTCTTGTTAAGCCTTCTGATGTGTCCTTTCTCTTTCTTTAGTATAGTTTTAGTGTAGCATTCTATAACATGATATGATAATTTAATGTATCAGCCTTCTGAGAACTTGGAGTCAGGTTCTCATCTCTCACCTCATCCTGGGGTCCCTCACAAACACCACAGGGAGGCATCCCAAAGACATTCCATGCCCGTGGTGGGTAATGACTGATGCAGGGGGACACTCAGAGCGCTTGACTCCACTCCTGGATTTCCTAGCCATAAAAACTGGAAGAAGAAGCTTCCCACAGCAGCTGTGGGCCTGGGGCACGGTGTGGATCCCAGAGTGAGCAGATTTGTACCTGTGCATGCTCCTCCTTGTCCACGAAGACACCGTTAACCCKGAGCACTCTGTCTCCATCGCGCAGGCCAGCCCTGTCGGCCGGGCTGTCGCGCTCCACGTTCCGGATGATGTGTCCTGCCGTGTCCTGCTCSACCCGCAGGAAGAACCCGTACTTCTTCTGGGGCTTCTTGGTCACTGTGCACTCTCTGGGCTGCAGAGCAGAAGTCATCTCTACCAGACAGGATGGAGAAAATACTTGTCAGTAAGAACAGGAAGCTTACCTGGGGTATATTCCCTTTAATTACATGTCGAGAGGGTTCGCTTCTTGGGGTGGATCTTTTGGTGCTGATTTTTTGTTTGTTTTTCTTTTGTTTGTTTATTTGTTTGGGGTTTTGGCCCCAGGAAATCCAGCTGTGCAAAGCTGAATTTAGTTAAAAAGGTTATCAAGAAGAAACCAAACCCCTTTCCCTGACCCTCCTTGCTTTTTTTTTTTTTTGTCGCTGTATCTGAAGTGAAGTTAAGCAAAATGAAGAATTGAAATAAGAAAAGTCTGCCTGTGAAAATATAATAAGGATTGAGGAGAGGGTGTAATACCAGGATTAAGTCTTACCAAGGAAATAAAGTTTTGGGAAAAGGGATTGTAAGTGGAGTGAAGGAATTCTTCCCCTCCCTTTGACACTTGATGGACCACATGTGAGTACTGTCCCCAGTTTTGATCTCCCCAATTAATTGCCATATTTGAGCTAGCTTGCAGAGGGAATTTTGGTTCTRAATCRCTTATTTAAGGAGGYTGAGAGAGCTGGGTTTGTTCCATCTTGGGAAGAGAAAGTAAAGGGAAGATCTTACTGATGTTTTCCCACTGCCCAACTGGATTGTGTGGAGAACACAGCCAGACTCTTCTTGGAAATTAACAGTGGGAGCATGAGAGACAACAGACACAGGCTGCAGCACAGCAAGGGAAATTCCAACCAGACATCCATAAGGACAGCTTTTCCTCTTGGGGACAGTCAGATATGACTGGAAGTGCCCAGAGAGGCTGTGAAATCTGTATCCTTGGAGATCCCTGGATTGGGCCCTGAGCAACCTGATGTAAGCTGGCCCTGTTTTCTATGGGGCATTGCAACTTCTAAAAGTCCCTTCCTGCCTAAACTGCTCTGGGATGTAAAGAAACTGTGGCTTAGGTGAAGCTTGCCATGCAGGAATAGCACATATGGAAGGTAAATAACAGGTGGGACCAGGGAACATCTCCCAGGACATTGTCCTGCCAGAGATCCATGGAGACGGGAACGAGACAAAGGAAGACAAACTCCTCCAGTTGGAAAATCCAGGTCATTAGCAAACTTGGCTATTACTTTACTGGAAAGACTTTTTTTTTTCTGCCTCTTTGCTGACAGAAGTCAGTTCTTTAGCTCTGCTGGCAGTCAAACCCTTCTGAGAGAGCAGCTTAGTGCAGAGCCACTGCTGTGGCTGCCCATGGTGCAGACTCTCTGCTGTGGGAGCTGAGGCTGCCCTGTTGATGTTATTTGGGCAGAGCCCAGAACAGCAGGGATGTGTGGGGTGACTCTGGCACAGGTGTCACTGGAGCTGGAGAATACAGGAATTTCAGCTTGCAAGGACGTGCAGCCTGCAGATCCTGATTCACTTGTGCTCCATGGTCAGGTGCCTTGAGCATTTTTGGGTCTCTGTGTATTGCACTGACATTAACTAATAAAGGGATGAACTTTCTTGTTATTTGAACATGGTTTAGAACACATCAGACTGTATCAATTACAAGCACAATCCAAAGCAGCTTTTCCTGAAAAACACTGGGAATCAGTGGATGCAAAACCAGTACTACACAGAGCTGGASAAATAGTAGGCTTCTATGTGAAAAATCATTTCTTCATATTTAGAAGTGGAGAGAAGGTTACAAAGCACGGCATACAACGCCTTTTGATCTGTGCAAAATAGTTTGTTTTGCAAAAAGGAGTTTTCAAAGGGAAAAGGGATTAGGAAACAAGGAATTTCTTACCTGTATATCAATGTAGAGCAGCCTTAACTTGAGGTCTCTTTTGCTGCTCCTCCTGTGGCTGTACGTATAAGTAAGACTGGACTTTGATTGGGCAAAGGTTGATTTAAAAGATGATTTATTTAACCAAGTTTCACTGAATGTGTGATAGGCTGTCTTGTCCTTGTGGGCAGAAGTGCTAATCACATGCATTTCTCATTAGCTTTGCATTCTGTCCTACTGATATTATACTCAAAAACTCACTCAAGGAGGTCATCTGAGGCAAGCCTGACCTTTGCTCTGGGCTTGAGYCTTCTTCTGCTCTGAGAAATGTCTCAAAGGGAGCAGGTTTGGGTGCTGCTGGATTGACCTGGGCCAGCAGCATTTGCTTGCAGGTTAGGAAGTTACTGGTTAAAATCTGTATACCCACTGTTGGATGGAAAAAAGAAAAAAAAGGACTGTGTCAAGTTAACCTTGACCAGCAGCCAGATGCCCACTGAGCCACTTTTAGCCCCTTCCTCTACAGGACATGGGGAGAAAATAAGATGAAAAAGATAAAATAATTCAAGATAAAGGACCATGACTGGGAGAGATGCACTGAAAAAATGGGTTTGTGATTGAGGGGTGGGCCCTGACTGTTGAGGCCATAACACATGTGAAACATGCACTGCAATCAAGTGACCCATATGGGTAAAATGTCCCTGGAGGAGGTGCAGGGAGGTGTCTGTGGTGTCAATATGGTGAGGCATGGCAAGCTGGCCACTCTGTAGGTGCACTGGGAAAGGCACTGTGGGCTGCTCTGCCTTGGGAAAAGGAAAGTGCTTTTGTGGGATTGTCTGTGCTCAGGGACCCAGGTGCACTTGGTGCAGGAGAAAGTGGAAATCTGCYGTATACCTCAAGGAAATTTACCCCTGGCAGAAAAGAATCCATTATTTSACTTGTAGGGAATAGGAAAGAGTACAGCAGGAATCATCTGAACCAACAGAGGATGAGCCTCACCATGCAGCAGGAACCATGTGAGTRCAGTGCTGACCCACCCCAAGTGGTCTTGTTGCTCAGCAATCCAATGTGGTGCTGTCCTGAGTGATCACCTTGACAGGTAGGACCAAAGTAATTGACTGTTCTTATGGAAATCTGGGGGAGGGAGGGTGTGCATTGGGGGAATAATATCTGTATGTATAAGGGACAAGGTATAGTGGTTACAAAGGATGTATAAACCTGACTGCTGGAATTAAAGATGGTTGAGGTGCACAGTTTAAGTTGTAAGTGTTGGTGAGAAGCAGTTTCAGGAAAGACATATGGAATGAAAAGAGAGGTTTGAGTAGGGTATAGAAATGAAGCAGTGTAGGAGTGGCACAGAGGATACCTGGTTAATACAATATCTCAGATCACACATGATATGAGTGTGTGGAACGAGGGGTTGGGATTGTACTCTGGCTGGGGTGGAGTTAACTTTCCCCCTGGCAGCCTTTGTGGTGCTGTGCTTTACAGCTGTGGCTCGGACAGCGTTGATGCCACGCCAGTTTTTAGGCTGCTGAGGAACACTGTTTGCTTGCTCCTGTGGCTTTTCTCCCCTTCACTCCTCCCTGACTACAGGGAGGGGACAGAGTGGTGACACCTGAACTGTCCAAAGGGATATTCCACATTCCACAGCCTCAGCATCAAAAGCTTGGTAAAAGGGGGAGGAAGGCAGCTGTTTGTGGTTGTGGTGGTCTTCCCAAGCGGTTGTTGTGCATGCTGAGGTGTAGCTTCCCACAAAGGTAGCTGGAGATCAGCCTGCTGATGGGAACCAGGGAATCAATTCCCATTTTTCTTTACTTGCAGGTGCAGCTTCCCTTTCCTCTCCCTACCAAGCTGTCCTTATCTCAATGCAGAAGTCCAGCCTTTCTTTGATTTTGTCCCCATTCAGCAGGAGAGGAGTGAGAGGGAGTCAGGGTGGGTGTTTGGCTGTTGGTTGGGGTCAGCCTGTCACAAGGRCTTATCTTATCCATGATCCATGAGCATGTGCAGGATACACTTATGGGCATGGACTGACCTGAGGGTGTTCCTAATGTTCAGAGATGGAAGCCTCTAAATTGAGACACCAAACTAATTACTAAACTGACCGTGTGAACTTCTTGTTCAAAAAGTCTAATTAAATTTTAAAAAGTTTYAAAACTGTTTATTTCTCTCATTGGCTGGCTGTGGAATTGGATTATTATAAGTAATACCTGTGTTTTCCCTGGCTGTCTGCTCCGAGTGTTTAATTCCAAGGGAAGGTAACAGAAGTGATCAAAACCCAAATGTGCTGCAACCTGACAGCCATTGATGTTGTAAAAGCCTCACTGTAATCCACTTACCCTAAGTGGATTTGCAGGCTGCTGTGGCTTGGAGTTGCTCCTTTTGGTACAACTTCAAACCCATGAAGTGAAGTAAGTGAGCCCTGGTGTTCTAAGGACCAGACAAGTCAAACCTGCCCTGTCCTCTGCTTGCAACCTTTCCCACAAGTCAGACATCAGCCAAGATGGGAACTCTACAAGGATCTCAGGTGAGCATACAAGGAAACAGCAGCTGATCCAAGGTTCATTTTTTAATTGTAGTGCCACTGCCATAGTCAAGTGAGGGAATTTTGGGTCCTGACAGGAGTTTTCCAACAAAAAGGTGCTACACGAATGTAAAATGTTAATGAAGCTCATAAATTCAAAAATTTTCCTGTCCTTCCATCAGTAAAATGAAATTTTTTTGAGAATTGATCAGAGTAAAGGTAGCTTGTGTAAGGTCTGCATTTGTCATTTCTGGAAGCCAATKTATAAGATATATAATAATGAAGTGGTACTCTAGAMAAGCAAAYCCAGAGAACTAAGTCTGAAACTGAGRTAAAGCTTTGTYATCACTGAGTTGTTTGGATATRTACTTTTTCCATGACRATGCATTTTTTCTAAACAAAGGCTCTTGAGCCTTTTGCAAGAGTGTTCTCAAGCATATTCATACAGCYACAAAAATGAGGAACATAAAAGAAAAAAAGGAGAAGATATCTTACTTTTTAACACTGTGGAAAGTGGTAAAATCTGAAAAAACCTTCTTAATTTACAATATTGCAGGAGTTGGCAACACTGACTTAAGTGGTGTGTTTCTATTAGCAYAGGGACTAGATTTAGGGGTCTGCTTTCTCCAAATTATCTTTCCAACTGTAGCCTGGTTTAGTAGTAAATGAACCTTTGTTTCTAGTGTCATGCTGTTATCCTRTGGGATAACATTTACAAAATATTTTCTGTAATTTTTTTTGGCCAAATCTTTCCTGATGTTTGGTTGGAAAAATTCCTGTGAAACTCACCTGTGTTAGCAAAAATGGTCAGAAATAAGCATTTTCTGATAGTTGTGTTCACATTGTTTCCTCAGTGTGTTGGGTGAATTGAGGGAAGCACCTTTGTCCTTAATTTTGGTACTTGCTGGGATCTCTGACTTTAGTACATTCACAGGTGAAGTRTATGTTTAATGTCTTTAATATGAGTGTAAATTTACGAAGTTCAGTCGACTAAAAGGTGCCTTTTGTTATTAACACCGTTTTACAAGGTGTCTAGCCCTAAACTTGAATGAGTGTGCTTCATATGTTTGGTCCTGAAAATAAAATTGTGCTCAAATGATCTGTAACACTTCCAGCATTGTTCTGTTGACAAAAGGTTTATGTGGCTATTTTGGTGTAAAAATGTTCCTTCTTTGTTATGGTCACTCACTTTCCTGCCTGGGAGCATGTGTAGCTCCCTTAAAAATTGATGTGATGAGGGTTTCTAAATGGTGCTTGTTCCCCTATTGCTTACTGTAGGCTTGCTGACCACAGGCTCACTTCTCTCCTTGCAGTGCCAACCTTTTCTTGGACTCATAACAAAGCAGTAAATGAAAATTCAGGGTCAAATATTTGGAAGCATACTTTATTTGCTGCTGTATTTAAGCCTTTCAAAGTCACTGCAGCCCTTTCCCTTTGCCCCTTCTTTTGCCAGTGATGGTTTTTCCACTTCAGTTTGGCAATTGCTGTATAAAGCACCATGTGATTTGGTAACAGAAATATTTGGTTCACTGAAGTCCTCWGAGATCATGAAGCAAAGTCCATTTGAGCAACCAAATGAACACTCATCAGTCATCCTGTACAAAGCCAAGTGTAATTAATTCTCTCTTTTCTGGTCACCACATGCTTCTGACACGGTAAAGAGAGGAAAAAAAAAAAAAGGAGGGGAAGCAAATGTTGCAATCCTACTGGTTTGCAGGATCCTAGAGGAAGGGCAGAATATCCCTCTTTTGAGCATTTTAGGCTTATGTCTTCCTAAAAAGTAGGAGAGGGAAAAAAATTAATTTTCTGTCCCTGTGTTTGCAGCAAAGAGGGTTTTCTGTCCCCTGGACCTGTCAGCAAGGAACTTGGACATTGGCAATCCTCTTGCTCCAGGCTCTCTTTGTGCTTTAAACATTGAACTGTCTTCCCTAGTGCCCTTTTTGCTGGAGAATATAAACTCTGAACAGTGCCTTCTTCTCTAGAATGTTCTGTATTGATCGTGAATTTGGGCCTTAAGGTGCAGAATTTACTACTGAGTTAACTGTGAGTTCCTCCTTTGCCTCATGTCAGACTGAAATCAGTGTTAAAAACCCATAAATTTCTGTTGCAGCAAAAAAAAAAAATCAAAGGTCTTAAAATGCAAGCTAAGTGGACTTTTTTGGAGGATTTGTTCTAGTGAATGGCAGTACACACGTGGATATATTCACATGCATGCACAGCAATCAGGCTGTGTGCAGCACTGCTTGGCTAACTGGAGCTGATGTTSGTGAGGTTAATGCTGCTTGAATGGAAATGCCTTTGGAATTCTCCTCTTCCCTCAGGCCCTGGTACCTTGAGAAGACTTTTCTTTCCAGCTCATCCCACTGGACATTTTCTGGATGTGTGTTTCTTCAGTTTTGCCTTTCATTTGTTGCATCATTTGGTGCTCTTTGGACTTGCAGGATGCTGAGACATAAAAAATAATGTCATAAATTTACAAGTCTGGCTTTTCCCATCCAGCTCATGGATTTTTCTTTTAACTACAGTATGTACCCTTATAAAATGTGTTTTTTTCCTCTTGACCTATGAAAGAAAAGTGTAAGTTACTTACCTTCTCTGTTGCATGTGCATTTCTTGCCCTTTGGAGACAGATTTCTGAATTTGACAGCAGACTGTGTTCCATTTCTTTTAAGCTTTTGAAATGTAGAGATAATAACCATGTCTAATTCACTATTTTCCTCAAGGAGTACCATGAAAAGGTGCTTATACAATTATCAGAGAAAGCACCTACCCTTCCTTCAGAATACAGCTCAGTGAGACAGGAAGCATCCAGGCCTGAGGCATCGATTTCTCTTTCTCTTCCCTTCTTCCATTCCTCTCCCTGCTCCCTGTGTCTTGTCCCACTCCACCCCCCAAGTCTGTAATCCTTCAAGGAGATGCCCCTAATTTCTRCATTAACCTGTCTGTAGCAGTCAGTGCTTAGTTTCACTGTGCCAGTAAAGGCTCTGTTCTGGAATTTCATTACCCTAAGATCAGGCTGAGCTGATGTTTGCAGTGCTTCAGCCTCAGCTAATTAGGACCCAACTTCTGCATCGAATTTCTCATTGGGTGCATTCACTCTTGCAGCAAGAAGGATTTAAATTGGACTAGCATTCATTTACCTTTCTGTCTGAGATCAGTGACCATAATGGGAAAAAAATCTGAACGTAGCCTTGAAGGCAATGAGAAATACAAACTTCCTGTAGGTTTCCATCTTCTTGGTTGCTGTATATTGGCTTTTGTGTTGGGAGAACCATTGTGTTCTGCTCTGATGAGGCTTTTGTGATGCTTATAGAACTTTTAATAGAAACGTGAGGGTGGATAATGCCTGGTCTTTATTAGTTCTTGTCACTTTGTGGCTTTGAAAGGCTTGTTATCTGTTATCACAAAAAGGAAATGGCTACTGCTATGTTTGGCACTGCAGAAATGCAGAATGCAGCCCTTTTTCCTGTGTAACTATTGAAAACCATTATTATAAGCTTTGGGAGGGATATAAATCTAGACCCTATTTGAACCCAAGATTAATAAATTAAAAAAAATAGTATAAAATTAAATTATTTTAATATAGTATAAAAGCCAGCAAAATTTGTATGACCTTATATTTATTCTTTTAAAATTCCCTCCAAATAAGCAACAGATCCTACCAAGAAACCATGCCTAAATACAAGGACAGGCTAAATCTCAGCAAAATGCATACCTGGAACTAAGGTTGGTTTGATTGTTAGAGTAAACCTGGTTTTGGTTGCAGCAGAATTTGTGCCTCTGATTTAACTGGAAGATGACACAAACTTTCTAGAAAATCCCCACCTACATCTTAGCCTTCTGCCAGCCTTGAAAATCACCCTGATCCTCCTGGCATGACTATATCTGGGCCTAAAAAATGATCCTAAATGATCCTGAAATGCTGAACTGGATTGAGAGCTGCAGTGAGTGGCGCATGCCCTTTCAAGAAGTAAAGACCAGAGAAGGAAAACCAAAAGATCCCATTATCCACAGACACAACTGAAGCTGGTTGCCTGGCAGGTCATCCAGCAGAGGAAGAATTTAAAGATCTCCGTCACTGGGGCAGGCAGCGTAAGCCTGAATGAAAATCCTGTGTGTGGCAGTCAATTCAGGGTCCTTATAGCCAGTGACAAGATCCCAAGAAGGTAAGCAGTAAATAATTTATCCTCTTGTCATGTGAGTATAAAAAAAAAAAAAAAAAAAAATTTTTTTTTATTTATTTTTGACTGATTCTTTTTTTGCCTTTTGCTGTGTATTGCCAACAAGAAAAAAAAAAAAAAAAAAAAAAAATTTTTATTTCTGTTTTAAATTTTTCTTTGCTTTGCAGGGGGCATTTACACTGTTATCCTTGGCTTTCATTTGTCTGTGCACATGAGAGATTCCCAGCAAAATTAATGATTTCCTAAACTTAAACTTCAACTTCTCACTGAGGCAGATTTTCTCATAACAATGGTTGCATTTTAAGCTGTTGCACGACTTAACCATTAGACATTTTTTTTAAAGCTCACTGTGTCCTTTTGAAAAAGAGAATGATAGAGTATGAACCCTCCTGTAACAAAAGGAAAAGAGTACCTAGTGCACACTCAAAGTGCATTTATATTAAGTAAGGTAATTGAAAGTGAAGGATGTTGTCATTGTCTTAAGCTCTCCTAGGGTTACTTTAGTGAGTGGCAATAATCTGTATTTTTAGTTAGAGGGCTTGATCACTTGACTGTGTTACTCTGTTGTTCCACTATAATACTGTGAAATTCTATATTTAATTAATTTAGTTAACACTGCAGTCTTGATTTTTCAAGGTTTGCATACTTTTTGTTTGATTGACAAAATTAATGTTGTTATATTGATTAAAAAAAAGTGGTGCATCTTTTCACTAAATGGTATCCTGTTTTAATTCAATATAGAATTCTTGGGTTTTGATGTTAATTTTTAAATTTTCTTATTTTATTTTTCTATCTTGATATCAGAAAGTAAAACTGACACCCCATTTGTCACTTCTAGAAGCCAATGTATAAGATATGTAATAAAGAAGTGGTACTCTAGAAAAGCAAACCCAGAGAACTAAGTCTGAAACTGAGGTAAAGCAGGAGGGTAACAAAGTGCCTTTTGTCATCATTGAGTTGTTTGGATATGTATTTTTCCCATGATGATGAATTTTTTTAGAAAATGTAGGATAAAAAGATCGAGATTTCAATAGCTGAACGTTATCATTGTTTATTCTTTTGATTTAATATAAACACAGAGAAGAATTCAACACATTTTTTCCCCTCCTCTCTCAAGAGGAGGGGGGTTTCTAAAGCAGGACACATGTAGGATACAGGAGAACAGTGTAGAACACACTGTCTGATCCTGTAATTTATGTTTTTCCTAGTCCTGACTGCCTTGCAATTCTTTAATAAAATTTGTTAACTGTTGTATTGAATCTGATGGATTTACCAAAGCTGGGCTGTCTGAGCAGGTCTCACTTGCCTGAAAGCAAATGGGCACCTATTTAGATTTACTCATCAAGAGAAACTTTTCTATTTTGATATTTACTTTTTTTGATGGTTGAAATAGGAGATTTCCCCCTCTTTTAAGCCCTCAGCACATTGTCTTCCCGTGCTACTCAGCTCCAATGATGTTGAGAATGTGTGTGCAGCTCAGTGCTGGCTTTGAGCCTCCTGAGGCTCTTCTCAGATGAAAAGGTTGTTCCCGACCTTGTTTTTGAGGGAAAAACCTCAGAGACATGCCCAGTGCTGTTTGCTGGTGGTTGTGAATCCAGAGGCTTCTCTGAGGAGGCTGAGTAACTGGGATTACACTGCACTGAGAGACCCAGTGCAGAACGGACTTGGGAGTGCACTGCTGGCTCTGCAGGAGAGGGGATTGCTTTGGGATTGCCATGGGATGTGAGAGAGTGGAAGGAGCAGAGCAAAAACCCCCTTGCTTTGCTCTCAGAGCTGTGCATGCTTTGTGAGTGGCTGCTGCTTGTGTCTGAGGTCTCAGCCTTTCCTGTCTTCTTAAGGAAGTTTGGAAGCAGCTCTGGAAGTGAATGTTTTCCTGCACAGAGAGTTTAGATTTTCAGTGAGCAGGTCTGGGACACTGAACTGCTTTTTGTTAGTAGTAAGGGTTTTGATTGCTTCACTGACTTGCAGAGGCTGTGGGCTGGCAGCTCCCACTATTCCCCTTCCATGGACCACTGGGCTCGGTGCACATCTGGAGCTGTTAAAAGAGCAACTGAGCTCGTGCCTGTTTCCTGCAGTCTGAAGYTGAAACGTCTTCTGAGTCTTTTAAGAGTCTGAAAATCACTGGGCCATCAGGGAAGTCTAAGCCAAGCTGGCCTTAATTAATAAAAGCCAACAAAATCTCCTGGTCCTGGGTAGCTGACCCATAGCTGAAAGTTTGACACCTGAGAGTGCAATGTGGACCCTTCACAAAACACCAACAGAGAGCTGAAAGGTAAGTGAAAAATGCCCAGAATRGTTAAAATAACACAGAAACCAACCAGACATTTAACTTCTTGCAAGTACAGCCTACACAGGAATTTCTATGCAGTACAGAAAAGTGCAGATAAATGCTTGTTTGTAATTTTTAATCCCATTTGCTGTCCTCCCCTGCCAGCAAGATCAGGGCATACCCAAAATAACTGTTTTAACTCACACCCACACACAGGACACAAGCACACAGCCTAAAAGGACCAGGCAATGTGGAACATCCAGAAATCTTTCCATGGCTAAGGTGAGAGGGGAAAAAATCAATCCCAAAGCAAACAAACACTTTCTTTTGATTTTTGATTTTTAGTTTCCTATTGAATCACAGAACCTCTCGAGCCATCTACCCATCTGGAAAATGGAGGCCAAGCAAACCACTCATGTTTTCTCCTTTCCAGCAGTGTACCAAGTTCCACTTGCTGGTCTGGCACTTAAAGATGTTTCTAAAAGACAGCTTTGTTTTTCCAGGAAAAAGAAAAATCTATATTTTGAAATAAAGCAAGAAGCTCTCCTGCCTCTTAACACTAGTCTGAAACAGGAGGATGTTGTAGTAAGCATTACTCTTTTTTCTTCTGAATGTCTCTATTTTTTTTTCCCTGATGCTCACATCAGAATTCTCCCACTTAAAGTACAGTAATTAAGAATTTTAAAAATTACAGTAATAAGACTWTTTTTTTCATCATTGAAAAAGAGATGTAACATGTTTTTCTATATACTCATGTTGGTGGGAGTCTGACTCTTACCTCTGCTAGCCAGATAATTTGATACAGGTGCTCTCTTGAGGAGGAGAAATAATYAAAAAGGAGTTTTGCTGGCTTTTGGCTTTTTTTCCAGTCCATTTTGGGAGTTATTTGGTGTGGCCAGGAGGTGCTGCCTGGGTTCTGGGAAAGAAAGAACAWCTATTGCAATAAGCTTCTGTTGAGGCTTGATGTATTTCAGTCTTTTGTTTTCTCTATGCTCAGTTTTGCCCAGAGAGCTGGGAGGTGAAACCTGATCCCAAAAGAGAACTATTTTGAGCCAATCAGTATTTTTAGATTATCTTTCAATGGAACAGCTCAACATTTGATAAAAGGAAAAACCTTCAAATTGAAGAAATAAGAACAAATATCCCCAAATATCCCTCTCCCCTGATGCTTTCACTTGCTTATTTTTTGAAGAGAGGATGCTTTCCTCACCTTCCATTTTAATGAAAACAGCAAAGCTTATAGAGAATATTCTGTTGGCTGCAGGATSTATGTTAGAAAATAGATTTTTTTTGTCCTCTTATGTGAATGAAAAAGTGCAGTTTTCACTGTGTTGCCTGTTATCCTGGGTGCTGTGTGCACATCTGAAGCACAAGACAGCCCCTCCTTTTACAGTGCACAAACAAGTGGGGAAGAATGGGGAGGGAGGGGGATTGGCCTGGCACAAAGGTCACCCCAGTTAATATCACAGCATCCTGGAAATCATTTATGCATCTGCCACAAAATACCTGGAAGAAGGAAAGGACCTGGATTGGAGCTGCCTCATCAGGCACCAAGAGGATCACAAAACACAAATTGAGGCTCAGGGGTAAAAAAGAGCCAATAAGGACAGAGAAACTGGGTTTGGAAAGGAGATAGAAATCTTGCACCTCTCACAAAACTCAGAACCCATGGCAAAAGTCACATCCTCACTGAAAACTTCTGAAAATATGGGCAGTCAAGCAGTCACACAGTGTCTGCTATCAGTGCAGAGCCAAAATAAAGAGTATTTTCCTGACTGCTGCGGGCCACTTCAGTGTGGTGAGTGTGACAGGGAAGGGGTTTGCTTGTCCAGGGAGCTGGGAGGTGACCAGGTGGTGCCTCAGCAGAAATTCCTGCATGATAAAAGCCATGTTCATGAAGATGTATCCTCTCCTCCTAGGGTGTGAAACTGAAATTGATTGCTGCCACACTGTGACATGTGCAATAAGCTTCATACTCCTCTGTCTCTTCATCTGTGCATGCTAAATGCAAGGCTGACACGTGAAAAATGTCAGGGATTTGTTTCAGCTCGGCTGTGCATCTCTCTGAGCTGRTGGAAACAGCCTCCCATGGGATTTCCACTCTGAGCACCATTACCAGAGCTGAAAGAATTTGGGTGAAAAAAGCAGGGTGGGGAAATGTGTGTTAGTCTTGGGTTAGATGCAGGTCTATCCCAGCTCACCTAGCATCTGTTCTGGGTTCATAGCCACAGCTGCATTCCCTGGCAGCAAAGTTATTCTACCTAAAATGGAGATCTATGAATTTTCTTAAATTGAGAGCTTTGTGTGTGCCTTATCACCTCTGGAACTCATTTTTGTGCAAGTAGAACCCAGGGAGGATTGATGCTTAGGAGGAGTGGGACTTGAGGTATGGCAGCCACTGCTGGGAGTCACTTGTTCTTTTAGAGGTGCCTCTTCAATTCTCCTGCTTCATTGGTTAGAAGAGAAAAAAAATATAGTGCAGAAAGGCTGGGGAGGCAGAAACACACAGTGGCAGTGCCTCTGTGCAATCATTTCCCCAAGTGTCTTACCTGGTCATCACACCTGACATGGTGTGCTGTCCTCTACTTGTGCCCAGTGACTTCAGCTCCATACCCCCAGCAGAAGGGAATATTTATTTGGCCTAAGTAGCCAAGGTGGTGAGCTCCCAGAACTTTTTGGGTTGATTCTAATGTGTGCTGGGCTCAGAAACCAGCTCACATTCCTTCCAAGCTGTTCCCCAGCTTTGTTAAAACATAGGGATTTATATCCACCTTTCTTTCTCCTTTTTGAAGTTTTCTCCAAAATATTTTGATTAAAATTAAAATGAGAATTATGCCTTCAGTCATCTTTTTGACACCAATTYTTAGGTAAGGAAATGTGCAGTTCTGCAGGCTTTTATTTGCATGTTTGTCATTGTAATATCAGGTATGGCATGGCCAACTCCACAGAGAGTACAGAGGTTTACCTGGAATGGAACAAAGCTGTGAGAGTGGATTCTGGGCTGAAAAACATGTGGGCTGTGGTCATGAGATCTTGGATAATTATCTATGTCAAAGGTAAGAAGATATTTACATATATTTTAATGGTTTTTTTCTGAAAATAAGGTGTATGATTGATTTTATAAAATCACAAGTCTCTTGGGTGGATTTCTGGAATTGTCTATATATTTATTGACACCCCTTCCCCATTTTTTTTCTCCAGCTGTACTTTCTGGGTCCTGCTTCCCATGCAAGGAGGTTTTCTCCTTTCTTCTACTACTCTCTGGGCAAAGAAGGATTTCCTGTGATTTTTTTCTCCTCTGAAATATCTTCTGGCTCATTTCTAGCCCATCCTCTGTGCTCTTCAGCTTGCTCTGAGAAAGCTGAGCACACTCTCAGTGGGATGAGCTCAAGGTGGGGAATGCACAGGAAGCAGAAATGAAGTTAGTGTCAAACTCCCTCTTGTACAAACAGAAACCAAAAAAAGTTGKGATGTTTTACCCAACTCTGATATTTTGAAAGCTTATTTTGTCTACAGCCTTTTAACACTGCGGTGTCTCTCTCCCCTTTACCAAGTATTTGCCTTTTGTGAAAGGACTTCTCTCTCAGGCCTTAAAATTTGGTGCCAAATGACAAGGGGAAGATGGTTACAGGTTACACAGGTTACACCTGTGTCTGTTCCTGTGGTGACTAAAGCTTGTCTGATGAGCACTGCTGATCTCTGCCATGTTTTTCATACTTGAACATGGGTGTAATATTTTTAAGTATCAAAGCAGACACACAAACCAAGTGAAAATTTATCTCCTTGTCGCTTTGCAAGGGATCTGATTGTTTATCAGTTCTGAAGGGCTGCAATGGCTGCTGCTGTGGGAGCCTCTCAATCACAGGCAGCCTGATTTTTGGATTCCTGATGAAATAAATGTGTAACCACATCTGACAGAACCAGCTGCTTTCAGGGCGCCCATAGCAAGGGGGGAAGGAGATGTGGAGGGCTCAGGGAGCACTGTAWGATGCTGTGTTTTGGGCTCCAGTGAGCCAATTTGGACTGCAGATGCTTTTAGCACCGTTCTTCAGCAGGCAGCACGCTGTACAGCTGCACATCAGCACCATGCTTCTCCCATGGTTGGTGTAGCTATGTTTCCACCTCCTGGCAGCTACGAGGAATAGCTGTGGAGAGAATGAGGAGAATTTTTCTTGTTTTTGCAAGGCTCTGGAAGATGAAGCAGGAATTTTAAAGAGGCAGCTCTCTCGAGCTCAGGGGGATTTTTAACTCCTTGGCATTCAGTATTCCATGCTGTGTATAGGCATAGAAGCTGCTTCCAAATATCCTGCTTTGCAACAACTGTGAATATCAGTCCTTAAGCTGAAGGGTCATGAAAACAAGGTGCTTGCAGCAGGTCTGTGAGAAATAACACACCAGAGAGAGACACTTTACATTGAGGGAGGGAGCATCAGTGTGTATCCATGGTAACTGGAGACACAAACACACCTAGTGAAATCCCAGCTCCAAATACCTGCGCATTCTGTCTATTAGGARCATCAGCTGTTATAGAGGCACATTCTGTTATGGAAGACACATATTCAAGACTAGGAATTCTATGATGTAACAAGAAAATGCTATTTTTTTTGTCAAAAATGGGTGTTTTAGGTGGCTCAAAGAATCAAATGAATTGGCAAAAGCAGGTTTAATGTTAAAGTGAAAGCATGGGAAAATGCATTGGCAAGGCTCATTCTACTGCTTACTAGATGGTTAAAGCACAGAGTATGATTGATTTTACACTTCAGCATGATCTATCTAAAATTAAAATTAACCACAAATGATCTACACTGAGGCTGGGGAAGGAAAAAGGGTAAAGATGGGAAAAGATAAGGATAGAAAGGAATAAGGAAAGCCCTCCCAATGTTCAGAGAGGTCTGCCTGGCCAAACTTAGGCCTGGACTTGGCCAACAGCTTAGGCCTAAACTCAGGTTGTTATTTAGAAAAATAAGTTTTCAAAGCTGGTAAAAACCAAAAGCTTGCTAGATAGCACTGGCCCCTAGGAACAGACTGTGCTTCTGATAAGCTCAGCCCAGATGCAGCTCATCAAGGTCAAGGCTTAATGAGCATTTTTAAATCATGGTGCAGCCTGAGRAGAGTGGGGAAGGTTTTCTGTGAGTGTCCTTCAGTAGTAAGAAAACATTAATTTTCCCAAATAAAAGTCTCTTGCACTAGTCAGTATGACCTCTCCTTGTCCTTGACAATGGTAGAGCCAGGGCTGGGTTTTCTTTCAGGACCTGCTCAGAAATCTCTAGTGCCTGTTTCTTGTCGCATGCCASGGCAATCCCATCTCCCTGTTTCACAGGAAAGAATGAAAGTTCTTTATCCATCTCAGAACTGCCCTGTGTAAACAGGCAAAAGACAACTTTGAGTAGGTTGTGCAGTATATGTTTCTACAAAGAAATATAGGCTGTTAGTCCAAAGCTTCCAGGTCAAAAGTAGTTTTYAATGAAAACAGATTTTCAAGCTAAATGTCCAGGTATGCATTCAGCCAGGATCCCTCATCCCCCCATATGTTCCTTATGCTCTTGTTAACTGCATTAAAACTGCTTTGGAGGAGTTTTGCAGCACAGGTACATAACCCTGATGGAATCAGGTGCTGGAATCACTGAATCTGGACTTTGAGTGAGGTTGTTTCCTTCATTGTTCAGCTGCAGGTACCCCTCATGTAAAATGCCACCAGTTGTCCACAGGTCTTCTTCTTTTACATTAGGAATTACCTTATTTGGGGAAGATCATCCTCTTCAAAGAGGTTTGTTGGAAGCCTGTATAGTTCAAAGTTGCCTTTGGTTTATCCCTATGGATGCATTTTTAAAATCACTTTTTCCAGAGACACTTTCATGACAAAAGCCATAGACTAGCTCTGACAACAAACCACGTGGAAGCAATGTGCAAAACTTGGATTTCTAGTGAAGGAGACTTTGCAAAAAAGCCATTTAACTTTTCCTGCTGTGTCAGAGGGCTGTGAGTGCAGCAGCTCCAAGTGTGTGCATAAAGTTGTACCTCTTTATAAWGATTTTTAAAAAATTCATGTATGTAGAAATACACATAGACATGGCCACAGCATGGACAGTTTTAGCAGATTAAGACATGTTTTTTTATGTATTTTAAGTGAGCCCTTAGCTGTGCACAGACACAGTCACATGGCTGTAGCCTATCTATGCACATAGAGGGCAGGGGTGACCAAGAGGCTGTCCTCTGTGGTATGAATGCATTCAGCAGAGTCCTTGTGGTGGGGAGCTAGAAGCTTCTTGAGTCTCTGTCTGACACTTCTGCATTCTGTTTGCTAGTTGACTTTTTTTGTTTGGTTGGTTTTTTGCATCTTACTTCCCTTTCTCTCATTTGTGTCAYAGTGCTGCACTTCAACTTTTCACACAGAGCCTTTGGACATTAAATCAGGAGCCAATGATGTGAATGTTCTCCCAGCCTGGAGAAGCCACCCTGTCCTCAGGAGCTTCCCCTCTGGGCTGTACTTTAAGMCACTCTGGTAAGATGAGAAAATGAAGATCTCCTATCAGCAACAGTCCCATGACAGCACTAACATCTGTGAGAGATGACCTGAACTTATTCTGTGTTTTTCATCTGCAGACCACTGGACTACAAAATATTGGGGGAAGTTTGCTTGGCAGAAACCTAGATAAGGACATGTTGTAGGACTCCTCCCAGCTACTCCACTCTCCTGCATCATCATGCCTCAAACGGAGCTTAAAATCTGCCAGGAGTGCCGGTAACCAGAAAAGAAAAGAGGTGAGAAGTTTCACTGGAAACCACCAGGGAGAATTTTTCTACACCAGTGACACAGAGCTACCTGGCTTCTGAGAAAGGGAGTCTGTGACAGCAAAAAAACCTACGTGGAAAGGAAGGAAAAAGGACAAGCATCCCCTGTGGGGATATTTTGCCACACCGAAAGAGTGTAGGCAGTGATAAATGGCATCCTGATCCCGGTGTCATAACTTTACTTGGTATTTGAGAGGTGGGATGTGTAGTTTTTTCAAATATAGATGTGGGTTTCTATTTTAGGTATGTTTTGTTATACAACCAGTTCATTTCACTTAAAAAAAACAACACAGAAAGGAAAATGAAAGAAAACTATTCTTCCTTTCTCATATAAGAGCAGCATGTATTTCGTATTTGTAAGTGTTGATCTAGCTGCTCTATAAACACAGGGGATGATTTTTTTCCTTCCTTAAATATATAAATAAGTAAAATAAATATCTTCTTCTAAGCAATGACTCCAATGAGGGAGGAGAATGCAGCTCCTTGAGGYTGGAGAAGCTGTCTCCCAGCTGATGGGGGTTCCTGGGGTTTCTTGCACGATCTTCACAGCTGTGCATGGAATGGGGAAGCTGTAGATTTCAGAGAAAATGATGTTCCCTGAAATGCAAAGGGGAAGGAGCAGTGAAGAGCTGAAGGAGAGAGGTTGGGTGAGTCCCTGCTTAGAAATTCCTAAACCATGGTTAGTGGTGCTACAGGTAGGACAGRCTAACAGCTGAGGAAGGACTACCTGGGGTTTTATTTCTGCTACCAGGTCTGCTGCTATTTCTGTTCTTTTTAAAGCAGGAATTACTTGATGTTTGTAGCTTCTTAATGTGCAGTTTGGGATGTGTGGTGCAATTCCATCATGCAAATCCCATCATTCCAAGCTCCATGTGTGGCTGTGGAGTGGGAGGCCAGTACCTCTGACTGAAAGATGGGGAGGAAACCTTCCTCTGGGGAGCCTGAGATACATCCTGATGCTTACTAAAGGAGTTAAACATCCAGCTATAAACCACCTCCTATGTGTTCATCTCTGAATACTTGTATGGAAGACTTTTCCTCTGGCTATCCATAGCCCTGAAAGCTGTAATTACACTTGTGGGTTGTAATTCCCAGKTTTTTTTTCTGGGAAATTAGCAGCAAAAAGCAGCGGGCCCACAAGGGGCAGGAGTTAAAGCAGTTAAGATCAGGAACGTATGTGTGGTAGGTAGATTTGTCTGCTGCAGTGCTGGGATTGAGTGAGAAGCTCCTGAGGTTGAAGACCTACAAGTGATAAGGGGATTCTCTAGGGCCAGGAGTAGAAGTTGCTGAGCATGGCCCTGCTGGCCCAGTGCAATCAGCTACAGTTAAAAAAAGAAATACATTTCCTTGATCTCTGCAAATTGTGATATAATTGCCTCTGGATATTTTAACATGGAAGTGTCAGGTTTTACAGGATGCATTAMCAGCAGGGCTTTTCCCCATCTGTTTGCTGACATTGGTGAGAGCCACAGATGGTTTATACCTGGGAAAGTCAAGGTGTTAGGTACAGTTCTGGTACAAGAACTGGCTTTTTTTTTTTCCTCATAAAATGGAAAATGTAAAACAAATGTTTTCTCCCTTTCTGGAAGGAAGAGAATGAGCTACCAGGGGTGGTGTTGTTCTCATTCATCCTTTGCTCCTACTGCCCCTTCCCAACATTGGATTACTTCCTGAGGGACTGGCTGCAAGGCAGCTGCAGGTGTGAGGAATACGCCTTGGCTTGTGCTATAACTTCATGGGACTAAGCTATTTTCCAGATGAGCTAGTGATAAAAAGGTAAATATATCTGAGAAGAGGGGAGATGCCCAACTGCTTTCTGGAATTACAGCTACTGTGTATGACAAATTTCTTTCCCCTGGGGAAAAATCCACACTTTGTAATGTTGCTATTACTCTAAATACTGCCATCTTGATGAATTCAATAGATGGCACAAATCTCTGTCTTGCTGYGTAGGAAATTTCAAAACTATTTACCTTTAGGTATGTTTACCTAAACACTGTAATTTTACAGTTGTTTTGTATAACTTGCTTGTGATTGTTTTGAGAGCTCATTCTATTAGGCTAATTCTCTCTTTCAGAAAGCCATCCACCCTCTATTTCCCATTTTGCAGAGAAAGCCTTGTAGTTTGGAACTGAATGAAACTAGCTCACAAACTGGAGGGACTAAATTTCAAATCATCTCTGACTTCAACTGATGCCAGAAACTGTGAGGCAAACAGAGAGTCTGAGAAGAAAATGCACCATGGAGATTCTGATCCATCAGTCCCTGGCAGAGCTAACAGTGTTCTGCTGTGCTAGTGCAGGAATACAGAGGGCAGTTTTCAGGGTCAGGATATCTTTAAGAGAATAAGAATACCAGGAGGCTCTGAGGTCAAGGCAGAGGTCCATTACCCAGAGCATTGTCAGGGGCYAGCCACAGATGGCTGAGAACAGAGAAAGAGCACAGCATCTCCTCTCCCCCCAGAGCTTTTCAGTTTCAGCTTTGGGAGTATCTACCTGCTGCCCCTTTTGATATGTTTTGTCTTCCACAGAGGGCATTCAAGGTCTTGCTATATTTTGTTGCTTCATTTTCAGTGGAGRGACTTGAGGAATTCCCAGCAGAGGAACCATTGGTAGGGAGAAACAGGAGCAGAAGAGGCTGACCTGGSGATGTTGAAAATACAGCATAACCAACATCTCTCACTACAGAAAAGCTGCAGGCTTTTGAGTTGGGTGCTGTGTGGTCTTGGTGATGASGTAGAAACATCAAATACTGCATAGCAGATGCTGCTGCTGCTCTGACTGCCAAAATTGTGGATTTGGATTTTAAATAACGAAGCCTTGCTTTGCAGAGCAGTTACCTTATCCTCATAAGAGAGTTGATACAGATGTGTGCCACTGCTTTCTCTTCTTGCCATCCCTTCCAGCCCTTCCTTCCCCAAAGACACACATCTTGCACAGAACAGAGACCCTTCTAAGGCAGGGTCTTCTGTACCCTTTAAAATGTGCCTTCACTTCAAAACAGAGCCATATTTTKCTGAGGTAAACACAGGAATGGCTCTGTGACAGACTGGTTATCCTTTAAAAACTTGTGGTGACAACTGATGCAYTGATGGATACCTGACCTTTTCCTTTTTCAGGCTGTGTTAGCAAATATTTAAATCATGTTGGACATTGCATGTACTTGCCTGATTTTAGGTTGATTTTAGGTTGATGCTTTGCATAGCTCAAGGCTTGTGGCTGGTGCATGATGTGTAACAACAGACAGCTAAGGTTGTGACTTGTTTGTCATGTCACAAAGCAGTTTGTTTCTCTCAATTTAACTCTGCCACATCCTCTTCAGGGCAGTGTATCACCAGAGGGTTTTTTGAGTCATCTCTTTCAAGGGGGGAGGGGGGTGGAGGCTTTATCTCTCTGTAAGAAAAATCAGCTGCATGTGAAGGTCTCAGAAGCAACAACAAAAAGAAACTCAAATGAAACCATACAGCGGAACGCAGGGATGGAATCTCCTAAACTGAGATAGTTCCCACTTTGCACTTATATCTGAGCCCTTGGAGGGGACAGAGAGGGAGGGGAGCTCCAGGTACATCCCAGCAGTTCCCTGGTGTGCAGAAGCTGCCTTGGAATCTGCCTTTAGGACTGGGATCCCCGTGGGAGCGGCTGCCAGCGCTGAAGTCTCCCTTCAAGAAGAGAATTGGAAGACCAGAGCACGCTGGAACTGCTGCTGCTCCCCTCTCARGCTCTGGGGTGAGGAGGGCTCCTCTTGAGCCCCTAAAGTGAGAGGATCTCCCCCAGCCTCAGCTCTCCTTGGGATGAATCCAAGCGGGAAGAGTGGCACGTGTATCGCACRGTCTTGCGCCAGCCACCGCCACCGAGGCTGAGTAAAAACTTTMATTTATTTTAGGGTAAAAAATTTAATTTATTTTAATGCAGCTGTTGAGGCATTTTAATTCCATCAAAGGCAGTAACACAAGGCGAGCCACCAAGTATTCGTTTGCTACTTTTAAATGGGTTTGATTCATCTCTGCTTGGTTGTGCCTTTATGGATTTTGAGAGTTCCTTCTYGCTCAGAGGCACAACTGTTCAAGGGCTGTGAATTTTAAAAATTGGAGATTAAATTCTGTGTTTCACCCATGAATATTTAAACAGAGTCATATACTCTCTCCTTTCTGTAAGGTCCCATTTTTAATCATTAATGCCTGTTCTTTTGAGCAAATAAACCGCATATATGAGATTTCAATGCATTTTAAAAAAAAAGATACTTCTCTGGGACAAGTTCCAATATGAAAATATTCTGTTATGAATATTTATGGACTCATCAAWATTGGTGAATACTGAATTTGCTGACAGAAATTGTGGAAGGTTTGTTATTTTTTCTTTTACTTTTCGTTTGAAAGAGACCAAGAAATTCTTTGCAAATTGGGTCAAGTTCAGTACATAAGTCTGGTCAAAATGTATATTTTAAATTTTTTCTGGTCAAAAAAAAATTCAGTTTTTAAAGATTCAAACTGTTTTGATTGAAAACAACTTTTGCATGCATAATGTATCCAAATTGCAATAAAAAAAAAAACCAAAACTTCTGACAGTGCTGAATAAAATGAAACAAAACAAAATATTTCCTTTACGGCAAAGATTTTATGTGAATGAAAGTGAAATTTGAGATGTTTTTAATGTAAGAATTACATTGCTTGTTACACATCAGAAGCAGAATATAGATCAATGTGGTTGTGTTGGCACTTTTACCAGGTGGTAATGAAAGATTGTCATCCAGATGCATGACAATTCTTTGTTAGAGTTGTGAGCAAAACAATTAATTGAGGAAAACAATTCTGTTGAGGGTGGTGAGGCACTGGCACAGGTTGCCCAGAAAAGCTGTGGATGCTCCACCCCTGGAAGTGTTCAGGGTCAGGTTGGATGGMGCTCTGAGCAACCTGGTCTGGTGGAAGTGTCCATGGCAGGGGTTTGGAACAGATCTTTAGGGTCCCTCCCAACCCAAACCATTCTGTGATTCAGTGACTTGAACATGCACTTACATCACCCTGTGTTAAGGAAAACACCATCTCTTGCATTTGGCTCGTGCCTGTGGCAGCTTTTGTTCTTCCTGTGCCACAYGTGTGGCAGCGTTGTGGCTTCTCTCCTCTACACCAGGCATCCTCTCGAGGTTTGTTTCACATTTAAAATGACATCTTTGACTTGGGAATGAAAACATCATCGTGTCAGTATTTCCCATGGGRTGGGAGCACACTTTTCCAATCATCTCTAGCAGTGGGTGTTTGATTCAGAAAGTAAATTATTAAAGAGATASAAATGGCAGCACTTATAAGACATGGTTTGTTAAAAGGTTAGATAGTTGTAGAATAGCRGGAGTTACTAGATGCCTCTTTAGTTCACCCTGTCTATGAAAGCAAGAGACAACTCATATGGTTTTGATCCCTTCCAATAGGAGGGCTGCTCTTTTTGTCCTGCTCCAAAAGGGGAGACTCTTCAAGAAATTAAAAGCATGCAAAGGCTAGTAATAATTTCTTTGCCAAATAGTTGATGAAGTCCAGATTCTGAGTGGTGCCAGAGATACAGGATTTWAAAAAAACTGTTTGTAAACAGTAGCTTGGGGTGTTTTTTTTTGTTTTTGTTTTTTGATATTGTTGTTTTGGTTTGGGTTTTGTCTTTATTTTAATTTAAATTTTTTTTTTAAATTTCCAACCCTGTTTTTCCTTACTTTCTTCACTATAAGAATGACACTTGACATGGGGTCTTGTTTAGAACTCAAAGGAAATGGGTTTTACTACATGTTCTCTTTGAAGGGATGAGCACAACCATTTGTGACTACGTGCCATTTTCTTTGCCTTCATTTTCTGCAGTGCTGATTCCYTCTGCTAAAGATGGCTCAGAAATGGCCAGTTCTGGCTGTGCTCCTTTTCTTGCCAATCAATCTGGCTGAAGGTAAGTGAGAAAGAYCCAAAACTGTATGTAGCACTGTTTGGTACTCTGTATTTCCAGGATATTGAAAGTTCATAGTGCAYCAGAGCAAATTTTGCCTATTGTTTTGTGCAAATGGAAAGAGTGATGTCTCCTCGGCTGGCAAAATAATCAAGTGCCTTGCAGAGTGGCCTAGAATGAAAAATCTGACGGAAATCCAAAACTGGTCATCTAAAGACACACCCRTTCAGCTGGGACAATGGCAGGAGAGCTATGATTTCTGGAATAAAAGGGATCCACGTGTTTCTTAGTWAACTTCTGCTCCAAGCGATGTTGGTTTGACCGTGCCACAGGTGTGTGTTCCACAGCTATACTGAGTTTTACTGGCACTTGAAGCAAGGCACCTAATTCAGGAACACAATAAACTTCTAAAAGTAGCTTCCTTTCCCTTAAGAGTGAATTTTGCCCTCTCCATCAATTTTTCAAAGCCTATATTAAAGTGAYAGAAATTTGTTGCCTAAAATAAAGGTGGAAGACTTGCAGTTGTCAGCACCCTGTCCACAGCAAAAGGCACCATCTCCACTGGACTTCCAAACTTCAGGAAGGTGGATCTGGAAGTTGAATAAGAATAAGTGCCCCTTTGCAAATTAGGTCAACTTCAGTACATAAGTCTAGTCAAAATGTATATTTTAAGGAAGTATATTTTTCAGGGTGATTAGGGCAAGAGTTTCCTGTGCTTTTACAACAGCTGTAGCACCTTTTTAATGTCTTTTTGTCATCTTACGCAGCTCACAACAGGGTGAGTGTGGAGATTGGCCACGAAGCTGTGCTSAGTTGCCCCAACATCTCCAAGGTGCCTTCGCTGCTGGTGATGTGGAAGAGGAATTGCACAAGTTGCTGCTGCTTGACCTATAGAAGAGATCACAATGTGACAAGCAGGCTGAACTGCAGTGAGAGGATCACGTGGAAATATTCTCCTGACAGTGACCCTGCATTTCGTATTTACCCTGTGGACCTCGGGGATGAGGGAATTTACACCTGTGAATTTGCCAACACTGAAGGGAATTTTCATTTTCTCTCTTCTCTGACCGTGATAGGTAAGACTGCATCACTAAAATAAAAATTAAATTAATCTATTTGCAACATAGGCAGAAACAAAAGAATATTAGGAAGCATAATGAATGCATCAAATCACCTTTTTCATGTAGTCAGGTAAATTATATCTAGGTTTCCATAAAAAAAGGGGAAGATTTTTTAGTTGTAGCTATATTAGTTAAGCCCTCTCAAGATAACTAAAAATCATAAGAAATTAATTTTGCAACTCTGTAATTGCTATTTTTTGGTCATTCATTTATTTTGGATTTGAGTTTTGGAGTATTTTTTGTTCTTCCCTGCAGAATCCTGCCTTTCTGATAAATGTTTAGGTGTTGTGTGACCCTCTCCCTGTTTTGCCAAATGCAAAATATGCATTGTTGGACTTCAAGCAGAACAGTTTTGCCCAATTCCTCTTTTATTTCCCTGCTATCAGATTTTTGATTCTACATATCCAAACTCCTAAATATTGTACCCAGAGCTTCAGCAATCTGCCTTTGCATCAGTCAAGCTGTAAATCTTTATTGAATCCACCCCTCTCTGTCATCCCATCTCCTGTTAATCTGTCTTCACCTTTTGGCAAACAGAAAGAAGCAGTACTTTACATACAGCCAGCTAGTTTTTGAGGTGTCCACTTTGGACTTTTTGATGTATTGTTTTTCCTTTAAGATGTGCTAATATTTCAAATKATTTTAAAATCTCACACATTGGTCATACAATGTACAAAGTACCACCTRTTTTTCAGTTTCTTAGCTGGTGATTTTGTACTTAAAAATGAAATAGACATAAAAAATATGAATAGAAATAACGATTGTGGCTTTTTAAAATTTCTTCTGCAGTCCCTCCTACAGTGACTCTGACCCATGACAAGAGCAGGGTAGCTGTGTGCCAGGCATCKGCAGGAAAGCCAGCTGCTGACATCTCCTGGATCCCTGCAAGCAATCACAGCTCTGAGGAAGAATTCCATCACCCCAATGGAACAGTGACCAGAGTGAGCTACTTTGGCTGGGCCAACAGCTCATTTCCCTCTGYCACCTGCCTGGTCACCCACGCAGCCATGAACCAGACTCTGGTCATGGACCTGAGATGTAAATAATGTTGTTTTGTGATTGCTTTTCATCATGCCTTGGGCTCCTCTYTGCTGTTCTGTGCAGCTGTTCCCACTAAATGCCAGGGCTCTGGAGCTAGGTTAGAGTGGTTATAAGGTGAAGTCCCAGTGCACGTTGAGAGATAAATTAATGATTTTGAAACCAAATGCTTTGTGGAACTCTATGGAGAAGCTTTCACTGTGTTTCTCTTTCAATCTATCTTCTCTTTTACAAGAATCCCTTATTCTGCTTTCAGTGGGTTCACCTTGGCTGGCTGCCAGGTGCTCTCCAAGCTGCTCTATTGCTCCCTCCTCTCCAACAAGACACGGAGAAAAATACAATGGCCAGCTCGTGGGTCAAGGTGAAGACAGGGAGAGATCATTCACCAATTGCTGTCACAGGCAAAAGAGACTTGAGAGAAAGTAATTTCTTTCCACTCAAATCAGAGGAGGATAGCGAGAAACAAGAGAGAATCTAAAAGCACCTTCCCCACAGCATTTTGTCCAGCTTTTCCACAGTAGYGATGGTGTGGAGAAAAGTTCCTTGGAGCATGTCTGTCTGTGACTTGCAAGTGTTCCAAAGGTAGTAAAGGCTAAAATTCAGCTTCTCTGGCTGTGCTGGACCTGTTAGAAGTCCATCATTGCAGTAGGACTTGTAAGAGCAGCTAAAGATGTGCTCATATCACCAAAGTACCATCTCTACTAGGAAAGGCATGAAGAACAGAAATCAGCATAAACCATTCATTAATAACAGCATTTTGCAGGGATGGCTGCTCAGTTGTAAAGGCTAGCAGTACTTGAAGAAAATGAGAATGCAAAGGCAGATGAGTTGAAAATGAAAATGTGTTTGTGCACAAAAATGACTGGGAGCGCGAGGCAGCTTCTTATTGCTGGTTGGCATCCAGACATCTCATCTGTTTCTCTCTGCTTTGTTTGGAGCAGAGGATTAGCTTTTTCTTCCAGATAAGGTAGGCAGTTATGTCACAAGTTCATGGATACTGACATCTRGCTCTGTAACTTGCTCTCTTTTCTCATTGCTCAGACACCTCCCATAGGCTTCTCTACATCCTGACAGGAGCAGCTGCAGGTGCCGTTGCTGTCACTGGTCTGACTTTATGCTTGATTTTCACGTGCAGAGGTGAGTCCTTTGAATCTGAAATATATTACAATCTCATTGCTGACCATGTGCAGGTACAAGGACATGCACTTTATTGCTGAGACTGAGGAGGGAGGCAAGGGTTGAGGAAAATGTTCATATATGCACTGTCCTTTTGGAGAAGTCATAATAAAATAAGGAGCAGCAGTTTAAAATAAGCCTGGAGTTTTGAAAGAGCCATAGGTATTGTGGTATTAATGCATAACAGACATGTCAGAGATTCATTCAGGATGAAAAGGGTTCTCTCTGAGAACCGGGCAGGCTTTGAGTTTTTAGAATTATTTTGTTTGTTCTGCATTTACTGGCACAGAATTCTATACTAAAGAATGGCAGTTCATAAACTAGTGGCTAAACACAAATGATCTCTTTCCATGAGCAGTGATAAGCTTTCCCTTGAGCAAGTGTAAGAATAGGCCAAATGTACATTGMTATCTTGCAGATAATTGTGCATTGGGCATACTAGATAGCTGATTTGTTTAATTTCTCATCCTAAATACAAAACACAGCTACTAAGAAGAAAATCAACTCTACCCCATTGGAAACCAGGGCACCCAGCATGACCAAAAGTTTCAATGAAGGGAAAATAAAATAAGAGCGTGTTAAAGAGCAGGATGAAAAAAAACCAACTTAACATAGGAGGGTAACTGTATTCTGAAGAAAGTCTTTCAAGAGCTGGGGGCAGTTATAGGAGAACCCCAGCTACAACAGCTGTGTACCCTGCACCATCAAAGCACTCTAACTTCCTGACATCCTCCTTTCAGCTTGCTGGTTACGTAAACGGGCACAGGGCCCAGCAGAACGCTCTACAGTAAGTGGGCTTTGTGTGTGTGTGTGTGTGCTTTGCAAGTTTTGGTGTTTTCTTCACTAAAACTTGGAATTTCTTTGCAATGTGTCTGCTCTGATATACTCCCATACACCTCTGTGAGCACTTGGAGGGAGGAATTGGGAACACATCATCTGTGAGAAAGGCCCATCCAAACTACCGACAATCTTCATGTATAATCAGAGTATTTGAGCAATTTAAGCACTGGATAGAGAGTGGTGTGGTGCATTTCCTGTCTATAAGTCACATTTACAATGCTGAATTTTAACTCGACCAAAACGTAATATTTTCATATTTCTGCTTCACAGACTAGTCTTTACTCAGATGTTTTATTTAAGAATGTGTATTCTTAATGGCAGAAGCCTGCCTGATTAAAGATTAGAACTAGACATGCCTTTTACAATGAGGGGAAAAAGGTCCACTTTGTTTCACTGTATTGAAGACAAACACAGCTATGAAACTTTTATTTTTATGTGGCAGTTCATATACTTGTAAGCCAGGAAGCACCAGGGATAAATCTGCCACCACAACTTTTACTCACTCCCTAATTCCAGTGTATTGTGGTATATATTTAACAGAATGAAAATGTGCTGCTTTTCCTCAGGGTTTCTGCCTCACTTAATGCACATGGAAAGACCAATTATTTCCTATTTTGTTTTCTGCTCGTGATTTAATTAATGGTCGTGTCCCCTGTTGGTTGCAAACCAGTCAGAGTGCTCTGAAGTTAGAATGATTCATTTCCAGATATGCTCTTGTGTGACATTCAGGACAATTTCATTGATGAGAAGGGGGAGTTGCAGAGATCAAAGGCTTCCAGTGATTTTAGGTGCCTAAATTGGATTGTTTGTGGTCTGTTTTGTTTTCAGAGAAGCTATCATTGTTCATTTTCATCTATTTTGCTGTAGATACCAATATTTCAAAATTTGTTTTTGAAAAGACAATATTAAGAAAAAAACAATATTAAGAAAAAAATTTCAGAGGCTGTCCTGTTGAGGCTTTGTGAAGGCTGTTCTTGCATGTGTCTGCCAGTTCATGTTTCACCTKTTGTGCTCTACCCTTTTGCTCAGAGCTCAGAGAAATCACATTTCTTTTGCAACGGTAATGTTACCTACCAGGTCTCTTCTGCTCTTTGCTTTTAGTTTGGGATCTATAGGAGGGACAGCCCCACAAAATTCTACAATGTAATACAATGGTATATGTTTTTCTTCCTGTTGCAGACTAGAGCCTCAAAGTTCCCACCTCCACATGCAGCAAGAGCAGCAGTCAATCCTCCTGACTTTCCAGAGGGCATCTATGTGAATTACAACCCAAGATCTATTTATGTATGCTTATAGGAGTGTAGGACAAGCGGCCAGCTCAGCTACTAATGATACTCAGCTACTCAAACTTGTACTTCAGCTCTTAAGCCTCAGACCTTACCTCCAAAAACCTTTGTCTTTCCTGACCTGACAATGGTGGGCAGAAAGGCCTGTTTTAGTAAGTTGTTTTCTCTTTCTCTAAATATCAGCGCAGCTCTAGAGAAAGTTGGAAATTTTAAAGATTGAATTGGGAAAATACCTTAATTTTGTTAGAAAATGGACTCTGATGCATGTGCTGCCTTTCCTCAATACAATAATGGACATATTTCTGTGCCAGAGTAAAAGACTGCTGGTGAAAATGTAGCACTTTTCTTTCAATTTTGACAGCTGGATTCTCTGTAAAGTTCCGTGTTGGAAACTAGAAAGTGGCATGGGTGACCTCAAAACACAGAAGGTCAAAGCAATACATCTAACAGAAAGGCAGAAATAAGAGAGTTTTAGGGGTTTTGGTTGTTTTGTTTTGTTTTCTGGTTGCAATGACAAATGATGACCTTGTATTTGACATCTTCATATTTTTAACATATTTCTTTTTCAATTAATCTTTCTGTTTGCATTGATAATTGAGGGAAAATAAAACCAATTTGATATTATACTGGATATGGAAATAAGAAACAGCAATGGACAATTTTTGGACACTCTTTAACGTAAACATGCAAATATTTACTGGAAGGTTTTTTGTGGTTATTTAGGAAAATGTTTTTTGACCAGTTTCTGAGAAGCTGAGATCACATAATGGTTTTATGGAGAACAGAAATGTTATGTTGTATAAAGTGCAGGTGTATGCTTGTTTAAAACAAATGAAAAAAGACAACCCTAACTGCACCATTTATTTCATCTTTACGTCCCCAAGCTAAAAAAACCTCCACAGAGTGGTTGTTAATTTCAGTTTTCATTGGTCAGGTCTGTCAGAGCTTCTAAACACTAATGCAGCAGTAACTAAACTGAAATGTGTGGTTTGAAGAGCCTTTTCCTGCTTGTCTCTGCAGGGTCGTCTCTGCTCCATAAGCATTCTTAGGCATGAGCATCTCCCAGTGGCTTTTAATTCCACTTTATCACTTCTAAATAGACATGAATGTCTGCTGACATCACTCCAGCCTTTCATTTTAGTCAGAAAGGCATGAAGAATGACTCTCTGCCTTAAGGAAAAGGACCTACAGAGGCCATGCTGGTTTCCAGGCTTGGTGGACAAGTGAAGCCTTTCCTGTGGTGTTGAATGTCAGTGATGGGTTGATCTCACTCTGGTGTGCAGCATCATCATGCCTTCTGTAGGAAAGGGAGAGGCCCTTTTCATGTGTAAAACCTCTGGGAGAAATAAGTGACAGCTTGGAAGTAGTGCAAATAGGTCTGAAATGATGCTAGATAGGAAAAATGTCTTGTAGCTCTAGTGAAATTCACAGCAGTGCCTCAATCCAAGGTGCTGTCGAGGGGTCATTTGTGACTTGAAGCTTCTGAAATAGAGGGAATATCTCTTGTTGCTTAAGGAACTGCCCAGTCAGGTTTAAACCTGGTGTTTCTCAGTGTGGTAAATGAGCATGGATTGTTTTTGTGGACAGTTACAGCAATCTGTGCCTTTTTCAGAAGCTGGATCATTGCAGCCACACCAAGGATGACAGGGCCGTTAAAATTAAGAGAGTTAGGCTATGGAGCAACCCGTTTCTGGGGGAAACAGTGCATGTGTGCTGTGGTTATTAGGATGTAATGTAATTTTTCCTTAATTCCTTTGCCCCAAGTGAGATATTGAAGGGTGAGATCTCATAGAGACAGAAAAGATAGAACCTAGACAGGGAGATGATGGTGTGTGGGGAGAAAGCTCTCTGAAGCTATCTGTGATAATTTGTCCTGGCTGAAAACTATGGTTTTCACACTGATATCTTTATTTTCACCTTTAATTTGCATTTGGTGGAATTGGCCCAGTCACCTGCAATGTGCCAGCACTTTTGTTAACGTAGAAATTCTGAGCAGACTTAATGCTCAAACGAGGTGCTCTGGCAATGACATGGGCTATCCTGGAATAAAATTGGCCCTTATGCTTTTTTGGCTTGTTGTGTACGATTAATAAAAGTTAATAGGCTAAAGAGAATAATGTGGCTATGGGGGTGGTTGTAAGAAAGGCTGGAACATCAATCAAGTTTTTATAGGTACTTTCACTGTTGGTTATGACTGGTAAAGGACAGGGTTTTGTCATATGTGGAGCTCCTGGAGTGGTGGCTTCCTCTCTGCTTGTCATGATCAGACCCATGTGTGCCATGCTTCTTGGGCTGATGAGCTGGTCTGTTGAATATTTGAGAAGGAGAAATAAATCACTTAAATATTTTCTGTCATGCTGCTTTTGTATGGGGTAGGCAGCTTGGTATAACACAAAGAACAACTCAAAATGTGTGTTTGGYGTCTTATAACAATTTGGTCTCAAAAATAAGCAACTTGAAATGTTTTTATGAGTATATTTATCATGATTTTTCCCCCTCTTAATTATGAGTACATTCTTGGTGACCCTATATTCTTTTTATTTGCACTGACAGAAAATTGAATCAAGGCAGGTATTTTAGACTGGCAAAATGTGTAGGAAAATGCTGACTGTTTGTTGAATAATCATTGTGAGAGAGCTACTAAAAAGTGATGGGAATTGGAGTCAACTATTTGCACATTGTTGCAAGAAAAAATTTTTTAAAAAAGCCTGGGAGCGTGACAGTGTTGTTTCAGATTGACTGTTTAGTCAAATGCACAGTTGACCGAATGTCACTTGAGCTTTTTAGCACCAGATGTGATTATAGATGAAAATGCTTCTGTTTATTGTGTGGATTTTCACTCACATTGTTCATAGGACACTCTTTGTAATAATGATGATGTCTGCTTTCTGATTAATCTATGAACAATTTGTCTTCTGGAAATAGCAGGTGTTTTGATGCGTCTTTCTCTTCACTGAATATGGAAAAAAATGGTGACAAAGCATTATGTTTAGACTCTCCTAAATTGGAATATGACTTCAGATTATGAACAATATTTGTTTAAAATCACAAATTCAACACCAGGATTGAAATGAAGAAGGTAAACAATTTTCCTGCAGATTTTGGAAATGGAGCAGATGTCCAAAAGGTATTTGCCAGTTCAGTGAAGAGCTCGATTTTCCTAAGTTTGAAGTTGCAGCTATAAGTTTTGCCTAACCTTCCTGGCATCAATTTGTCACAACTTTTCCTCTCTGATGAGAAAATAATGCTTTCTTGGTTCTCCTCTCGTAACTGTAACACCTGTGATGTCTTTGTGACCTGCTCTTTCTGATTTTGTGAAGACTTGGCTGTTAATGATAACTTGTCAGCTCCTTGATTTTGTGTCCACAGTCTGTATACACCTGTCATGTGCTGGAGGCAGTGAAGAGCTCAGGAATTAACCAAGTGGGACTTATTTTACATTTCCTATCACTTCTCTGTCCTGCTGTAGTTTGTACTTGTGCCCTCAATGATGCTTCTTTAAGCAAGTGCCTACTTTTCTCTTTTTCCTCCCCAATCTTTTCATGCACTAGTTTTCTCAGTTTATTGATTTTTATGTTCTCCAAGTATTTTATTACCTAGTTTTATTTCTTTCTCTTTCTGGCATCAAGTACAATTTTATTCTTCATTCTTTTGTTGCCCTTTGTATGTGTGTAACAAGAGGTTTCAAATAGTGACTTGTTTTGGAATTTTTAGTGCTTTTCACTGACCTTCTCCATAGGGAYATACTTACTCCAGGTCTCCATTTTTTTCCCCCCAATGCATAATAGGAAATTAATCACTCATGATGAGAAAAATCTTCTGTTCTTAGACATCTGTGAATCTAAGTTCACTTACCAAATCCAAATGCATTATATGCAGCATTTTATTTGCTCTTGGCTGACATCTGTCTAACAGAATTGTTAAGGTTGGAAATATTTTCTGAGATCATCAAGTCCAACCATTAATGCAGCATTATCACAGTCACCACTAAACCATGCTCCTCTGTGACAGACTTACATGTTTTTGAACACATCCAAGGATGGTGATTTTACCAGCTCCCTGGGCAGCCTGTTACAATGCCTGACCAGCTTCTCAGTGAAGAAACTTTTCTGAATATTTAATATACTCTGCAGAACCCGTGAGGAAGAGGAGTGACAAAAATGTGAGAAGAACACCCCTGCAGATACCAAGGTCAGTGGAGAAGGAGGACAGGAGGTGCTCCAGGTACCAAAGCTGGGATTCCCCTGCAGCCCCTGGTGAGACCATGATGAGGCAGCTGTGCCCCAGCAGCCCATGGGGGTCCATGAAGGAGCAGACTTCCACCTCCAGCTCATGGGGATCCCATCCTGGAGTACACTTCTGGCAGGAGCCGTGACCCTGGAGAGGAATCAGTGCAGGAATGGGTTCTCTGGCAGAAATCACACTGGAGCAGTCTGTTCCTGAAGGATGGCGTCCCATGGAAAGGACCCACACTGGAGCAGTTTGTGAAGGACTCTATCCCATGGTAGGGAACTTGCTGGCACAGAGGAACGGTGTGAAGAAGGAGTGGTGGAGGTCAAGAGGTATAAACTGACCCCCAAACCCCATTCCCCACCCCAGTGCATGGCTGAGGAATATGAGGTAAATCTGTGAAGGGAGTGAGAACAGGGATGGTTTCAATTTTGTTTATCATTATCCTACTCTGTTATTAATTGCTAATAAAAGAAATTAACTTCCCCAAGTCAAGTCTGCTTTGCCCATGACACTAACCAAGTGATCTTCCTRTTCTTATCTTGACCCATGAACTTTTCCATCATATTTTCTCCCCCCGTTGAGCTGAGGAGGGRGAGTGAGAGAGTGTCTGGCTGGGCACTGTCAGGTGGCAGCCAGCCAAGGTCAATGCACCAGGCAAGGCTTAGTCACCAGCAGARCTATAATAGGAAAGAGGATGCTGTAAACATCACATTCTACATTATTAAGGCATTTTTATGCCGATGGTCCCTCTCTAGGTCTTCTGACTTTAATCTCATCACTGTGCACTGAGCTCTGAAAATTTCATTTCCACTCATTCTATTCTCTCAGCTGTCAATAAGTACTGCTGAGCAAACAAGACTAAGTGCTTTTGGGGTTGATTTTTGTCTCACTTCTGCCACAGTCCAACACTGTTTATATTGTCATATCATAATGCTCATATCTAGCTGTGCTTATATTTTAAATTTCCATGTGTGCATCTGAAAAAGAAAACATGGGCAGGCTCCCTGAAATCGTTTCTGTGCTAGATTTATGATCTCTGAAGAGTGCAAACCCCTCTTCTATGCAAAACATATGGCCACATGCTGCAGAACAATGTGCTTAGTACATGAATGTCTTGTAATTCACTCCATCTCATGTGAGAGGAGTGTTATGTGGAATAAACAGACAAATGAGGCAACTACTGAAAAGCTCTGGTCTGACTGCTCGTCTTTTTGTGCAACTTGCTTGAAATATTCAAGTCAGGAAGATTGGAATCCAACACCACCAGTCAGTGTATTGTTAGGGCTGCCTCCTTAATCAGCCAAGTTAGTGCCTGCAAAGCTCTGATACCTTCAGGAGCACTGCCTGCCTSCAGGTCTGAATATCCACTAAGTGTGATACACTTAGTATCACACCCTTCACCATTGTCATTCTTGTGTAATCAACAGTGGCTGCCAATTTCATGCTGCTATAGATAGCAAAAATACAAATGTACACCTATATGCAAACATCTTCATTCATAGGTACATTGCTCTGTGTGTGTGAAGCTGTGAACATACACAGGAAAAGTTACAGGTTTTTTTTCCCTGAGAAATTAATTTCTTAATAATTTCCCTTTAACAGAACATCTCATTATATATAAATGTTGTGAAAGACCTTAAAAGACAGATAGACACATGAGGGATAAAATGAAAAGTTGCTGTGGAAACCATAACCTGAAATAAATCTTTCTTCTGTGCACTCAAAATCCCAGTCTTTGTCTTCTATTAGAATATTGTTTGCATATCATTTCCCTCTTTTAGAAAGAATCTGAATTTCTGATACACAAATGGAAACGCCATCTTGACAGTGACTGTAAAGTGCATCTCAGACTAATTGAATTTTTTTTCCTCTCCTGTGAGTATTTTAAGCCTTTCTCTTGTCTTGGTATCAGTCTGGTGTAAGGCAGAAAAAAATGTTGGTCAGTACAGCCCACATCTGACCAGGTGCAGCAGTTTTGAACTGATGATATTAATGCTTTAATTGGACCTAATTTTGGTGTAGGAGACAGCTTGGGGTAGGCTATAAAGGATAGAATAGGAAACACAGAGAAGATACTAAGGGACAGAGGAAATGTTTGGCTAAACACAAAACATTCTTTAGCTCTCAGCTTGCAGCTGTCATCATCCCTCTATAGCACATTCTTAGAAAAACACATTTCAAATAGGGGCTGTCAAATGAGCAAAAAGAGATTTGAGCTCTGGTATGGAGAGGCTGGATCACGTTCTGTCCTTGGGACTCTCCTGTAGCTGTTGTTCTCTGCAGTCATCTGTTGGCAGATGCATTCACAGGGTGTTAGCCTGGGTCAGGAATGTGCTGTTGAAAAGAAGCTCCCGGTGCTCCCGTGCTCACTGTGCGGGGTTGGTATTGTCCAGCAGCCTTACAGCACACAGCTAACGCTGCATCTTTTCTGCAGCATCCCTGGGCTTCACCTAAAGCTCTCCAGCTGCTCATGAGTGTTCAGCTCACAGGATCAGGCCAGAGCCAGCCCAAAATAAAATCCCCCAGCTCGTGCTGTGCTCTGTCAAATCACTCCTGCTGAGCTACGCAGCTGATGAGATAAACTTAGCTTTTGTTAAACAAGCCCTTCCTGCAGTGTGATTTTTCTTTTTAATCTGTTTTGTATGCAAGAAGTAACTTCAGCATCAGCTTCAAGAAGGCACTGAAAAATGCCAATTTGCAGTGCTCATGTATTGAAGATCTTTTTTGATCACATAAAGGATGTGCGTGGAAAAGATGAGGCCAACTATTGAGTGTGCTCCTCTGATTCTCAGTCTAGCAAAAAGCACTGGGGACTGATTCTTCACCTGCTAAAACTGGACTGTTTGGCAAGAAAACATAGCAGACATGGCTTCATGCAGGCATTGTTGCTGGCTAAGCCTCATGTATTCTTCACAAATGCTGAAATACCACAAAGAATGATTTAAGAGAGATCTGCACAGTGATTTGCAAATACATTAGTCCCATTTCCCTTATGCAGTAATTACATATATATAAATATATATATAAACTGGCATAGAATTTCTCCTGTTATTGCACAACAGCTTGCATTTGAAAGGTCATTGTGCTTAAGTGCCAATGGAGAATTAGCACGTCTGTAAAAAAAAAAAGGAGGGTATGTATGTGACAAAAATGTAAAAAGCCAAATTCTTGGCATACATCTACTAGATGTAATGTCAAAGTCCCATATCTGGAGTTCACCCTCAGCAAACATTTTAGATACAGACACTACCTGATGGGCAGACAACTCTTCTGCCCTCCCAGTTTTAGTGCCATCCATGGAGAGCTCAGCCTGGTGGAGTTTGATGGAATTGGGTCTGAATCAGTACCTGAATGCCTCTGTGGTGTCTTATGCCCTGCCCATGGAAGGGGGGGCTGGAACCAGATGAACTTTGAGGTTCTCTTCCAACCCAAACCATTCCATGATTCTATGACTTGAATGAGGAGCTGGCTGTGAAACAAGCCCAGACATTGTGAAACACATCTCTTTTTCAGCAGCTGAGAGGAACATTCTAGAGATGGCTTGAGACTGTTTTAACTTTGTGTAATATTTTATAGGATGGTCCAGAATGGCCAGAAGAGAAAAGACCATAGGAAACCACGGCTATCTGACCCTTTGAAAACCTTGCTGAGCTTCTCACAGTCAAGGGTTTAGGACTTTGTGAGATGGAGGTTGTGTTTGAATGATCTCTTAACAGCCACTGGTAAACCTGCCCTCCAGAATTATTTCAATATCTTTTAACCTTTTTTATGTTTTTAATCTATAATATAAGATCCAGCAAAGAGTTCCACAAATTTAATTGTGTTCTGTGAAAGAATATTTTTGCTGATGATTGAAACCCACTTCTTGGTAGTTAAATGTTGAGAGGAGGAGGCATTACTGTGGTGAAGCTGAAGAAAACAATCAATAAGTAGCAAAAGAAACAGTAGTGGCAAAGAAGAGGAGCAAAGCACCTCACTCCAAAAGAGAGGCAAGAGTCAGGAAGAAGAATTGTAGGGAGAGGACCTCAAAGATTCCCACCTGCCCCCAAAGGGCACATCCAGGAGTGTAAACAACCCTGGCTAAGGAAAAATTGGTCAGGTTTTCACTGGTGAATAGGAGACTCATGAACTACATCCCTAAGGAAGGACTAGGACAGGGTGTTGAGGCTGAAAAAGATTCTGAAGGTCATAGGAAGAATCAATAGTGGATTTTTCCCTGTTAAAAAAACTGTCAATGCCCAAAGGAAAAAAAAACCCAAACAAAAACTGGGTGAAAGTGATATTCAACAAAGACTTGGTTTAGGTGAAATTTGGTAAAATACTTTGAAAGGAAGGACAGAAAAGTTCATCCAGATCACTGCAGTCAGTGCAAGGAGTGTGGTTAGAAGGAAAAGCCATGCAAAGGGGCATCCCCCATGTGAGGGTGGATAATGCTGAAGACACAGCTTCCTGGGATCACAATTAACAAGGTTTGTGAAAAGAAATCTAAATAAAGAAATGAATAAAATTGTTTGGAAAAGTAGTGAAGTCCTTAGAGCTATTTTTATAATACAAGGAGAAGGGGTAAAGGGAGTAAAACTGCTGCCAACTGTAGTTAAGTGGGCAATATCAAAGTATTTAGTTTTATATGCCTAGAAAGTATGGTCAGGAGACAACAGATATGGTGTTCACACCAAGCAAGTGTTAATTGCAGGTGTTGTTGGAGCAGGAAACTGAATATCCTCATCAACTTAATCAATTACATTGAGGTAGAAGAGTAGCAGTGATTATTACATGACAGGAGCAATCATGTTTGAAATGGGCTGTACAGAAATGATAGAATAATGATTTTAAAGAAATTGGAGGAGTAGAAACATACTTTAAAGATGTTAAGAAAAAAAAAGGGTAATGTGGATAACGTAGGTTAGTTTCCATCAGAATTATTCCAGGAAAAGATGTCAAAGGAAGCCCTCCTGGGATAGACTGGGGAGTTGAATTTGGATGCAAATAAAGAATTACTGAATGCTTTTAGAGAGTGAAGTACTCCAGAGATTTGTGTCACAGGAAATTTTCTTAGTCATCCAGACTGAAAACCATTAGCAATCATACGCCATGGGAGTGACAACAGAAGATCTGTTTAACTCCACAGTCAATGAACCAGGGACTGATATGACTTAAAATTTTGTTTCTGAGACTAAACATTAATAACTTAGAGGAGATGTAGAAAAAACCTTGAGTGAGCAAGTGAGGTTGATTTAGTTGATGTGACCTGGAACATGGGTATGTGATCCTAGTTTAAAAAGGGAAAATCATGCATAACTAGGGGGAACTAAATGGTGGAGAACAGACTAAAAAGCTCAAGATTTCATTTTAAATGAAACTGGGAATTTCTTTATGTTGAAGATGTAGAGAAGTTGGAGACTTCTCTTCTAAACCAAAGGAAACATCAGCCCATCCAGCTCTGGAAATAAGGGAAAACTCAATTAAAATAGACATTAGGGACAAGGGAAACTCTGAGAGGATGGGGAAAGATGATTGCCCTGCAAAAGGGCCTGTCCTAAGGATCAAGAATCTCAGGGAATTGCTAACACCTGTGCAATTGCACAGCAGGTCTTGCAAAATACTTTTAATTGCTAAGCAGGGGGCTCGCTAGGTTTTGGGCAATAAAAGCTGTGGTGAGAGCAGGTGTGAATGCTAAAGCTCTCATTGCACCCCTGTACTTTGGGAGAGCCAGAGGATCTTGTGGAGTTGGTGTTTGGAGTCATGGATAGCCAGTGCTCTGTAAGTAGGAAAAGGGTGCATGGGGGTAAGAACTGCTGCAGAGAAACATTTGGAGTTTTTCTGTAATGAGCGGAGCATTTTGGTCCAAGTTTGCTTTTGGTGCCTGGCAAGGTGGGTTGGGCCAGGACTCTGTGTTAGCCCAGACACTCCTGTGATATGAGGCAGAAGGGGGTCAGTCTGAGCAGTGAAATGCCTTGAGAAGTGGTACAGATGAAGCCCTTCACTGCAAAGTGTTAGGAAATTTTAATTGTCAGTCTCATCGCTAATTTGATGTGTGATGGCYTCACATCAGAGGATTCAGCAGCCGTTTGGGCAGAGATGGAAATGAATCTGTGTTGATGCAAGGTAGACATTCAGTATGACTCCCACACACTTTTTGTGTCCACCTGCCTAAGGAGGATGTGCCCTGCCTCAAATCCTATAGTGGCTGTATCTGGATCAGAAAATGCTGGATATGGTAAGAGTTAGACATCTGCTTGATGTTGGGAAGATCACAGCCTTCCTCAGGGTACCATGTGGCAGCCTAAGGAGCCATCTTAGTGTGATGTTGAATGGACAGAGTGAAAATTTGATTGTGCCCTTCCACAGAAACCTGCTTAACATTTTCCCTACTGGCTTCATGCAAAATTTCCCCGTGTGAAATAAATTTTCACTTTCCACAATCTCTGAAAGCATAAGCTGACTATGGCCTTGCTTGTTTTCACTGATTACTCACAGAGTCTCTGATGGTTTTTGGTTTGTTTTACCTAAAATCCCACTTGTTTGAGTGCCAGTTTTGGTGTTTGGTTACTCTGTGTTCCTGGATTTTAAAATGATTGAAAACCCAGAGGATCTGACACCACAGCTGTTAATGGCAAATTAAGCAAATCTCAGTYGTACTATTTTCCAAAGGGCCAGCTATGACTTCAAACAGTAAAGGTTAACAACAAGAAGACTAGCCAAAAAGAATAATTTTTTGTATTCCTTAATCAAATCTCTACTCTAGACCCTGAACTTTTATGTCAAAGGAGGTCCCTTGCTTATTTCCTTTAACATTTTACAGATTTAAAAATGATATAACGAAGCCTAAGGAGAAAATCAAATAATGTCATAGTAGGTGACAAGAATTTGGTTTAGTTCTTTGTAGCTATTTTCTTTTGTGATCTTGGGCAATAGTTTCTCCTTCTCTGTCTCTCTCTCAGGTATGGTTTTTTTATCTCTAACTGAGAACACAGAAAAAAGAAAACTCCCTTGTTTCTGCTGGAGATGCATTTTTTAAATTACTATGAAAGACAATGAAGAGCTCAGTCAGGAAAGCAAGGGCGTTGTGTTAGATACAAGAGAGGGAAGAAAGCCCAAAGTCACTCTGAGGCTTCTGACTTAAGGCTGGATTGTTTAAATAGCTCTATCAATTTGTTGTGCCCTCTGTGAAGATGTGAAGTGAGGACACCAATAACACCTGCACCTTACTGGGTTAGAGATCCARCCTCTGCTGCCAACCCAAATTCAGTTTTGACCAACACTAAAAATGTTGGTCTCACTTTTACAAATATCTTTGCAACTGTTAATCTCTGATGTTGAACAAGACTGTAGAAAACACACCTGTCTGTGAAATGGAAGTGTGGAATGAAATGGCTTTTTCTTTTTCTGCTTTTTGGTGGCTTTTTTTTTTTGGTTGATGTTGTTATTAAAATAGAAAATAAGGTACTTAATGAATTCCTCTGGTCCTACTTGAGTTTTGTGCCTAGATGGCTACAGCTTCGGTTTATTAACAACTTTGGAAAGGAGATGAGTAGATCAGCAAGGAAATGGCACATCACAYTGATCTCCCATAACTATCAAGACTGTCCACAAATGGTGCTGGCTGATACCTTTGGATTTGATGAACTTCAGGCAGAAGCAGCCTGGAAGGAAGAAATTTCCCTGCAATATATAGACAAAACAGATACCTGCCAGGACAAACTGCTGGCTGATAGGGCTGTCATTCAGATAGATGTCTGATTTATTGCCTTTTTCTTTTTTCTTTTTTTAATCCCTCTTTGCTTGGGGAGCACTCTTWAGCCTTTTTGGGACAAGGTAATATCTGTATTTCTGTACTTGAAAAAAAGCCCAGGTGCTTGACTTTGCTATTTTGACACACTTGGAAATGGAAAAACCCATTAATAGGTGGGCAGTAATTCTGTAGAAGCTACGTATCAGACTCTGGCTGCCCTGTGGTCTGTGAAGCCTCTCTGAGCAGTGGGCTACCTGTGAAGAAGTGGGTTGTACAGAAGCAGGAGGGGATCATGGTGATGGGCTTAGAGCAAAGAAATGACCACAGTGTGGGGGATGTGTGAAAGAAGGAAATAGAAATACACCTCTAAAGACCAGGGAGGAAATGGTAACAAGTGTCAGTCTTTTGCTACATTAATAAAGGATTATTTGTATTTATATTTTGGGTTACTAATCCGTGCTTTATATATATAGACAGCCAGATCAGAAAATGCACTGCTGAGGGCAGTGATACTCCTCATTCCATTCTAGCAGCAAAGGCCAGAGTCATCTGGAGCATATTCATGGTCTGCATTGCTTGCACAGCTGATACCAAGCAAAGGGCAAGCTGGACTAATTGGTCAGCAGGGGACTTCTTTGTATGAAAAAGGCCCTCAAAAGGCTCAGGAGTGACCATACCTTAATGACAGCAGACTGTCTAGCAAGCAGTGGTTCTATTTGAGTGGAAGGACTAAAGGGACACAGGGCTGTCATCTTCCTTGGCTGTGTGTTTGGGCTGGCCTTTCCTTGACTGCAGTGACCCCAGCCCTGTGGACCTGTGAGCCAGCATGTCCCACACTGTGCAGCTGCAGCTGGGATGCCAGCTCAGCTGAACACTGAGAGACCTCTTGGGAGGGTGCTCTCCCTGGGGGCTGGATTGTGGATTTCACCCATTCTGGTTGTGCTCCAAGCCACACTCAGCACCCTGCTCACCATCAATCTTCCTTTTCCTTACCAGGGCCTGGGGAAGCTCCAGTCCTTATTTGTTTCAGATCAGCTTGCTTCATTTTACCTTGGGGCCTTTGACAGGTGCCTTGTGTGATGCAGAGATGATCACTCACTCATCTGTGATCTCCTGAGGTGTTGGTGACAATGTTTGAACTTCCCTGCTACAGTAATGAAACTCCAGGAGATGCATTTGAGCAGGGAGCTCCCATGCCAGAACATTTGTCTGGATGTTATGTAGTGACAGAAAGAAATAAATTGAGGCAGGGGAATAAGGGAAGGAGTTTATTCTACACTTGCTTATTATATGCTGAACTAGGTAGAAAGTGTTCCTGTGATATTTTTGCACCAAACAAATGTTGAATATTTTAAAGAGCACTGCCTGGCAAGAGATCCTACCCACACATTTCTGGGCAATTAAATAGGAGGATGTGGTTTGCACCACATTATGATGGTGCTGAATGCAGGGTTACTGTTTGTACACCTCTCCGAACAACTTGAAAATGTGAATTCTCTGCTATTTAAAACTAGCTTGGCTTGAGGGTGTCTGAATATCTGTAATTACCACCAATATTAGCAATATATTCCACAGCAGAAGGGAATGAGATGGGATCATACTGCCACTGTGTATTCCCTTGGAAATGCAGCATGGTAACTGGCCTCACAGTTGTGATGAAAGATTTGGATTGATTTTTTTTGATCCTTGGTTTGATTTTATTTTCCCCTCCCTCTTAGAATCCAACAAAACTTGGAAAGAAATTTCCAGGTCTGGCAAAGTTGTTTGTGTGGGGTTTTTTGTTTGTTTTGTTTTGTTTACTTCTTTGCTTTGTGTCTGTATGACAGGGAAGAAAGGATATAGGACAGAAAAAAAAGAGAAGTTGACAGAAGCACAGGAGTCAAAAAATCTGTCATATTTTTTCTTTCTTAGCTTTGCAAAGCAGCCCAAGTATTTCTGTGGCTTTTGTGCTGCCTATATTTAAAAAAGAAGAAAAAGCAAATTTAAACTGCAAGTGAATTRCATAAACAATTCTAGATTTACTTTTCCAGAAACAGGAATAGAATTGGACAGCTGACAAGAACCAGCTGAAGCTCTTGGGTATAAATCAGTGGTTAGGCAATGCATGAGAGAGAATTTCTTAACATGAAAAATGCCAGGGGAATTGGAAACAGCCCTTTCTAGAACAGTTCCTGAGGTCTTATCTTGCTCGGAAAAAATCTACTGTCATGAATCCCTTATGTTTGCTAATTTCTACCTCTGAAAAGGATTGTTTGTGGCACTTTAGCTCTGTGTTCGTGTACAAATATTGTGTGGTCTATACGTGTTTCTTTGTGTACATGTTCTAGTCTCAGCTGAGACTTCAAAGCTCCTCTCCTCAGTACCCAGAGTATGCATTGATGTACTGCTGCCCAGTATTCCACCAAATTCAGATATGCTGTTGGTAGAATTTCACAGAAAATGTATGAGGACAGTAAGACTTCAGTTAYTCACACTTCAGTATGATTTTTCTTTCCTAGAATGAAATTCCAGTCATTGACCACTTTATAATTCCAGAGCACAACTCCCCACTGCCCTGTGCTTTGCTTTGTCCTTGTGCAGTATGAGAGGGGCTACAGATTTTGGAAATGAGGAAGTTTTGGCCACTTTGCACAGTACTGTGCAATATCAAAAGTGGTAAAGAGCAACTGTGAACAAAACCTCTAGTCCAGTAACTACAAACAAGTCCAAATCAAAAATAGTTACTATAAATAATATCATTACTTTAAATAGAGAGCTAAGTGGCTATTCCTGTAGTACTTGCTATTTTTCATGAGCACTTAGAATTGAAACCTGAAATAAACCAAATAACACATCAGAAAGAATCAGCTTCTCTAGAAATTACCTTAGAAGCATCTACCTGTCACTGATCCCTTTATTACTGTTTTATTTTTTTAGCTTCCCTGATCTCTGGTGAAATGTGATTTTTTTCCCCTATGTACATTTTTCTGCTGCATAGGTGTTTCTGCCTGCCATTTCAAATGACAGTATTTTCTGACCTTTGTTGGGGAGGCCACGCACACACTGCTGAACTCCACAGACTTGCCAACTTTAATTGGAATGCTCTGGAGTCCCATTCAGTTCGCAATATGTTACTTACTTACAGTCTTGAAGCAGCCATGAGAGGGAGCAAATGTCATGTTCTCTTKCTGGGAAACCTCCATTGCCTCTGGCACCTGGTTGTCCCAGGAGCCTTGTGCAACAGGAGTTTTAACCCAGAGGAAAACTCTATTGCAGCTCCCTTGTTCACCAACGCAGCCTTCAACCTGCTCYGTGCTCAGTGGCTCYTCCCAGTGATGATTCCTTAGGCAARYCAACCTTTCACTGAAATTTTTCTTCCTTTTGTGTGTGTGGTGCGCCAAGTCTCTAAATGAGCAGACGCTGTGGTGCATCAGGCACAGCAGCACTGGCTGGTTGAGGGAGGTGATTGTTCTGCTCTGCTCTGCTCTGCACTGGTGTGGCCTTACCTCGAGGCCTTAGGGCATTTTTGTGCGCCACGGTATAAAAAAGACATGGAGCCATTTGAGAATGTCCAAAGGAGAGCCATGTGGATGGTGAAGGGACTGGAGGGGAAGCCTTACGAGGAATGGCTGAGATCTCTTGGTCCGTTCAGCCCAGAGACTGAGGGGAGACCTCATTGTGGTCTTCAACACCCTCATGAGGGGAAGCAGAGCGGCTGACACAGCTCTCCTCTCTCTGGCGCCCAGCCCTGAGGGAACGGCACAGAGCTGTGTTGGGAGGAAAAAGTGACCTGGATATCAGAGAAAGGTTCCTCACCCAGAGGGTGGCTGTGCACTGGAACAGGCTCTRCAGGGAACTGGTCTCAGATCCAAGCCTGTGAGAGTTCAAGAAGTGCTTGGGCAAAGCTCTTGGGCGCATGAYGGGATTGTCGGAGTGTGCGGGGCCAGGGGCTCGATGGTTGGACTCGATGATCCTCGTGGTTCCTCTACAACTCAGGGTCTTGTATGATTCTCTGATAAACCTACTGAGCGGTGGTGCAGGTAGACATGGGGGTTCTGAAATTCTTGCTGGTAAAGGAGAAATCCCATGCTGATGGTTTCCTCACTGAATCGGCATGTTTGCCCCCTGGCCAGGGATGCCTGTCAGCGGGCGGCCCGGGGTGCCACGCTGGGCACTCGGGGAGCGGGGCTTGGCTGCCAGCCGAGCCCGGCCCGGCCGGGAGGGTGTGTGGGGACGGCAGCCGGGGCTGTGACAGCCGGGGCAGGGACCGGCAGCTCGGCCGGGGCCGCTGCCGGGCTCAGGTGCCGCTAGAGGGACCCGCCCGCCCGGGAAAAGGCTCCGCGGCCCGGCGCATCCCCCGGCACATCCCCGGCCCTGCAGCGAGCCTCAGCGGCTCCGGGGCCCGGCACAGCGAGGACAGCCCCAAATCACCTCCCGTCCCTGCTGTTCCCRCCCCTGGCTGTGCTTCTTGCCCGCGGAGGGGGGCTGGAGTTGCTCTCTCACCAAAWGTCCGGGGGCTGAGGCAAAGCTGATCTGTCCCGTGAGAACCCAGCCCTCAGTGGGAACCTCTCCCTCCTCCCCCTTCGTCGGTGTTTCCCTGTCTGCACCTGAGCCAATAATGCCTCGCTCCTCTTTGGTTTTTTTGTACGGCTGAGGATGGAGGAAGGCAAAGCAGGTTATCATTTCACAGCCTTCCTCGTTCCCCTGAAGGATCTTTAAACGAGAGCTGTTTAGCCCAACTATAYAAAATAAGTCAAACCTGCTACTGGAATAACTTTTCCCCTTCCCTCACAGTGTGCAGTGTGTTGTGGGTGAGAAGAGTGTGGAGTGGGGTGAATAGAAAGGGTGGTTCAGAGGAGTGTCACTTGATTTATTTTCTCTTAAATCTAGGCTGCTTCCTTCTATTTCTATTTTATGCCCTATTTGCAGGTTTAGAGCTTGGAGGGTGTTTCAGTTGCTTTTTGTTATTCTTCTCCAGTCAAGTGAAAGAGAGGAGTGCTGGAGTAAATTGTTATGGAGTGCTTTAACACCATGTTCAGTGAGCTGGAGACACAGGCGAGGGCCAGGCTGGCAGGGGCTGRGGAGGATTGGCATACCCTGGGGTAYTTAACTAASCAGAGCAGGAAACGTGGTAGTGGTTTGACTGTGTAARTTGTACTTCTGAAATATAAAGCAASATGAGCATCTATCCCTGCCACGTCTAAAGCAAGGGACAAAGTCTCCATTCAGCTCTCCAGGTGCTTTTGAGAAGGTGGGAGGGCACTGGAATGTAGATAAGATCTTAAGATATCCTTTCTCACTACTAATTTTTTTTTTCTCTGCTGTTTGTACCTCTCAAGATCTCAGTACTTGCAGTTCCCCAGCCTCACTGGCTGAGCACGGCTGGTGCTGACCAGAGTTGTCACAGCAGTTTTGGAGAAGGATCACGTGTGCTGGGCTGTGCAGTGCCGCACTGACCCTGCGTGGGATGGAGGTGGCAAAACCACCTCCTCTCCCTCTCTCAGCTCCAGGAGGTGCCAGGCAGCTCCCAAGTGAACTGGCACTTCTGTTCGCTGGATCTSAGCTGTGATGAGTTCAAGCAAGTTTACTTCAAGGCTGCCGAGCCCTATAAGGAGAAAACTGCTCAGTCTTTCTCTCTCCCTGTTCTCCTCCTCCTTCCACTTTCCTGATTTGCCTTGCTCCACAGGTCTCATTTTCATCCCTCTGACAGTAGCGTGTGATTCCTTGTGCAGTTAAGAAAGGCCTTCCTGCTCTCCCTTCCCCTCCTTTCACCTCCCCTCCACTCCAGGACCTCAGGATGAGGTGCTGGCTGACTTCTTCCCTTAGCTTTTGGTTTTCYGACTATAAAAATGAGATAAGACCTACCTGAGATAATTAATTAATTAATTAGTATTTCTTCCACACTTTGAAAACCAGATGAGAGAAATACTTGTCAAAATGGAGGAGACCATCAATGAAAGAGGTTTGAAACAGTCCAATAGTAGCATATCTTATATTTATGTGTGTGAAAAATGAAGTCCTGCTTAGCTGTTGTGGATACATCTTACTTGGAAAACTGTTTTGGGTTCAAAATGATTGCAGTTTACTGGGTATTAGATTTGGAAGACAAATCCCCAACCTGAAAACACGTAGCTTGAATTTTTCTTATCCTAAATTCCAGTACTTTTGCATATATCTAAGCTGCTGGATCACCTCAAGCTTCAGAGGTGAACTTTTTGATGACAGAAAATGCAAGCCCTGTATTGACCAGAGCTGTTGAGGTAATTCAGCACTGTTTTGCTAATCACTGGCATTCTCCTTGAAGGGTTCTCTTTTTGTGTCTGGCTGGGGAGAAGTGCTGCTCTGTGTTGAGCCCACCTGGCCATGAGTCAGTTCAGCCTGCCTCCAAAGTAGTAGATGAATGTGAAAGATTTTTTTTTTTCCCTGTGGATGCAGGCACAGCTTTGCTGCTATTGGTTAGTGATGTGTGTTTGTGGGGCAACCATCTTCCAGTGACTGCCAGACTAGAAACATCTGGAGTGTAAACTGGCTGATTCCTTATTTTGTGGCTGTGGACTGTTTCATGCAGCTTTGTGCTGTGAAAGATAGGAAACCAGGCTTAGCCAAGAGCGAGCTGCTTAGCAGACGCTTGCTGTCATACAAATTAACCACAGCTTTTGCATCTTGGAGTGCTGCCAGAGCACAGAACCAGCTATTGCATTAAATGTCTACCACCAGTCATGATCTAAACTGAAAGTGAGAAGATTAATCCCTCCTCTAGCATTACCTTAGCACTTAGCGCTTTTTGTGGTGTTAAACATGTTTTTCATCTTTAAACCCAAACCATGAAATACAGCTCTGAGTTTCAGATAAATGGGTGTACAGGAAGAAGGGAAGAGTCTTAATTTAGTGAGGGGAAAACATCATCCGTGTATAGGAGATATCTTGCTTTAAAGTGGAAAGAGAGGCTAATTTTTATTAGTGCTGCCCATCTGGTGCATAGCAATGAACACTTTCAGAACAATATTTAAAATAATTKTAGGCCTATATTATATATATGTAATACTATTATAATATAAACAAGAATAGATACAATTGGTTTGAGCTTTTAATGGATTAAAAGCAATRGCATTTGATAAGCAGCATCTCTAAATTTACACAGCCCCAACCAGGATTTGCAATTCATAATTGTACTGATGTACTTTGACTAATGAAACACAGTACTTTTTCCTTGCCTGAAAATATTCCCTTCTGAAATTTTCCTGAGTTGCAGAGTTCTTACTTAAGAAGTAACTCACTTGAATGTGAAGTAAACAACTGACATTTATGAAACTGATACTTTGGTAAGTTAGGATAGAAAGTGAGGATATAAAGTTGCTTTCAGTCGCTGGTGTTCATTATGTGTGGGAGATTTGACACCAGAAAGTCTGTTTTGAATTTGGCTGGTAACCTTGGCTGTTCACAGCCCTTGCTGCTGACTTCTGTTTGTTCTGTTCTCTGTAATCTTTCCTCTGAGCCAAGATCAGTATCATCAAAGATTTAATTTTTTGGAGTTACTTTATGATGGCTAGATACACTAAATCACAAAAGCATTTATGTTTCTTTTAGAGGTTTAGCTTTCCTGGTTGAGAAGTGAAGTAAGAAATTAGATCTTGGTTTTCCAGTAGACAATGAAAGATCTGAAAAAAAAATTGGTTTAATTTCAGGATTTCACAGGGAAGGAGATATCAACATCTTGCTGTTAATTTTTAGCAGTTCTGCTATTGGTAGTACTGTMCCTGTAGTAGGACTGACACGTGTTAGGATTCCTCTTAATCTTTACAGGRCTACTACAAGGGTTTCCTCTCACCTTCTTGCTGGATTTGTTCTTTGGTGTGCGGACTTACAAAAAGCCCTTTTTTTTTTTTGTTCTTTTTTTCAGCAGCAGCTACAGCAATGATTTTCTGTTTCTCTTCTGCGAGGGGAATGTGACGTGCAAAGGTCGAGTAGTAATGTGTACTTGCCTAGAAATAATGTGCTGAGTTTGTAACTGCTGGAGAAAATAATTTGGCATGGAGCTATTTCCGTGCACCTCCCCAGCACCGAGAACAATCAGGCGCCAGCTGAAGACAGCGACTGCCAAAAGCGCATTTGGATGAGGTGGGTGTTTCTGGGTGGTACAGTCATGTGTTAACAAGTGTGACTGCATCACTAAAACAAATGTATTTTTGAGTCCCCAAGCTCCCCTGCCATCCTCAGGAGGAAAGGACACCAGTAAAGCATCTGGCAGGGAGGAAAGGCAAAGAAATGAGTACAGCACAAGAAGTATATCTAACTGTTTGTAAAAATCATCCACCTGAGCTGGATTTCATGTTCACAGCTGCTTCAGGAACAATTCTCTGTGAAAGCTGAAGTGGGAGTGGGTCAGCTGTTCCAAATCCAGTTCTCTGGGTGTTGGAAGAACTCYAAACTGATGGGTGGGCAGCAAGCAGCAATGGGGAGGGCAGCTGCAGCAGTGATAGGGACCCARGAAGCTTTGTGCAAACTCAGGAGGACATGTAAACCCTTTCCCTGAAATACACACACAGAGTCTTTTGGCGGAGGTGGGAAACCAGACACTTTTTTTTTCTCTTTGCTGAGACTAAACTCTCACAGGCCACAGAGCTACTTGCAAAAAATCTTAGCTCCAGTGCATAAAATTATGCTCCTTCAACCTGGTGCTAAGGTCCAGTGGAAGCCTGTGTGCTTCATGGGGAGGGAAAGCAGCATCCTGCAGACACCTTAATATCTATCCATTTTGAAAGRGGAATTCTTGTATTTTTTCTGGATGCATCACATGCATGGGTAAATGCTAGAGATGAAATGATACTGTGTGGTGCTGTGTGGGGAAGTGTTTGGCACAGTGGGTTCTGTAAGGGAACGAGTGATGAGTCGCAGTCAGACACCAAGAAATGATGGTCCACAAGCCGCAAGTGCTTTTAATGGAAYAACTTCCCACTTGTTTGATCAGATTTCTTGTAGTTGCCTCTCCCACCGCTGTCTTGAAGGGTGAGCAGATACAGCTCAGTGAAAACAATACAAAAGAAACCACCCTGCATCTTGAGAAATGTTTAGCAGCTTAATTAGTTTCAGAGTATAATACTGTTAACAGTGCATAAATGACAGATATTTTCTGTTTATCTACATATGGTTCCTTCTTTCAGCTTCACCCATTATTATTTAAATGAGTATTTTAAGTATCTTTTCTCCTGAAAAGCAGCCCCTATTTTTCTTTCCAATTTGATTTCACAAGATATTGTCAAACATCTTACTAGTAAGAGGATAAACAATATAGTCTGTACTCCAGCAGCCATAAAGGGAGAGGCAGGGGGAGAGGAATGGATTCCCCCAAGACACCCAGGGTTACGACTCAGGAAATGTGGGAAACAGAGGTCTTCAARAGTGAACAATTTTGTGGGGTTTTCTATGCTACCTCCTGCTAATCTGCTAATCCTTTTGGAAAGCTAAAATTCATGGCTCTTTCTGGAGACAGCAGAGCACAGCTGATGCTGAGAGCAGTTTTTTCTCTCAGCATAATGCAGCCAGTGCTGAGGTCATGGGGGCTGCAGAGGCTGTGCTCTGACTGCAATGGTAATAAAGCGTGCTGGCTTGCACTGAGCATGAGCCAATTCCACTCTGTCGCATCCCAGTATCTTCAAAATTTAGCTGTGCCACTGCTGTGCTAGAGCTCCATGGTATGACAAGTGAGCTTTCCATTAGATTCCTGGCTGTGTTAAAATCAACAGAAATGCACTGTTTCTCCTAATTCTGAATAGCATTTCATTTGGACCTCGATGTGAAAGCAGAATACAGTAAGTTACAAGTGACGGAAAAAAATTAGTTCAGTATCTCAAATTTCAAACCTCGTAATCTTGCAGGAAACCCTTTTGACAGCTGTTGTGTCAGCTGGTAGCCAGCAGGGRAAATACAAAAATTATTAAAAATTCCAGAGTTTGTAATGCAGAGGAGGGAGAGGGGGAGAGACAAATGACAGTGTTGACTTTTTTGTGTAATACAAACCACTGAAAGTCTCTTGGAAGAACAATTGCAAGGGCCAGTGACACCTTTCCCCAACTAAAGATGAGCATGGTGCTGTAATTTCTCAGTTCCTTTGYGGTGTCCCTAGGCTGGTGGCCCAGGTGCCAAACTGGAGAACCTTTGCAGGAGGTTTCTGCTGCTGACGGTGTGGTTTGTGATCCCTGTAAGGAGCTTCAAGTCCCTGTTCCTGTGAGGCAGCACTGAATGTCTGACAAAGAATTTGAATCTGGGCTCTTAGTGACACAGCCTGAATCTGTTTGTCCTGAAAAGTGCAAAACCTGGGCTTTGGTGTGGYTCTTAACAGCTTCATGGGGCTTGGCATCTAGAGCATGTTGGTCAGGATTGGCCAAGCTGCCACCTTTCAGGCCTTGGAAGGGATTTGTTCATAGAGGTCATCTTTGACTGAATAAGTTAGGGTGGGCTGGAGTTCATGTTCTTGTTAACTCTGCTGGGAATGGGGATATGGATGGATGCTCTGGGGGAAGGAGGGGTTTAGAGGTGAGCTTCTCAGTGAGTGTCCCACAGGATCCCTTGCCCAGGTGTGCAGTGCATACTGAGGTCACTCCCYCTTCCCCTGCTGCAGAAGGCGCTGCACAGCCTTTTCCAGAGACCCATGCTGCCAGCACTGTGGTGCTTTGTAACTTGCTTGGAAAGGCAGCACAGCCYTGGTGCTTGGGGCAGTTGAGAAGAGGCTCAGGGGCATCAGGCTTCTGAGGATGGAAGGCTGAACATGCTGAGCTGGAGCTGCCCCAGTCCTTCAAACCTTACTAAGCCACCCTCTGTCAGCAGTGCTCAGCCCTGGTATGAGCTGTGGCTGGTTTGGTGCTGCAGGTCACGGGCTCTRTGCCTGGCCAGGTGTGAGGACATGGAGAAAGGAGTGTCTTGTCTCCTGCTTCTCTCCCTTCTAATACCTGCACAAGGAGAAACAGCTGCTCTTTATGAACCTTCCCTTTCCCACACAAGTGTTGTCTCAGAGCACCAGGCACTCCATGTACCCAGCTCACTGGAGGTGCCCCAGATGTTTGGCTGTTTCCCTTGGGGTTATGCTCACATTTGCTGTGGGTGTGCAATGGCAGAGGGCTCCCAACACTGGCTTGCTAGGAAAGTGGTAACCCATGAGAGCCCTGTGACTACTGCTGGGATGCTGTGTAACACAGGGAAGTCCACCTATGGGGCAAGACAGGGCTGCAGCTCACTCTGCAGCTCACTGACTTAGGATGATGGTAGATATATTTAAAGCTACTGCCCTTGGCTGTGAATGGCTTGGCTCTATGCTGCAGGCCTGTGCCTGACTGTTAAAATCATGTTGTCATTCCATGGTGTATTTTCTATCTTATATCAGTAGGGTTTAAAATGTGTATGTTGTTTTACTTAACATTTCATCAATGACTGAGGGTTACTTTWAAAAAAACTTTGTTTCTTCGCCTACTTCAAGTGCATATTTCCTTCATATTTAAGGTAATATCCCTTATGCTTCAAGCTAGGTAGCTGTGCAAATCCCAGCTGGATCAGAGCTACCTCTTTTTCTAGAGCAAAACCAATCCCAGATGATCCATCTCTTTAAAACTTGGGCAATTAATGCTCCCAATATTACCTATACAAAAAAAGTCATTATAATGTAAATGCAGAGTCCTGGTGCTTTGCCTTCAATACAACAAATGCCATCTCAGTTATATAAATTTATACAGGTTAAAAAACAATGACTGTGTTCTCCTTATATGAACAAAAGCTCTTAAAGGTATTGCCCGCACCGTACAAGCTTCTGGAAGGCTTTCTTGAAATCTTCATTAAAGATTGTGTAGATTAAAGGGTTAATAAGGGAGTTTATATATCCCAGCCATGCTAGGAAATTAGACATGTCCTCTGAGATGTGACATGTTTCACAGGTATTAACAACTACTTCTTTTACAAAAAACGGGAGCCAGCAGATCACAAATGCCCCCAAGATCAAACCCAGCGTTGTCGCTGCCTTTCGCTCTCTCGTGCTGGAGATTCTCTGTTTTTTCCAGGACTTCTCGTGCTTGGATTCAGACCTGGGACTTCGTAGGGTGATGTTGATTTTATCAGAGCTCACCAGGGGATCTGAGGTCTTCTCTGTTGTGCTGGGCATTGAAGCTGATTTGGTGCTTCTTTCACCTGCGTCCAAAAGGACTTGTCCATTCACGCCCTCCTCCCTCACGATCCGGCTGACGCTTCTCCTGTGAAATGTCTTTGCTGCTTTGTAGATCTTGTAGTAAAGGATCAGGATCAAGGCCAGCGGGATGTAGAAGGCGCCAAACGTGGAGTAAATGGTGAAAACGATGTGGTCGTGTTTGATGATGCATTCGTCCTCCCTGCTGGTTGTCTGGTGCCTCCAAAACAAAGGTGGCATGGAGATAAAAATGGATATGATCCACACAACTGCTATCATGATGCCAGCGTGCTTAGGTGTCCTTTTCCGGGCATATTCCACGGCATCCGTGATCGCCCGGTACCGGTCCAAAGCGATGGCGGAGAGGTGCAGGATGGAACAAGTGCAGCACGTGATGTCCACGCTCAGCCAAATGTCACACACCACCTGGCCCATGATCCAGGTCTCCTTTACGATGTAGACAATGCTGAAGGGCATCACCAGGACTGCCACAAGGAAGTCAGTCACTGCAAGAGAGCAGATTAGATAGTTGGCGGGGTGGTGGAGCTTTCTTGTCACAATTATTGCAGTCATCACAAGAGAGTTGATGGCCGTTGTCATTAGAGCCAGCACAGACAGGGTAATGGAAATGAGAATCTTGGATGTTGCCCATTTGAAAGGTTCTGATGTACTGTTTTGTTCAGTTGAGTTTATTAAATCCATGTTCCCTTTTAAAGATGATCTTTACCTGTAGCAGTTACCTGTTGGAAAAGTAGAAACAGTCAGATAATGCACCCTTGATTTTTGTCATCTTAAAAGACTGTGGGCCCYAAGCTTACAAGAAGTTCAGACTTATCATTAGAAATTATTCTGACTCCAAACTCCAACCTGGTTCCTTGAGTGGCTAAAAATACTTACTTCCCTTCCAGCTAGAAGCACTTATTCTGAATCCTTTGTAGAGGAGTCCTGAAACTGGTTTAATATGAACAACCTCATCCTAAAGTAAGGATAATAAGTAATACTTCTTTTAGGCTCGTGCTGTCTGCTCCACTAAGCAATGCAATGACTGTTGAAAACATTAATGCAGTAGGCATAATGCTTATTTTCCCCATATAAACTCATTTTCCCCATCAATAAGTGACTCATTCCTCATGCATTAGCTAAACATGGGATTTCTTAACTGGGACATTGCTTTGAAAAGAAAATAGAAATCTGAAACATTGCCATATGCCCTGGGGTGATACCATACAAAYAGGAGAAGAAAAAAACGGTGTGATGAAAGTGTTGTATTACATCTTCCTCTTACACATCTCTAAAATGAAACATCTTAATAGGTYTTAAAGCTTCAAATGGTTCACTTAATGGCTAAGTGAAATATTAGATGTACATTAGAGCCCTGAGAACATCTTTACTTTTCCTCAAGTTTTACTGTTCTCTGGTTTCTGCCAAAGAAAACTGAAGAAAGCTTGGGTGCTACTTGTTCTGATAATGACTCTTTCTATGGAAATAGCCTAACTCCTCCTATGGCTCTGAAGAAAGGAAAATGCAGAGAAATACTGATGAAATAAGTTCTTGGTTGTGTTCTGGGGATACGTTCTTATCAAGAAGAGTTTCTGAGTACCCTGCAGAGTGCAGCTGAATTGGACTTTCCAGCTTTTACTGTGAGTGACAAGCTTTGCTCTAAAGATCAGGTTTCATTCTCTAGTGAGTGTTGACCTGCAATTTCTTGTGTGAGATCTACTTGATGAACACCTGAGTGGGGTTATCTCTCACAGGTTTTTGAGTGTAGTGAGTGAGTTGCACTTGTGTTACATTGGATGCCACAAGTACGGAAATATGTGAAATTAGTGAATATTTTTTCTGTCAGAAATTTGGTTTCATTAACATAACTAAAGCTTTTTGATATTATGCTGGAGTGGCTGAAAAAGAATCTTGTTTACTGTTTTTAACCTTGGACCCAACTCACTCACTTGCTTTGAGATTTTAACCCAGGCAGTGCTTAATATGCTCAGGAATGTTTTTAGCACTGATTGACCAACATTTAATTGAATGGAAGCACAAGGAAAGGAAATATATTTTATGTGGTGATATTTGCACATGCTTAGCAGGTACTTGTCCTGTACATGAGCTGATCACAACATGTGTGTGCTTTCTGTGTTCCTTTCTCTGAACTTGAAATATACTTTACAYACGTAAAAATAGATCTTTCATCACGTCAGTGTCACCTTAAAACCTTCTGAATCCACACTAATTTCTGTTTTGCAGATATTTTTGTCTATAGCTAGCTGCCTTCTGGGGAAAGAACAGACACATATGCTATTATCTGGTGAATGCTCAACCTCTGCTAAATAAATATTCCTTTTCAAGCTTGTGCAAATACACAGGGAAAAAAGTTTATTGGGATAAAACTGGTATCTGTTGATATTCAGCAATTGATCATACTTTGGTTAATCACTCATTATGGTTGATCACCTTATGAATTTCTAACTCTTTGGATATTAGTCCTTAATTGCAAGCAAGGAAAAAGCAATTTAGAGGTAATGAAAGCTGATTAATAATTTTTGAAAGATTCTTCAGTTTGAGACTGTGGAGTAAGGAAGACATTCTGGGTAGATTTCTAAGAGTGGTATGTAGGAATAAGTACTTTTCTCAGTGCTGCTGTGATTTGGTGGCTCTTATGAGAAGCACAGTGGCAGAAATGTACACATTTCTGTGCAGTGATTATGCCTCTCTGTGTGGAGGCAGAGCCATGAGGGCTGTGCTGCTTAGGGCTGCTAGTCATCACAAAATTTGGTGGCTTTCCTGGTTGAGTGAGGTGGGGATCCATTTCTAACTGGTGCAGCTTTACTGGGTGATCATTAACTAAAAAGATTGTTTTATACAYATGTGGAGTTAAGCAGCAATCCTTAAATAGTGCCAATGCTTCCTTTTTCTTTTGATAATGGCCAGAAATGACCTAATTCTGGATTTTTTTCTTAAGTGGAACTCAGTTCAGTCAGTTRCTATGGCTGGCTTCTGCCCTCAGCAAGCAACCAGCCCACTTTCAGGAGAATGAAGGATGATCCTGTAGACAGTGCACTGGATTAGAATGCAGGAGGGCTGGCCTCTGCCCCTCTGCTTTAGCCTTTCCTTGTCAATTTTTGAGCAAATTCATTACAGTGCTTCTGCTAATTCACTGTAAAACAAGAGGAATTCCCTGGAACCTTAGTTTGTTTATTTTTATTGCTTTCTCTAAGTAGCATGATTTATCTCTTGTGGAATGGGTTTAGCAGTGACTATTTCAAGCGTGCAGCTATTTTCAGAAGAGTTGCTGCAGTCCAGATATTTGTAAGGCTATTGTTGTGGAGTTGGCAGCTCAGTGTCCCTCTTGTAGAGCTTATCACAGATATCTCTCTATGAGCTATCTCTGATATCACTCTATCAGCTTATTGCTGATGACTCAAATTCCATGGCACCTGCTCTTGCTGCAGATGGAAGTGTTGTTTTTTCCTATTACCTTTTCAATACTCAGCTGTTGTTCCAAAACTCAGAAAGACTTGAAATTTTGATTGCATTACATTGTCCTGAATTTAAGACTGGTGAAAATGGTGTTTCGTACTTTATTCATTATTTATTTATTATTTATGATTGCTGAACAAGAGCTCTGTAAACAAAGGAAGCTGTGGTTCACCAAAGATAGCATGCTTCTTACCTTGGACACAGGAATATTATTATTTTGGAGGAATTAGCCACTTCTAAAAATCTTTTTTCCTTCTCTTCCAGATCTGGCATATTAAGGTGACCTGAATGTAAATACTTCCTTGTCTGTAAACATATACATTTATCATCTTACTGATCATGTTCAGAAGGCATGGATGAAAATGTCTGTGCAGCCTTATCACAAAAGTAAGCATTGAGTTTGTCTAGTGGCCACTCAAGAAAAATGGATGTTGCAGGCGTTTCAGCTTTTCTTGATCATGTGTGTATGTTATTAAGCCCATAACCCACCATTTGTGACTAAGATTTACAAAATAACAATGTAATTGATCTTGTTCAACAGCCTTAGTCTGCCCTTCCAGGTTTGGAAAACAGAACTTCTCTGCCTTTGAAATCACGAAAAATAATTTAAAAAATGCCTTATGCTGGAGAAACCTGACTGGGAATACCTTTGGGAAAGGCACCATCAGTCTGCTGTTTGGGGTTCTGAATGTAGATTGAAGTGGTAGAAATGTACAGCTCTTGATTTTTGGGCCTATTTTTTTCTTTTTTTTTTTTTTAATATTGCTTTAAGTATTAGTGGGGAGAAAACCTGCTGATTAGTGTTTAAGTACTGCTTTCCAATACAGGTTTTCTCAGAATACTGGGAGGGGTGGGAGAAGGTGTTTACTTTTTTTCTGTGTGGGTTCATTAGCACAATGTATCTTAATTAAAAAACAGTAACAGTAATCAGACAGCAAAATAAGCCAGGGGTTGAATTTAGGGTGTTTAAACTGCTACAGGCAGCAATAGCAGCATTTGTGCTTTAAGTAAACACCAAGTTGTGCCGAGGCAGAGAAACTTCCTACTTTTYCACCATCCACCAGGCTTCGGCTGCCTTTGAAATGAAACACTTCACTTGCCAGCAGGTGTCCCTTGCTCTGTTGGCCACTCTGATCTGCAAGCCAATTGGATCTAAAATTGTTTATGAGGCTTTATAAACTTGCACAAATCCTTCCTAATGCGACCGTGTGTCTTTAGATACTGACCAAGGATGTACTAATGACAATTAGCTTCATCCATCATACTAAGTGTGAGTAGAGGGAAATATGGCTGCTTTGGATTAAAAAAAAAATCCCATTTAAGAAAGAGGAGCTTGTACGTGGATCTGAGAGGGGATGTGTTCTTTGATCCTGAACWCTCATGTCCCAACAGAGGAGGAAGGGTAGAGGGACACTTTCTCTTGATTTTTGGTGTCTTTGAATTCTTTCCTGCCAATAACTCTTCCCAAGGTTCCTACAGCCACAGTGCATCCCTGGGACAAGGCAGGGGTTTGTAAGGGAAGCTCCTTGCCAGCTGAAGGCTGCWGCACGCCTGCCTTTCCTGGAACGCAGAGTAGATGTCTGTCAGCAGATTGAAGTGCGAAGCAGAAATTACAAAGTTGCCAACTCTCCTTGCCCAGTCTGCATTTCTTCATGCTAAAAACCTTANCCCCCCCCCCCCCCATATCTGCCACTTAACTCAGAGATAGAGTTATTTCCAGTTCTTAATCTGTCAGCAAATATTTGTATATGCATGCTAAAGTAATGCTTAAGATTCCCTGTTTGGGTGATGCTATCCAATCCATGGGGCTGAGCACAGTTTAGACCTGAAATGTATTGGCAGCTGGAGAAATATCTTAAAAGCTGTTTAGTTTTTGCTGTGTGAGTCTCCACAAACTGGAGTTATTTATAATTTCCACTTGTAAAAGGTCACAACAGACCTAGAAACACAGACAACAAATAACTGCAAAATTACAGGTAAATCAATTGAACTAATATCAACTACAGATAATGTGGAATTCTGTCTCCCAAGCATGCCTCAGGAGAAGCAGGGGCAAATAAATAGGCTTTGCAGCATGCCCTGAATACCAATATACCACAGGAAGGAAACAAATCTGAGTCCTGGAGAATAGGCATCTCCATGTCTGAGCACAGGTGCTCTGATTCCTTACAGAATGGCAAAGGAAAGTCCCTTTCTGTGCCTTGAACCTGATTTGGTGCTTTCCTTAGCCGTGTAACAGTCTTAAAAGTCCTTCTGTTGGCAAAATGATGTGCTGCAGTATGTTTTGTGTCAGGCACAGCAAAGATTATGCTTGCTTTAGATTTTCTGGATGTCTCTTTAAATTCATTCTGCCAGCAGAAATAATCCCAAATGGCTAAAACGACAAAGTCTGATAGACTTAGCCTTGAAAATTACCACCMCACGTGTCTACTTTGTCATGTTACTGCAACAGAGATAGGCAGTGTTTCCACTGAAGCAGCTGAAATGCAAAGTCTGAAGCCTTCCTTGAGCTGCCAGGGAAGGGGAATTTGCCCTCTGCCACTGGATGCTGACAGGAGAGATGCAAGCACCAACTCCAGCGGGACAGGAATGCAGACAGTGCTCTCTGGTAAAAGGGAAGCACTGGAATAGCTCTGTCCTCATCCCCTTGGTGTAATTAACTCACCTTCACATTTCCCACAGTGAATGCTTTGCCAGGTTCTCTGCTTGTGTGTCTAGGGCTGCAGTGTAGTCCCAGACTGCCTGTCAAGCCTGCCTGGAGGATCCCTCCCCTGCTTGTTACCATCTTATCTGTAGCAACCACTGCATCTGCTTGTGTGGAGGAATGTGATGTTCAGAGGGTAATTATGCATTCCTTGCTGCTGCTAACATTGAAGTTAAGGGTTTGGCTTTCTGTCTCCTTTTGGAAAATTAGGCACTTGCCTGTGTTTGCTCTTTATTTCATGTCCCTCTGCCATCTGTTTTAATCTAGCTGRGGGGTGTGGGGGGGAGGGAAGGAGGAGCAGCAAGAACACAGGATGATGGACTTGCTTATATAACACATGACTCCCAAATCCAGCTTCAGTTACTTGGGTGGTCACAGAGTGAACCTGTTATGATTTAATCATTTTTGGCTGGAGAAAGAGAAAATTTCATTCTTCTATTCATAGTTCTCCAGAAGAGATGACAGTGATTTGTTTCTTTGTTAGGTTAAGGGATTTGGTTCCTTCCCTTATGTGAGGCTGGTCTGAGCCCCTAGTCCAGATCTCTCAGGATAAAGGCCTGGCTGGTTGTCTCTTGTGTTGTACATGTTGTGGAAGAGTCCCAGAGGATCAGGTCCTGGACAATAGTGCCCATAGGAGCTGCTTCCTGCCATCTTTTCTGCTGTGAATGCTCAAAGCTCTTTAAATAAATAAATATATGTGAGGAAATAGTGTTGGAGCACCCCATCCTCCAGTGTGAGCTCTGCAGAATGGCACGTCCATGATGATAAAGACAAAATCCCRTGTAACCCTTTGGCCACCACCCTGTCCTTAGAGGGGGTTGGGATCTGAACTTGATGCCTCCATAACATAAGTTAAGGGGCCACTCCCTTCCCATCCCTACTCTTTGGCGTTCCTCCTTTGCTTAGTTTGGATCTAACATGCCTGAAATGCCCCATTCAACCAAAAAATTTCTGTACTGAGAAAAAATTTAAAATTTTTACTTTAGTCCTAGTGAAGAAAAAGTAAGGTTTCTGTTTGTTTTTACTTGAAGCGTGTTTTTTTTTTCTTTTTTTGATTGGTAGTGAATCAAAGAAGTGACTAATCACCCATTTTTTTATCKAATTTGTACAACTAGATTCTTCCTAGGCAGGAATGGCTTGTTTTCATTGCAATCAATTAAATTTGTAGAGGGGGTTGAAAATGCAGAATGGCTTTGCTTGTGTTCCAAAAAAACCTGCCTTTTGAGGTAAGAGCTTGAACCCTGTAGGAATCACAAGGCAGTGCTGGAGCAGGGAGGTTGAGAGGCAGTTTTAGTTTGCTTGAACAGTCATAAAATGCAGCCTTGTTTCTCCCACTTCCCACTCATCCTTATGCTTTGAGGCCATGTGTTCTTTGACAGCCCTCTGAAAACACTTGTGTGTGCAGCTGCAAGTCCCAAACCTCCTTCACTGACAGACCTCCCTCTGAAACTCTTTTACAAGAAGGAGGTTCAGTGGCAAAACAATATTTTCAAATGTGTGCCTGGAAAAGATCTCTATTTCAATCTATAACATAAGWAAACAATTTTCAGACTATACCCTGGTCCAGCAGTTGGGGAATTATTTTTCTGCTGTGTGATCACCAGGACAGCTTTGAGGGAGAATTGGTCTCAGAAGAGTTTGCTGGAAGAGGAGTGAAGACGACACGTCCCTGTGCTCCTCACCTGCAGCAGGATTCTGTGTGGCACAAGAACAGCACAAGTCTGTGGCTGATCACTTACAGTTAGGAGAGACGGCAAAATTCACTTTATCTTTAGTCTCATCTCTGACTAGTTTTTAGAGACTGATGCTGTTTTAGATTGTATTTGTCTCACTGCATATTTCCCAGTGTCTTTCTCTGTACTTCTTCTCACTGTGTCATTTGTTTTTGTTCTAGTCCTCGTCTGATCATCTTGGAGACTGAAGGTCATTTCCCCTTGATCTTATTATCCATATGGCATGGCATAATCCTATCAGATGCAAACTCTGCATTGGGTTTGCCCTAAACAGCACTTCTCTAACATTTCCTTTATCAGGACTAACTGAGACAATTCAGGCTATTTCCCCTAAATGATGTGCATGTCGTCCTGGCCAAGAAATACTTCAAGCAAAACAAACAAAGCAGTCCTTAAAGCCGATGATTTTGGAATAGGGAGGGATATTAAGAGCATCAACCTTTTACAGGAAGTAGAATTCAAGATTTTTATTTTTGTCCTGTCTCCATGGGAAAGACAGGGAGGAAAGCTGCCAGAAAAGCAGGAAGAATTTGTGGAAAGCTTTCTCAAAGTGATGCATCCATGGCACGGGATTTTGTTGTGGAGGAATGTTTGGKTTTTTTTCTTTTAGACAATGCTTTCCTGCTGGAGGATGCCAGGCTCCCTTGCCTTGATGACTTGCACACTTAGGTTGGGGCTGTCTTTCTAAAATTCAGATTCTGTGCCTTCAAACTTAGATCTATACTAACAGGACATGATTTTTGCTATACTCTGCATGGGGTGCCACASTGCTGGTGACACAATACAGAGAACTGTTCTTGTACCTGCTTTCTCCTGCATGAAGCCAGAGCATTAATGTGGGCAGGTAACTGATCAGACTTTCCATGAGCACCACAGGATAACCAGAAAGTCCTCATTTGCTTCTTATATGTGTTTTTCCTGTTGTGTGGAGTTTTTGTTGTTGGTTTTTTTTTTCTGTTTGTTTGTTTGGTTTTAATTATATTTTTTTAGGGATCCTAGCATTGACACAACTGAATATTTTAGCCAGAAGAATTATGTTCATGCAGTGAATTGGCATAAATGCTAATGGCAGAAACCCCATTAGTTCTAGGGCTGTTTAAACCATCTGTGTCTTGAGATCTGGGATGCAGCTATGCTGGCAAACTTCTCTAGTGCAGATTGGGCTTTAGATTTCCTCCTTTTCACATTTTCCAACTGCTCTGCAGCTCTTGAACGTGCCTTTCTCTTTACTTCAGTTTCTTACTGCACTGCAATGTGATTYTCTTTACAAGCAGCAGCATTTGGGCAGAATAAGTCCCAGGACAGCCTGCATGAAATCAAGTGTGTGGTGAGGAGAGCTGGGGAGATAGGGGAGAGTACATCAAGTGCAAGAGTTGTGAGGAGCACTTGAGGAAGTGGAATGGCTGGGAAGGAGGGCTGCTGGAATAACCCCTGCTTAGTGTTTGCATGTGTCTGTATCCCACACTGGTGCTGAACTGCATTGACATGATACAAATACAGCAACTTCCTTGCAGAGCTAAGATGCATCAAACAGCACTTCCACACGGTGCAGTGGAGGTCAGTGTGTGGGATTTCTGAGATTTCTGGCAGATTTCCTTGGCTCAGTGTGTGTCTGCAGCAGCAAGGATGAGAGGAAGGCAAACTGGAGCAGCTGCCACCAGCCCAGACTGGCAGCTGGTCTGGAAATGACTTGTGTGTGGTCAGGACTGGGAGCCCAGCAGAATCTCCCAAGATCCTATTTTGGCAGAGAATGACTGTCTCTGTGGTCAGCTGCCATCRAAGCTAGCTGAAGAATGCCTGGAAACATTCAGCCTTGGGTGTATTTTTAGGGATACAACACTGTCCAGCAGGGCAGTCTCAAACCGTCCAAACACAGAAACAAGGATTTATCCTCCTTAGGAAGCTCCCTGGATGTGCCAGGTCTCTTGTTGTAGATGCTGTGAATACTAAATCAGCTCTTAAGATCTCTAATGCTTTGTGAACTCATTTTCATTTCTGATAGGAAAATAACAGACTGTCACACACAACTTTTTTCCTTTGCATAATTCAGATGTAGTTGTGACACTTGACACACAGCACAGATGACTGTGAATGGCTCCTTAAAATTTAAACAGATGATTCAGAATTAATTATGAAAACTAACCTTATAGTTGTCCCAGGAATTCAGTACAGATGATCATTGTCTAAGAAGATCACCCAGCTCCAGCTGACCCCCAAAATTTCTCATTGATAAAGTAGCTAAAGAATCTTGAATGATAGACTGAGCAAGTATTTAAAAGGTTTTGGTTTTCCTGTTGATATTTTTTTTCCCTTGAGAATCTATCAACGCTGGCTTTCTAAGATCTTTTAAAACATAACTTTGTGACTATGAAAGCCTTCAGCACTGTTTAGAAGTTTAGGTACAACTTTGTCCTAGGGATTCTTGTAGGAAGCACTTTAGCTCTTTGTTTCCTGAGTAAGAAAAACCTATGCAGTTTCAAAAGAGGGTTGTGCAAATCTAACTTTTAGATTTAGGTTGTCATCATAACATGAAGAGGAAATAATTCTAGCAGCTGATTTCTCCTGAAGTTGTACRCTGAGAAAATGAAATTTGTGTTTTTATATGGTAAGAATGTTTCTTTGAAATCCTGGTGCACTCTTGCTCTGTATTTCAATATATTTCACAACGACTGTTAAAAGAACCTCTTTGACTATACTTGCACATGATAACATGAAATATTAGTTTGGTTGTGAAAAGAAGCATTAAGCAGACTGGGTTTAATTGCCCAAATCCACAGAAGGCACATCAGTGCTCTGAACTGCTGCAGGAGAGCTCAGAAAACCTCCAGCTGATTCTCAGCAATTGCAGGCTTTCTGTGGCCCCTGTTGTTTCTGAGAGAGATGAAGATTGTGAGATGTGCTTTCACATAATAACATGGTAAAAAGCAAGAGTAAAGGACAGAGGCAAATGGTTAAAGTGCTGATCTTCAGAGACTGAAAGAGGCCAGGAAAAATCAAAGTTGAGCCCTTGATTCAGCATGATCTGCCTTGTTGGTTATGTATGGGAACAGCAACATCATGCTTAGCACTGCTGGAAATGTTGAATTCCTTTCCCTGGGCTGCTTACAGCCCAACTGTTGCATTGGGAAGCTGGAGGATTTCCCTATGGACTAGAGCATGAAAAACTATTTTTCTACTAGGAGATTGGGAAAGACCAAATTATAACTTCAAAGCTGTTTGCTCAAAAATGCTTTTTCAATTTTAACGTCTGAAGCTACTGAAATATATGGAAAAAGCCTTTTAACATTTTAACATCAATGTACTCTTGATAAGCAGTGAGACCTGTAGTACAGGTTCTGACATTGTTTGCCCTTGTGTAGGTACACATGTGTATATTGCATCTATTTTCCCCCATCATTTCTGTGTTTTGTATTTTAAGAAGTCATAATTGAAAACTAYGTTTCCTTAGTGTTCAAAATGCTTCTTTGCTCTTTGAAGCTGAAGAACGTTATAATGTTAACTCTTCTGGAAAGGAGCAATGAACAGATTCAGGCAAGTTCCCACTTCCGTAAAATACCTTGGGGTTTTTTCCTCATTTCAAGCTTTCCCATTTTCAGCCACTAAATGCTGAYGTTACATTGCGTGATTCTTTTTCCTCTTTGTCTCTTTATTCACAATCTTTAGGATATGACTAGTTCATATATAGCCATTATTCCCGCTCCTAGTCCCAAGGGTTAGAGGCTTTCTTAAAAAGACACAGGGTGTTATATATGCATAAATCAGGAGGATGCTCTCTCTAATCAGTTGACCTGAGTATCTGAGGCTTCAAGTAAGACTGAAGAGAAGTAGCTGGATCACCAGCTGTTGGAACAGGGGAAATGGCTGTGGTTGCCAGCGTCTGAAGAAATTATATGTATTTTTACATGGAAGCTCCATCTCTTTGTACTTGCTTAGCTCTGGGATTTGAGGTTGAAAAGTTCCAACACAATTAGCTGCAGTTCCTGGCTCTGCTCTTACCTGACCTCTACTTCAAGGTTATTATCCTTTCTGAAAATTCAAATGGATTGTTTTAGACCCAGGCAAGCAGTCACAGTATTTTCTACCTGCAAAGAGTTTGAGTTTCTTTGTTCTCTCTGTTTCTGATAATGCCTTCTAATGAAAAAAAAAATCATTAGTTGCTAATTTAGGCCCTGCAGCAAACTTTATCACAAAATCTTAGAATCAGTTCTGTGGGCAATAACATTGTATTATGTTACACATTTTCTTTTGATTACTGCAGTATGACCTGTTTTGACCATAATATTGACTGTCAATATTCTCTATTCACTAGATAATAGGCAGCACTGCATGAAAGAAAACTGCAAAGACATGACCATTCATTCATCAATTATTCTAAGTCCAAATTCAAATTTTAATTTGGAAAAAAGCCCTATAACAGCATAGGAGCTTTCAGAAAATTTGTGATTTGAGGTAGTGTTGTTCAAGGTAAAAACGCAGTGCACTGAAGTCCTTGCTTCCCTATTATTTTCAGTTAGTAGTGGAAAAAATGCTGCAGACCTTTAAATACCATGAAGGTTTATCTTATCTCAGTTGGAGATAAGGTATTTTGTGAAAAGTAGGTGCAGAAGAGCACTGAAGAAAGAAGCAAAACTGCCCCCCCCAAGCCTAAGAAACAAACAACGAAATAGAAAACAGCAAAAACAACCACAACAAACTAACCCCCCAAAATAAAATTTGACTATGTCTTATAATCATCAAATATGGCAGAGGATCATTAGATTAACCTTTTGTTATGATGAAAAGCATTGCTGTAAGATGTTTTTCAGCTGTATTTAATGGGATCAGTAGGTCTGTGCTCCTTATTACATTGAAACGGATAAAGATTTTAATTTAGATAAATGGGTAYCTGACAAGGTCTGTTGTTGTGGGTTTTCTTTTTTATATAACTGCTGCTTTTAAGTTGGCTTCTGACTTCTGTGATGATTAACAGATAATTACTTTTCCTGAAGTGAGCAGTGCTGAATTTGGGTGGCAAGAAGGAATTATGTTTTTTGTGTGGATGTTGCAGCAGGAACGATGTAGCCGGGGTCCATGTGGGTAATCCTGAATAAAAGCAGCTGCATCTGCCCAACTCGGAGAACTTGGCTGCCCTTTTTGGTTTGCCTCTGCCCGATTTATAGAGCTGTGTCAAAATGTGCCTCTTCAGCCTGTGAAACAGATGAATCACTTTAAATGCTAGAGGTYGTTATTCAGTTGGGAGAAGTTGATATTGGTGCCAAAACTGTTTTGGAAAGGTCCCTGTTGGATGTCAGAGCAGGACAATACAAATCAAGCAACTGTGCTGGCCCCTTCCTGCCTCCCTGAACTGATTTCTCTCTTCTGTACCAGGGCACCTCTTTGCCACCTTGGCATCCACCCTGCATACCCAGGATCCCACGTGCCCTGCAGTGTCCAGCAACTGGTGCCAAGCAGGGTGGTGGGATCCCCGCTGTTGCTTTGTGACTGCTAGGAAATCATGCTTCAGGATGTACTAGGAGAGCTTGGTGAGTGAATTACTTCAGTGTGTAAAATGGACAATCCAGCACTTGTGYTTTGTAAATATATTGAACACTGTCAGCTCTGCAGATAGTCCTGTGATGGAAAGATTGAATTAAGGTGTAAAATGCATTTAGGCTAGAAAGGATCCAACTCAAATAATCTGTTACAATTTCCAGTTGTTCTTCCTTYAGTCTGAGTGCAGTATACTTTACTCACATCTATTTAATTTCATCCAAGGTTGCTCGAATGCTGTGGTGTGGAGTGCCAGTGATGACCCCCAGAAAGTTATGCTGCAGAACCACTTGAAAATAACAGAGCTCAGTATCTACAGGTGTCAGCATGGTCAAATGGTTGCACATTGCTCAAGGTAACCTTTTCAAAGACAAGTGGTGATGAGGAATTTGGGTTTCTGAAAGAGTGAATGGCTGAAGCCTCAGGGAGCTGCTTTCAGCAGCGCTGTGTTTGGGGGCACAGCAGGTCCTCCTTTAACCTTCTCTCATCCCCTCCTGCTTGCATAATGAAATGCWGTGAAAAGGAGGTTTGCTTATCAGATGCTTTGAACACAAGGCAATTATTCATCAGTCCTTTTCCCCCAGTAATTCCTTTACACCTGGAAAAAATAAATGCATTCCAGCCTCAGCTCCTTGCCCCGTGCCACTGATGGTCTCATACACGTTTTTCTATGTCTGGCTGAACATTTGTCAGATCAAGGCTTAGGGTCTGTAAGCTTGAATAGGTTTTAAGATAAGAACTGTTTGATTGTTACTTAATAATGTATTTTTTCAGCCTAATATGATTAAAAATCTTTTAGTGCCATGATAGTTGGTACAGAATACCCTGAAGGAGGATATTGAGCTGTCTTCGAATTACAAGTTGGTGTCATTGTGGCTCTTTTGCTCACATGTAAGAGTAGGTGCTTTTGTAAGGAAGAGGTGCTTTTGACCTTTTTTTCAACTGCTGGGAGTGTGCTTTCTTGAGTTTTTGTGTGGGTGGAAAGTGTGCCTGAGAAGGAAGCTGGGCTGCATCAGTGACAGCATTGTGCTAACAGAAGTCTGCAGAATAATTGCTGAGACATCCGTTTAGGAAATTGGTGGCAGGGGGCTCTTCATTTGCTTGACTCTGTGGCATAACAAAGTTATTTTGCAGTCTGGAACTGAAGGAAGTATTTGGATTTTTGACTGCCACTGTATGAGAGATTCATAAGAACAATAATAACAACAGCTGCTTCCGGCTTCTTCATCTCCATGTGTTGGCTGCATTGCAGGTTGCTAATAAAAGTGGTGTTATAGATTGCAGTGGCTTATATGTGGGAATAGGTCTTTTTATATTCTCAGTTCACCATGGATGATGTTTACTGCATTTGCACTTTTAAAAGCAGTTATGTAACATCAGCAAAAGGTGTGTCAGAGGAAAGGCAATTGACTTTGAAAAGTTTTCATAAGCTGTGTTATTAAGTATTTATCTGTGTGGTCTCAGAGCAGGTAGTCTGCAAAGTAACTGCCTTTAAGAATGTCACAAATGCTGCTTGGGACTGCTGGGAGAGCACTATTTGGACCATTTATCTATCAAAACAAGAGACTGATGAGCACAGGAACTTTCTTCTGACAAGAGTAAAAATGTCAGTCTGAGCAGTTCTTCCCATTTCAAGCCTTTACTTTTCATTTAAAATTCTACTGCCATTTGATCAGAACATTAAAGTCTTGCTCAAGTTCTGTGTCCTGTTCAATGAGGAGATTTTTTTATTCCTATATGCATGCTACATATTCTAGAGAACTAACAATTCATTTGGTAGGGAGTGAGGAGTCCACATGCCTCCTTCGGGACATGGTTAGAAATTATATTATATTGGCTATAAAGAAGCTTTTAGTGCTAATGTTGTAGACATATATAGGAGAGTTTTTGAAAAGACAACAACCATACTGCCTATATTTATTGACTTTGGCCAAAAGACATAGATTCAACTGCTTGCTCTGCTTATGACCAGAGAAAAGCTCACAAAGATCTCCTGTTCTCCATGAAACTGGATAAAAAACCTCATGCATCAATTTCTTGAGAAGCTCTTTTAACATCTAGGTGACTTCCTGTGTACTTTTTAAAGAACATTTCATCTTGCATTGATATTTAAATCAAATGAGTCTCAACCTTAGGAAATGCTATAGCTAAATGTCTAAAATTGAAATGATTTAAAGAAATTAAATGTGCTTACATTGTATTTTCCTGTTCTCCTATATTGCAAATAGAATGTCAGGGACTGTATTTGTTTAATTGTATTTTTAATATTTAGGCTTAATGGTGCACCTGTTCCTCTAGGCTCTACTGCAATTTTCCTACTTCTACATAAGGAGTTAATGAAATAAACCTTCTCTATCAAGGAGATGTAACCCTTCCTTCAGCACATAGAATTATGACAATAATAATGACTGGCAATAGAAAATTCACATGCATATCAATTTAATTACCCATTTTTTGTCTTTGGACATCTGGATTGCCAACACATGGTACTAAAATTGGTTTTTGGGTTTCTTAATTTTATTAATCATTTAGATGTCTGATAATGTTAGCAGTAGAGTGTCTATGAGTAGGGAGAGAAGCTGAACATTTCCTGGCCCCCCTTTTCCTTCCTCATCTACTAGAAACACAGACACTAAAGACAACATTTTTACCTTTTTGCTTTAGCTGCAAAGAAATGTAAAAAATGGGCAACTTAGTGCCCCGGGAGGGGTCRAATAAGTACTTTCCTTTTGCTCTAGTGGCAAAAATGTCTTGAAGTAAAGCTGAGCTCAGTCCCCTGTTTCATAGAGCTTTTAGAATATTTTTCCGTGCAATTTGACCGAATGCTCCCATTTGCCTGCCTTTCCTATTCCATACCCTTTGGCAGCAGAGAGTTGGTCACATTTCCCCTGCCAATCTCTGCACAGTCTGCAAGTAGTCTGAGCCATGAGCACTGTCCATTAGTTCTGCAGCAGAGACCCCAGCAGCAAATCCTTCCTGATGCATCTCCTGGGGAGCAGATTTGCTTCTTGAGTCCACTGCTTCTGATCCGTCAGGTAGAAATCCAGCCTAAGCACAGTGAAAGGTTACAGAGGACTTTGTGAGCTCTTGCTTGAACTTCTCAGGGAGATTTATTAAGCTTGGAGAGACATTTGGAAGTGTAATGGGTGTCTAGGATGCTGAAAAGCTGTCTGAGACCAGGAGCCTACCATTAAGGATGACATACTGGTTTCAGCAGCATTTGCATTTATAAGGTTTTTTTACCTTGAAGCAATTATGGTTTCACCCAGGTGTGGTAGTGTGGGAGGGGTTTTGAAGGTGCAAGCTGGAGTCCAGGGTGCAAGCACTTTGCACCATCCTTGGGAGCCTTGATGGGTRTATAGGATGATCTGAAATCAAATGCTAATTGATCTACCACAATACCCCTGCCAAAAGGTGCCTCCTTCCAGGAGAAGCCATCCATCCAAGTGCCTTAAACATCTAAAGCAGGGATTCAGACATGGCAAATCAACAGATTCACCATGACTTGCATAAGGATGCAGTCATTTTCTTAGCTGCTAGTGAGAGAGAGCTGAGTATAAATAACTTAAAGAAAATTTAGCTGGTCAGCAGCTGTAAACTTCTCTCCAAGTAAAGCCAAAATTCTTTGACTAAGTACTTCTTGGTGTGCTTCAGCATAACAAGACAGAAAGTGGATCTTGGGTTTTCTTCTAGCCAAGGCAGAGCTACTGGTAGAAGATCTCTTGCATAAAATGGTGTAGCTCAAGGATGTATCCATGAAAGACAGCTTATGTAGAATTTCTTTCCAAGTCTTATATTCTCGAGTAAGAAAATATTTTTTTCCCAAAAAAACAAGAGTGGCTGAAAATAACTCTGGCATAATAATAACAGTGGTGCTTCAAAGGGCAACAGTCTCCTCCTTTTCAAATTAACTTGTTACTTAGCTTGAAAGTTGATCCCTTTTGCATTTCACATGGCTGAAGTTAAACTCCGGCACATATTTGATTCCACAGCTGTTGGCAAGAGCTATTGTTTGGAAGCAGTGGGACCAGAAAAGACACTTTTCTGCCAGTGATGGTAGATGACCCAGCTCCAGATGAGGCATCATCAGTGTTGTTCCTAGGGTAGATTATCCTTGCCACAAAGGGATCTGGCATTGTCCTTAGTGTACTCGGCACCTCAAGAAGCAAAGCAAGCAGCAAAGGTCAGGAAGGAAAGTTGGAGTAATCTGTGTAGTTGGTAGGCTGTCTTCAAGCACATTTTACATTGTCAGCTTCCTTTCTTAGGCTGAGCTTTTCCTCCATGCCTTACACAGAGTGATCTTGTGTTTCTTAGCGGAAGCTACATGGAGGATTAAAAGTAATAGCATATTTTTTCCTGTTGGAGAAAGATATCCCTAGGCCTAAGCCTAGGGATACTGGAGAAAGATCCATAGGTGATACTGTGGTATCTTGCTTGAGTGTATGGACAAAATAAAACCTGTCTGTGTCTGTCTTTGCGCTGATGACACTGGACCTGGGGACTGGGAAAGTGAGATAGCTCCCAAAGTGACCTCTCTGTTCCCTCTGGAAAGTTGCCTTTTATAAGCTGGAGAGGAATGATCCTAGCAGCCACCCCTATTATGAATCCCAAAGAGGACAAGCTTCAGGGAGCACCCTGTCTCCTTGTCAGTGCTGGTCAAAAGGATGAAATGCAGTCACTCAGGAGGTGTGTGGGAGTGACAGCTGCCTCATGCACCTCTAGCATGGCTGGAGGTGGTGTTTGTCTTCCCATTGCTCCTTCATCTGTGAACTGCGGCTTGAAAACCCCACGAGGGAGCTCAGAGAAGCTTTTCTCCCAGGAGGGCCTTTTGCTGTGYTCAGAATTTTAAAAGTACCACGCTGGAGCATTAGAGAGCAAGCTAGAAGTAAATTATGACAAATCAATTAGCTACAAGTGCTATTTAGAGAGTGTTTTGGATTGAAATAGGCACCTAAGAGCGTGAAGTATTCTGTCAAATCATTGAACATGAGGGTGAAAAATGGAGGAAGTCCATTTTAGTACACATGTTCAGCCACATTAATTAGAGCAAACTGATGATTTTCTTCTGCTGGGAAATGTTGAGTCTGTGCTCTCAAAAGAAAATCAGCTCTTTAGAGGGAAAACTCTCTAGTAGGTTATTGTGTGCAGGCTCCACTTATGACCGTGTSAGATTTCCCTACCCATGTGTCATGCTCCACACTGGGAACACTGGGGGAAAATAGCATTTTAAACCATAAATGGTGGGATTGAAATGACTAAATGCAGCCATCTAATCCTTAATTGTCACCCTACACAGGGAAGCAGTCATCTCCAGGGCAGTTATTCTCAGCCTGAAGTAGCTGTYTCAGTTAAGTCAGGTGAATTACGCCTGGAGGTGCTTATTTCTCCCCACTGATTGTAAAGGGAGCCTGGGAAGACTGACTCGCATGCAGAAGTGTACAGTGTGGCCCTCTAGAGCTAAGGGAGATGAACTCTGCCCACGAGATCAATAGTAGAAAATCTAAAGATAAGATTTCCAAGCAGAGCATTTGTCACATCCATTGTGGTGTTACACAGTGGCCAGAGAACACATTGCATGAAAATTTCAGAGCTGCAGTGGTTCATCAGGGAAGATAACCAACAGAGCAGSGCAGCCAAGGAACATTTTTTAGGATGTTTATGGTAATATCAACATTGAGATGACCTCTGTTGGGGAATTTATCCCACTGGGGTTCATCAGCTGTCTTTGCACCCTTGTAAAAGGCAACTCAGAGGAAAAGCAGAGAACTTAGAATTTCATCTCATTTCAGCCAGTTTGTATTACTCTTAGGAGATAGGTGCTTTCCTGTAATACTTCTGTTATTAAAATTCTCCTTTTCCCTTTCTCTTCTACCTGGAAAATTGTATATGGTGCCTCTTGGATTTTATCTTATTGGCAATAATCAGTTTCTCATAAACGAGAATATGGGAATATGAGATGTGAGGTAATGGCCCAATTTATGGAACTAAAGAACTTTCAGTGAGTCTTCAACAATGTATTACAGTCTAAATTCACACATTTTAAAAATGTACCATGGACACAGGGMTGTGTTGAGGGCCTGTGTCTAGAACAGCAAAAGTTGGCTATTTCCCTATATTAAACTATAAAAGCACTTCTAACTTCAAGGACATGGAACTGCAAGCTGCTAAATATATWTTTTTTTTTAAACCAATATGTGTCTCTATAAAGACAATGAATTGTGACTGCCTTCTCATCTTGTGCAAAGAACAATAAGTCTTAGAAGGCAGCAGCTTTAAAGATTGGTACTTAATTAGAAAGTGTCCTAAATGAAAAGTCAGCGTTTTAATAAATTTCCTCTAGGATGAAAGAAATGTCTCTCAAAGGAAATTGCAGCAGATGTGTGAGTATTTGGGATCACTGGGGAGACCTTGGCATTTGAAGGCAGAGAACTTGAACTGTGAAGAATTTGCTCAGTAGTTTTGAAGAATGTATCTGTGTGCAAACACAGTATGTGCATAACTTTGAAAAATGTCTATAAACACATAGATATATAGGGGTTTTTATACACACTAAAAAATCCCAAAACAGCCCCCTCCAAATACAGGAATAGGCAGCACTAGTGGGTGGGAGGAGAGGTGGTAGCAGAAGTTGTTGTTGGGGTTTGTGAAGAAACGGYCCAGCCTGAAAGGGATAACTGGAGCCAAAGATGGGACCCCTGATTCCCAGGGCTGGGAATCCCGCATAAAATCACCCTTTCCTGCCTCCTTTATTGCTGGTGGGACTTCTGAGAGCTTAGTGCATGCCATGGGTCCTTGGCAAAACAAAAGCTGTCAGAGATGGAGGGGAGTGGGGAATCCAGTTCCAGGAGCTGTTCCATGGTCCTCTTGGACACCACGGCTTGGTGTTCCCAGCCCCTGAATTCCAGCCTGCCCTGGGCCAGGTGAGGTGCAGCCAGGAGGTGCCTGCTCCCTCTGCCCTGCTGCCCCCACCTCCTGTGCCTGCACCATTTTGGCAAAGTCTAATGGGGCAGGCTCTGAGCCATCCTCCCCATGTGGATTTTGGTTACCTCATCCTTCCCACACCAATACCACTGGGAGTAATTTCCAATAGCTCTCACATCCTTCTTCCTAAGTGATCCATGAATAACTTGGAAGAGCTCCTTTGGGCCATTATTTTAAACTGGCAGCTGTGAGTGATGCTGCTGTGGGAAGCTGGTACACAGTGTCTTGCACTCTCTTTATGACCCAGCTCATCCAATATGCTGGTGCTTGCAATGGGCTTCAAGGGACTTTGATGCTTAATCTGTGTTTGAAGTCATGTTTGTTCCTAGCATTTTTTGTAATTGAACAATTACACAAAGTTACTTTTCGTAATGTAGGCTGCTAAGACTGTCTTCCTGGTAGTTTCAGACCACTCAGTACTAATTTTCTTAAATCAATGTAAAATTTGTTAAGTCAAGCAATGTCCTGTATGAGTTTATTCTTCAGTTCAGACAGAAGTATTTTATAAACTCCTCTGCAGGAAATGTCCAATTGAGTTGTTAAAACTTCTTGCCAGGTTCAAAATTACATTAACTGTTTTACCAGCAGAACAGGGGATTGTTGAAGAAACATCTGTTCTGAAAGGCTTATCAAATTTTTACTCCCTCATCATTAGATTAGTTTGTTGTCTTGTTCATTCAGTTGTGTTGCCTGATAATTTACTGCAATTCTCTGCTCATTTCTTTGACCTAGAGTTTGGGATTTAAAGGTTGTAAGTACTAGGCATTGGTTTACTAGGAGAGATAAAAATATTTCCTGCATCATAGCACTTTTGATAATACTGGTTAGCAGAAGACTTTTCTTCATTATCAAGTAATGCAATGACTGTTTCTATCTGATAGAAGTTCTCAAATTGCTGCTCCATAGATCCTCAAGTTGCTGCATTGCAATGACAACTTTGTATTATGGRGAAGGAGAACTTTGGGAGTTACTGTGCAGTTATTTTGTGTTTAGAATGGATGGCTGGCAGGGATTTCTAAGACCTGTGCACCCAGAAACAGAGGAAGTTTCACATTTCACAGTGTCACTGCCCACCTTGCTGTACGTGAACAGCAGCCTCTGTTTGGCCTTCCTCAAACTGGTTAGTTCCTCCAAAATACGCTCCCAGAATTGCCTGACCTCGGGAGCCAACAATTAACTGGTTGCTCTCAACCAACACTGGAATATTGATGTTAAATTTCCTTGCTTTATAGATCTATTTATATAAATATAGGAATAGATATATGTATAAAATCTTGTCATATGAACTTTCTGTGAATTCCCTGCTGATTTTGAGAATTACAGGATGATGAAGGCCCTCTCCAGACATTCTTTTCCTTAGAAAACAGTCCAGTTCTCTAAAATTCCATCTGGGATACTACAGTGCAGTGCAGATGAACAACAGTTTCTGCAATAATCATGTTAGTTCTGCAAKAATGGAATTGGTTCATTATTAGAATATCAATTCTCTAATTATCTTATTCTATTTCAAATCCCATAAACCTCATTTGTACAAGAAAGCTGATTAGCACAATGCTGCAGCATGAAGCTGTAACAGCACAATAATAAATGTGTTATGCATTTTCTTAGTAATGCCCTTTTTTGGTGATAAATACCTAGCTATTTTTAAAGCAACAATTGCAAGACTTATTGCTTTAATTTTTGCGGGAATTACTAAAGGATGAATGATTTAATTGATATAACAATGTAACCTTGCATACAGATAATGCTAAATAATTGGGGGAAGCGAGGTTATTTGAAAGATTTTGTGTGCTTGTATACAAACTAAGTGATCCTTAAGGACAAATAAGGAGAGAAATTTGCTAAGGAAGCATGTTTTGCTGGCTTGATGTTTTTTTTTAATTTGCTGGACTAATGGTTTAGGCGATCCATTAGGTATCTAATGGAAATGTTTAAAACAACTATTTTTAAGTGACATTTTTGGTAGTAAGCCAAGTAAGTCAAGTACAAATACAGTATGCAAATAGAGTATGTTAATAGAGTTCAAGTGGTACACAGCAAGTTTGGAAACCCAAACTCCACCCCATGCATGTCTATGTTTAGAGCAGGTCAGTGCAGTGATTCTAAATCTGAGCATATTGATGCTATTCAGAACTAGAACAAAAGAGTGAAATAAGACAGAACTTACTCATTCTTTGAAAAAATTTGCAGAAGTTCCTTAACAGAAGAAATCACATATCTTGTGCCTTGAACAGAGCACAAAGAAATGTGGGGGTTGTGACTGACAGGTTTCAGTCTTGAAAATGGTTAAAGTTTGAACATCTTTCAGAAAAGACTTTGAAAGTAAGGATGGTTGAATCATGCTGTTTTCCTGTCTTTTGCATGATAGCCAGCTTGAGCTGCAGAACGAGATGTGGCTGTTTATAGTCCTTTTTAAAAGGGAAYGGAGTATATGCACATCATGCTTTAAATATTTCTCTCTCTCTTTCTGGGGATACTAAAGTGGCCATTTTGGGAAGAAACAGAAAAAAAAATAGAAGTCTAGGTCTCTTCCGACTTCAGAGAAGCACTTGTTAAAAATAACCATTACATTTCTTCCTCAGAAACTCTAAAATCTGAGCAGCTTTGCCTTGCATTCGGATCACTGCAGTCTCAGCAAGCACGGGTGCAAATATGCAGCACAAAGGCCAGTCTCCCTGGGGATGCTGCTCTCCTGTATTTCCTCCCCAGCCCCTCCTGCTTGTCAGCCTGCACTTCTCACACAGCAATTTCTTCAGTGTTACGCGAGCTGCATTTCAGAGGAGTGTTTAGAAGAGCAGAACAAACATGAGTGATGCCTTTCTGGAGGCCTCTGGGGGAAAAAAGCTGATGAAGCACAGCCTTCCTCCCTCTGTGCAGCTGGTGGTAGCAGCCAGCCCAGGGTGCACTAGCTGTGTTTACCTCTGGCAGAGATAAACTGGTCATCCTTGGCAGCCTCATGTCCCAGGAAAATGGGGATACTTAAAGTTCTAGCTGGCTGCGCCTTGCTGTGGGTCAGTAGGACAGGCAGGAATAATAACACAGATCTCTTGGAACCATCAGCTCAGAGCTTTAATGACCMGGTAAGCCAAGCAGCCAGAAACTTCTATAGGGCTTGACTGAAGAGTGTTCTCTTCCTGTCTTGGGCCTAAAGAGTTGGGAGAATGGAAAGACAAGGTGCTGAGAAAATAGGAAATGCAGAAGGTGATGAATGCTTCTTGTGCGTCCATTTTTTGAAATGTGATGAGACAGTTGCCATAGAAATGCTGTTCTCTGCTCAATACAATGGGTGCCAGTTCCAGGAAGCCATTGACAGCTGTCACAAACAGCTTTCTATGAATTTAAATATCTAGAGTAATGTAAAGGGAAATAAGTCCTTGTGTTTCCTAATAGATCAGATGCTGTAAGTTTTGATTTTACTTAGRGGAATATGACTGAGCAGAGCATCAGCTGTTACACATGGTCTGCAAAGTGAATGTAACTGCAGTTTGGTTTTGCTGTAAACAAAGAGCAGCATATGTTTTCCAGAAAGAAATTAACTTGCATCTTTTAAGATTGTTTTGATAGACCAGGACTTGCAACTATCTTGACTTACACTACCAGACTATAAAGCTACACAAATTAATTTGGTTGAGAAGACAATTTTGGCAGTTTGAAGCAATATACTCCATAAGATTAAAGTGCTCAGTAAGGAACAGTTTTCAGCTGTAAATAGCTTAGGATATCCAAACTATTATGAATACAACTAGTAAGTGTATTATGAAAAGTTATTTAGCAAGGAAGAGGTTTCTTAGTTGTTTTTGTGGCCAACATTCCTTGTCCCAGTTGTGTGCTCAGATACTGCAGGAGCTAACAGCAGCTTGGGCAGAGCACCAAGCACGTAGTATGAGCTTCTGGTCTACTTTCTTGGGTTATCACTTTGTTCTGCAGGCCTCAGTTGAAAGCAAACTCCTTTGGGCAGAAGTTACTCATYAGAGCAGTCAAAGTTGAGCTGCCTCAGGGGAGGAAGAATGAGCTTTACCAAACAGCCAATGGAAACAATGCGTAAGAAAAGGAAGGCTCTGAAAGTTGTTTTGCAGATGAAATAGGCAATTCATGGATACATTTAGTAGYTCATGCTATTTACAAAATTTTGGTGGTCAGATGTTATGCTTGTAAGAACTTGTTTCTTTTATTATGAGATGAGAAAGATGAAAATTATTTTATGTAAGCAAATCCCGTTATGGAAGACTAGACTCTGTTACAAATGAAGAGAGGGCCAGTTCATTTTGTTTTCCCCAGAGCTTGCTGGACTGGAACAGCATCCTTAAACAGCCTTATAGTAATTTAAAAACTGAGACTGACTTAACTTTTTTAAAGAGACTTGCTGCTTTCCTTTTCTGATAGTTAAATTTGGATATGCAAAAAGACATGCCTGTAGTAATTGCCTGTAAAATTTATCTGTCCAGGTGAATGTGTTATGTAACCTACAGACAGAGTGCTTACTGAAAACTGCAGCTGGAGGATTGTTACTTTGCTTCTCCTGCACTGCCCTTCCAGTCTGAAGAGACCTCTCTGGCCCAACACATCTTAAAAATTGAGAGTAGGATAGCTGCAGGCTAATTTATTAATTAATGGGAAGTCTTGAGTCTCTGTGAGAGTCTAGGTCAGAGATTTAGTGTTCCCTTTTCCTTTCCATGGATTCTGTCCAACACTATAAATTGCCAAAATATTCACAGCTACTCTGATGGGGAAGAAAGAGCTTAGCAGCAAGGCAGCACCCAATCCCCCTTAGGGCACAGTGATCTGGCACTTGTCTTGCTCCAAGGCCTCTGTGGATCCAGCAGGTGAGCATCACAGCCCTCAACTGAGACACAGTGCCTCCCCAGGTCCTGCTGGCAGGGTTTCTGGCTCTGCTCTGTTTGTTATTCATTCCTGCTGTGCACAGAGGTGCAAGGAGAGCTTGCGCWAGTCCTAAGGGGGCAAGGAGAATAGTTAATGATCCCCTGTGGTAGAACTGACGGAGCATCACTCTGTGGGCTACAGATGCTGTACAGGGAACCTGGGGAACAAGGGGGTCCCAAAATGACTGGGATCCAAGGGGATTCAAGGTGCAGATCTCTGATTGAGGGCTGTGGTCATCCCTGCTGAAGGGAAACGATTGCTCAGCACTTTGTGTCTTGGGGAACTTGCCAAGTTCTTGTTCATTAGAGGGCAAACTTAATTTGGCACTACTGACTGCCAGAAGCCTGAAGTCACACTGAGGTTTAGTACTCTGTTTCCTGCAGCTACTGTAAACAAATATGTGCTGTCTGCTAAGAGCATCATGTACTTGTTCAGCATTAGACTTACAGACAGCTTTGTTCTTGGAGCAGTTCTTTTATTCATCATTGTAGGAGAATTTGCAAACCTATTTTCTTAACATCAGTACTGATCCCGCTCTTGCTTCTCCATTTCTGATTTGTTGAATATCGTTAATCTTGGCAGGATTCAATTGCTTGAAATAACCATATTGTGTATCCTGAAATGGCCTACTGTGAGGCTTCAAATTGGAGGGCTCTTAGAGCTGCAGCTTAATTTACATGATGCTGCTAGCATTCTGAAAGTATTTATTTCAGTTTGTAAACATTCATGCTTTGATGAATGGCAATCTATTGTCAACAATCCTGCACCTTCTTTCTACTTCTCTGCTTTCACAACCAGAGACAGGACTGATTTTACCCACACTGTGTGTGACTTTTTTCCTCTTTAAAAACATATGTTTTCTTCCATTCTGTTGAAATGGAGGAAACTTCTGCCACTGGGTATGTGGATGTGCAGTAGTACTATCCACCTGTGGACAAAATAAACACAACCTCTCTTGAAAGTGCACCACAGCACGAGGCTGTCTCATTCATGTCACTGCCCTTGGGAACCAAACCACTAGAAATAACAAGGGTTATGCTGGGTTCCTGCAATCCAGAGCCTGTGCTATGAGATGGAGCTCCAGAGGGACCCCTCCCTTCCCATACTGTCCTGAATATTGAAACTTGAACCTGCTTGGACAAATTTCCCTCTTTATGTGCTCGAACCTTTTCTTCTTGTGGTGATTTCTCCCCTCCCTGGAGGGAAAGGCAGTAAATCTACAGAAGATTTATGGCTTTCTGTCAGCAGAGGACAGCCCGATACACTGGAACCACTGTGATCTCCTAGAAAACATGGCAGGGTAATCTATTGAGTCTTGTAGAGAAGACACAGCTGTCTTCTCTTAAAGAGGAGAAGGTCTTTTGGCTTGTAAAACCTTTCAAAATGAAGGATAAAGAGGGATAAAAGTTGCCCAATTTCTGTGTTCTACATTCTAGAAAGTCAGTCTGGTAGATTTTTAAACTTTTTAAAGTAAATCAGTTACCTTTATATGTCTAACTCTAAGTCACTGGAATGAAAAATATCCTAAACAATACTTACATAATGTTGCAAGATTTCTTACTCCCAACTCATTAAATGTTGTTTTGTTCTCTGACAGCCTATGCCTCCAGTAAGAAATTCCTCCTTTGGGAATGCCACAGACCGTGCAGAGTGCAGGGCTTAGTCCCTGAAGTGGATGTGTCTAGGTCTGAATTTAGAGAGACTGATATTCTAGCTGAAGTGGGTGGTGTCTCAAAAACCTCAGGTGGGAAGCAGATGCATTATCACTCTAATGTCTTGGTGATGGGTTTGGAAGGCTCTGCTCCCAGCCTGGTTACAGCAARAGCATCAGCATCCTGAATTAAATTGCTTGAGTCATAGCAGAACGCATCAAGAAAGATTAATTCCTGTCCAAGAATACCTGATAGGTGATGAGGTTTGAAATTTTTATTTATTAAAAAAACAAACCCCAACAAACCCAACCAAATCGAACATCTCCCCTTTCCCTCTCAGCCAGTCCCCTGTCTGCTTTTTATTTTGCTGTGGCTCAGGACCCAACACCATGCATGCTGTGGTGAAAAATGTCACTGATATTACATGAAGATAATTACTGTTTTCAGTGCTGCTTGGAGCATTTAATTTCATGTTCAATACAAATGAAACAAACTGCTTTCACAAAATAACTTCACAGTTTCTTCCCTTTGTGTTTCCATGGAAGAAATCTCCATCTCTTTCTGGATTATCTATTATCTTCAAAGAATACTTTTGCCCTGGCTAGAAGTCCTTATGAAGACTGACTATGATTTAAGGGTATACTGAGTGGGAGACTCTAACAGAATTGAGTTAGAGATTCTTTACTTTTAAATATCAGAAAGTAACAGAAGAGGAGGTTGCTTGAAATCTCTGTTAATCTATTAGTCCACAGATAAAGGGTTTAATGTTTTTCATGAAATTCATGATACTTGTGATAATGAGTGATTGTCTTTTACCATTAAAGGCACAGTGTAGCTACTTATTGCATGGATTTACAACCTGCCTTGCAAAGGGCAAGCCCCAAGGGGTTACATTTCAATGAATTGGAAGAAAAGGAAAAGGATGGGTAGATGTGCAGCACTTCTGTCCTTTTTTGCTTTCAAGTGCAGCTCCCTGAGTAAAAGGCCATCTGACCACTGCAGCTGATGGCTCTCAGCCCCAGTTTACCATCTCCTTAAAATTGAGTCCGTGGTAATTGCAGACATCTAAAAAAGAACTATAGGGTGCAGTGTCTTGCTCTAGAATATTGCTTCAATCTTGAATATTCTTTTAAAGCAGCAACTTTTGACTTTTTTTGTGGTAATTCTAGAAAATTGTAGAGAGTAATGGCAAAGTTGTGACAAAGCCTGAAAGGCAACAAAACTGAAATGATAAGCAGGCATATAACTTAGAAAATTGTCTTCTTTCTCCTTTGGTGTCAAAACAACTCTTTCTTGTAGTTTTGGTAGAAAAGAGATTATGAGAGGCTGGCAGATACAGGTCTTCCAGCACGGAAAGTGTTTCTAGCACCAGGCAGGGCTTCATCTATCTGCTGAAAGTTCTAGAGCCCAGATTGTCTATGGTTTATCCTAATTTTACAGATAGAAAAGTCAAAATAAGGGAAAAGAGAGCTGACCTAAGTTTGTGAGCAGGGCAAGGTGAATGCTGAATTCTGCCTTAGGGTATGACAAAAAGAAAACAGAACTTTTTTTTTTATTTTAAGATTGTTAGTTTGGCTTCTTGGGCAGTAGATGGCCTGGTAGCTCAGTRGTTTATCTATCCTGCACTGGTTTCGCGCTGTGCATGCTTTGCAAGACTATTGCTGAGCTTCTGCTCTTGTGCAGAGGCCAGATTTCTGCAAAATTATCACCAAACAACACCTGTTTGCTGCTTGGGGATCCTGTGTGTTCAGTAAATCAGTAGGTGGACTGTAGAACTTTATTAAGACTTAGGTCTTTGCAATGCCCTTGGTAGTTCATCACTGCTAAGCAGAAATGARGCCTTGTAATTTCATAAAGGCCAGTTGGGCCTTTCAGAAATAACCCCAGTAGTTATGCTGATAGATCAAGAGTGGGATCTGTGGATATAAAGCATTGCTGTTCTTCATGGGATATAAAAATTTATATGGAGGGATCCTGTTGTGGGAGACTTTCTGTCTGTGTTGAAGTGGGTTGGTCGTAGCTAGAATTTGATTATCTGTACCAGCACGTTTTTGAAGTGAGAAAAGCTATTTGCATAAAATACAATAATGCCTCCCACCTGACATTTACGGAGGGAAGAAAAAAGTATTTTCCCAATTTTTACTACCCTTTGTTCGTGGCGATATCTTTAGCTACAGGCTTGTCTTGTTAATTGATTGAATTATTTAAGGTGCTGATTTATTTAGTGAAGGCAAAATTAGTCTTTTTGTCTCTGACAGCCACAGGGCTTGGAAGAATAGTCAAGGTATTTTTCCTGATCTTTCAGTGCATTACCCAAGAACATGTTTCCTGTGTAGTAGGTAAAAACAGATGGAGAAATCTGATTTCTTTCTTTTGAAAAGCTTACTTCCTAGTCCCTAGAAAGCTCTCTGCACAGGCCTTTTGGTTCTTTCTCCCAACAGTGGCCTTCCCATAAAAGATCAGGATTTTGCTACAGCTCTGGATGAGCCTCATGAAATTATTTAGAAAGGYGCATATTGCCCTATATGTTATTGTGTGTAAGCCAGAATTGCAGTGTATATATTTTTGTGGGCATTTCTTCACTGTTTATAGTGCTTGTCTGCACTGATAGTGTGACAAACTCTGATTTTGGCTCAGCAGAAAGTCCTTCTGGGTTTGTGTGCTGCTTCCCGTGCCTCTGGCTGAACAGCCTCCTCACTTCYCCCTCCCAGCCTGCCCTGTAAAAATGTGTGAGCTGCCTTTGTCACCCCGGAGCCCTTTCCTCTCCAAAGTGTACACAACACAACAATGTCTTGCAGAGGCACCTCGTCACTTGTAATTTATCCTTTCTTCCACAAGGAGCAACGCTGGTAAGTCCTTTAACTGGGGATTAATCTTTCTGTCTTTTACTCTTTGAGTTGCTGCCAATCAACTATTATTTATAAAACAAGCACTTGGGTGATGATGGCAGATCTCATAAGTCACTGCTCGGTTTCTGCCATACCTTACTGAGACTACTGGCATAAATTCAAGTAYGTTCAGTTACTCATTTCTAATTTGGTCAGTACAGAACAATTTTATCCCCATATCACTGCCCATACTGGCACATCCAAGCAAGCAACCAATTGCCCCTTCATTTACCCCCTACAGCTGTACAGATCAGAAACAGAGGGCAGGAGTTACCCTGCTGTGATCTCCTGAGAGGTTATTAAGAAATGCTACTGTACCCTGCAGTGCTTAAAAACAGGAGCACTACTACTGAGATCCACCCTAGGAGAACTGGGTGAATTTTGGAGGAGAAGGGGGCTCTGAATTGCAGAAAAGAGAGCTGATCATTTTGGGGATGCTAACAACAAGCTTCAGCAGTGTTTGTATGGAATGGCCTCTATAGCTCATTCCTTTCTTTGCCTCTGAAGCTACTGCAGTATAGCTGATAAAATCTTCATACCACACTAGTCCCAAGAGAGAGATGTAGAAGCAAGGAGACAGATACATGTTATTTAATCTCTGGTTTGCACCATGCTTCAGTCAATCTCTAGATAGGAGTGTTGTGTTAGTCACAAAGCCTTGTGCCAAGGTGAGCCTTGGCAATTTTGGATGCTTACACAATGAATACTGGGTAAGTTGCTTGAACTTTTGAAACTTTCTGAGGAACAAGCTCTCTTTGCGATGTCAAATCTTGTAGTTCACGCTTTAAGCTAAGTCTAATAGCCTGAAATACCTTCTCTTACTGTTCTGCAACATTCCTGGATCTGGTGTTATCCAAGCAATGCAGAAATACAAAAAACCCCACAACAAATATGGGAGAGGACTCTGAGGATTCCACCAAATAAACCTCAGACTGTTTTCAAAAAACTCTCAAACAATTCTCTCCCCTCCCCACCCCCACCCTTTTTTTTTTTTTTTTGATATATTCAGATTATTTTCCTACTAAATATGCAGTTTCCACCTCCCATAGTGGACATGCAGAGCTGGTTAAAATCCAATCTCATTTAAATTTGGTACTCCACTATCAAAAACAATTACAAAAATACTGCCAAAGACTTGAGACCTACAGCTACCAGTCACATGATGTCTAGATCTGTTTTGCTAACCATCCCCCATGCTTAGTTTGTTCCCCAGCCTGCAATAACTGAGATTTACTGCTGCCATTAACTTGCTTATTATCTAGAGACTCCTAATGTAGCTGATGAATACCTGTGTTCTGTGCCACATTGTTTTCAAAGGCTTTCTTTTTATTCTTGCAAGGTGTGAGGCTGATCCCACCGATTCTCACTTTGAAGCATTGTTTGTAATATTAATTTGGTGAAAGAGGAAAGACAGCAGCAAGCTTTTCTTTCTAACTTACACAATCCATAGAAAGGCTGAAGAGATCTGAAGCTTTGTTTGCCCTTGCAAGTTCAGAGAGGTTCATTCACAGTGCTTGATTCTGTGTGGGGTCACTTATCTTCCGAAACCCATTAAAAGGSAGGCTCTGTGAGTCACAGAATCACAGAGGTCTTGATTGGATGGGGCAGGTGCAGGTTGCCTCATCCAGCCTCCTCTTTGTAGCTGTGGAGGTGCTGACAGTAGAGACCAGGTCAGCCATGGCTTTGTATTTAGGAGTTTTCAAAATTCTCAACAACTGGGACATTACAAGCTCTCTGGACAACTGCCCTSTCCTGCCAGTGAGGAATTTTTTCCTAGTGACCAACCTGAACCTATCAAGACAATGTTTGTGAATGTTGTCATTCTTCATTATCTTGYGTGCCACTCTCAAAACCAGTTTGGTTTCATGGTCTTTAACCTCCCTAATAGTATTTGCACTAGATCATCCTTTTTTTAGTCTGATAGATAACCCCTACTTTGAGGAGGGAACAACCCCTGTTCTTCACCCTCTCTCACAAGCCATGTGTCCTGAGCCCTGACCATCTCATGGACTGGACTTTCTCCATTTTCTCTACATCCATCTTTATCTCCCCCTTCTTCTCAGAAGTGGCTGAAGTAATGCAAGTCTGGCCTGATCAGTGCTGACTGGATTGGAATAATGACCTCTTGACCTGCTGGACATGCTTATTTTAATGAGGTCATTTGCTTTGTTTCTGACACAAGTGCAGTGTTGGTTTATATTAATCTGGCACCCATGGTAACCTCAGGACCTTTTTGGCAGGGCTAATTTCAGCCCACTTGATTTCCTGCCCTTGCAGGTACCTGGGGTTTTTCTTCTCTGAGTGCATAGCTTTGCACTTGGCTGTGTTGAACTTCATGGTGTTTGTTTGCTCAGTCCTCAAATTTATAGCCAGCTCCCTCTGTGTCTGTCTTTTGTCATGTCAGAAACTTCTAATCTATTACCCTAGAGGATACAAAAAACTACAGGCAAGTTTCTGCTCTGATTTATTCTTCTGGGGGAGATTTCTGTATCCATTAACTATAGAGGGAACCATGGAAGACTTACTGCCTGAGCTATGRTTGGCTTTTGAGAGTCTTCAGCTTTAGTTTCCAGAAGTGAGAACAGTGAAACTACAGAGAAACTAGTATTGTGTGTTCTTTTCATCCTGCTGTGCCGTGCCAAGTCTGAATGGAACGGAGCAAGAGCTTTTTTTTCTTTTTGTTTGCTGTGATGCTCTGCTTTGTRTCTATTCTGCCTTCCAAATATTGTGTTTCATCTTTAATGGTTATGGCACCCATTAAGCTGAGAACAGTCTTATGACTGAACCATCTTCACAGACTGTTAGCCTCATTATAGAACCTTAACTTAATGTTCAGACTGTCAGTGCATTAATAATTGTTTGGTATAAAATGTTGGCTTGCCTTCCTGCCTATTCTCTTCTCTTAAGGTTCTATTATTTGTAAATAGGGCAGCCTGTGGCCAGTTAACCCATGGTGGGGTTTCCTTGTTATTCTTCCTGTTAACATCTAATACACCTCAATTTTTCTTGTATTTTCATCAGATTTCCTTTTTATTTTATTTTAGACACTTTGTTTTAGACAGTAAGACCCCAATGGATATGTTTCTGTGCATATTCTTCTCTTTTAATTTTTGTAGTCTCTCTCAAGGGTTATCTGCCTTCTGCTATTGACCATGCAGATATTATTTTGGCGTATTTAGCTTCTGCAGTAGTTTTAAGCTTTAAGCCAATGTGTAGATGACTAAAAGTCTTTCAGTAGAAATGCAGGTCCCCATGTGATAACTGATGTCATACACTAGTAGTGTGGTGAGTTTGTTTTTTGCCTAATTGTTTTGAGTGGATTTCTTAGAAGCTGTTCAAAGGTTTACAGACCCCAAGATGAAAACAACCCTTTTGTTTGATCTGATGGGAGAATAGAAAAGGAGTAATCTTAGACCATAGCCTACAGTAGAGAAAGCCACATGGGATGAGTACATGTAATAAATATCTGATATTGCCTAGAGGATTCACAGCAAAACACACATTTGACTCCCTTGGTTCACTAAAGGATAGAAGGCTAATAAGCAAAACCTGGTTTTGAGAAACCACAAGGATCATTCACTTTGATAGATGTTTTCAACAAAAACTTACAACGTGAAATCAGCATGCCTCATTCTGTTCTGTCTCAGCTTGGACCTGGACTAGGTGAGAGGGACAGTATTTTAAAGGGTAAGAGGTGTGCTGTTGTTAAGCACAGCAGAAAAAGGCACTGGGCTGATGAGTGACTGACTTGCTCTCTCTCAGCAGTAGCAGTTTTTCTCTTTTCAGCCACCAGCCATCCTGGATGCAGCCATATGAAAAGCCCACTGCTGAGGGGGAGTGAGTGTGACATTCTCTTCTGTGGAACTCAGAGCTAAATTAGCACAGTCCTCCTCCCCCATTTCTTCCTTCATGGATTGCAGTGCTGTGGCTGTATTAATGAGGCACCAGCCCTGTGGAGTATGTCATTCTGGTGCCAAAGTTCAAGATTGGTAAAAATGTCTGAAAATGTTCAGTTTTCTGCAGGTTATAATTTTTTACAAAAAGATTCYTTCATTCRTTATTTCATTTCTTGGTTGTAGCTTTAAAAAATTACCTATTTTATATAAAGAGATGTTTAGTGCTTGCAATTTCATTGTCTTCCACCCTGTTTTAGCTGTGGATGTGTTTACCCACATCAGAGGACATCTCTGGTGGTGTTAATGATACCTAGTTTTTATGGATTTGGTGGTTTGCTGTATTCCCAGGAAGAGAACTTACAGATAATAACCCTAAAAGATTCTTATATTACTTCCCACTGTGAAATGTGGGGTTTGGAGGAAAAATGACCTGAAACAATTCACAAAGTGGTCTCTGGACTGGTGGTGGTTGAAGGGCTGGGCAGCACTCTGCTCCTCAGCTAAAATAAGTGCCTCTTTCACACTGCTTTGTAAGGGAAGCCACCCTTGATTTCATCAGTGTCTTCTCTTTCAACTCCAAGGTCCTGATTTTGTTTGTCACTAGGGCTAGACAATAAGCAGGAAAGTGCCCAAAATGGATCCATGGAAAAATCATGCCTGGAGGGAGAAAGTGCTTGTTCCTAACTGCCACGAGCTGCAGGTTGGCTGCTGGTTGAAGAATGAATAATTGCATTCCTTTTTAAATGACACATTTTAGAAGTGGTGTGGATATTCCCTTTTTTTAGTCAGTCACATGTCCTGATCCAGCAATGTGTTTTAGTTCTTTTTAAACTCGGATGATACTTTGAAATAAATAAAGCTAGCATGTGCTCCAACACTGCTCTCAGGCATGAGTTCTTTCCAACGTCCAGGCCCTAACTTTTTAAAAAGTGATAATTTCTAGGATAATTTCATGCATTCAGAATTCCTGTGGGCATTTAGCTGACGTGCCTCATGACAGACACCCAAAACCCAGAGTGTGTGTGATATGGGCCAGGCAGGAACTGAGAGCTGACTCCCAGCCCAGTGCCTTAGCTACAATCCCACCCCCAGCCACTGGAACTGGAGAGTGCATGGGGCAGGAAGCAGAAACCAGGGCTGGTTACCCAGGCTGGTGATTTCAGGGATGAAGCTGATAGAAGAGCAGAAGCAGAGAAATGCACCGAGGGGAGCAATTTWAAATGCTTAATTACAGAGTGCCTGAAGAAGGCTGGGCGCTTGCTGGAGCACAGATCAAGCGCTTTCTCCTCTGATGGGATTAGGCCACTTTGGCTACTTGTGTCAAGTCCCTTTCAGACATGACACTGCTTTGATTCCTCCCATTCCCCAGAGGACTGTAATTAAGAAGTTACTGCCTCCCAAGTGTGCAATTATGTTCTCTGAAACCCAATAACCAGCCCTGAGTGTAAAACATTCCCTGCCTCCTGCATGAGCATCCTTCTGACATGTAGGTACCTCAGCTTTGGTAAACTGCAGAGGATGTTTTGTCCCCAGACAATGTGTTGAATGTGCAGTGTTAGAGAGGGGATCAAAAGGAAGACATGAAGTAGGTAAAACACAAATAAGGGTGTAAGTATGCTTGGCAAGTATTTTTTACATAAAGGCTAGAATAAAAGCTTAAATGAAAGTCTGAGTAGTTGTTGAGTTTGCCAGAAATGAGGAATGAAAGACTTCCACGGGACTGCAAGTTTGAGTTTTGATGTTTTGCCAGAGTTTCTGTGCTGTTGACAAAAATAAAATTCAAGGAGTTATTACCCCTTAAAGACTTTTATTTACACTAGCCAAACACCCAGTTATGCCAGTCCCAATTTTAATCTTCTGTGAAGGCAAAACTCACTTTGTGAAAATAGTGTATACAAGACAGAAATATAATCTGCTGGGAAACTGGTTTTGAATAGTAATCTTGAGTGTTTCACCATGCCAGTCTACTGTCACATCTGACAAATATTTACGTTTCTCTTGTTTAAGGCACTCCAGCAATAGAAATAAACAATTCCCAGGCACCATTTCCCAACACAGTCAGAATTTGGAGCTAAACCTCCCTTGTTGCCAGGCTTGCTGGGCTCTGGGTGGGCATGAAGCCTGTTTTTATCCCTCCCTCACTGCAACAGCCTTTAGGCTTCCAAATGTGCTTCCCTTGTTTCGACTTAAGAACTTGATTTCTTTGATATTTCTTCTTAGTCTACATTTTCAACGTATTTGATAATTTTGTTTTGTTCTTTCCTGTGTGATTTCCAGCATGACCCTGACCCTCCTAAAGTGGTCAAAAATTAACAGAGCAGTCTGGGGTGATGTTTTAGGTATTACAATATAATATTTTGTGGTTTTTTTTCCCCCCCTCTACTTTGTACAGGTGATTATTCCTACTCAGTGTAGTGCTTTGAAATTCACTATGGACAATGAATGAGACAAATGTTTCTTTTTAAATGGGCTGTTTCCTCCAGTTTGCCCACAGATGTTCTTGATTTAGGGTTGAGTTGTCAGAGCTGTGCCACAATCAAGGACACTTTTTACCAGAAAAAGGCAATTGTCTGTGCTTGAACTGTTGTTCTAGAAGAGGACTTGCGGCTCAGGAGACAGTAATACCATAGGCCTTCAAGGAAGGTTAAAAATGAAAAAAAAAAAGGAAAGAAAAGAGAAAAGGAGTATTCTAGGGCAAAAAAAATGAGTATATAGTTTTAAAAGTCAGGTTCATTGCCTTGTGTCCTTAAGTAGTATCTTTTCTCAGTTCTACAAGTCATGGCAACTTTCAAATAAATTAAGTATAAACAGGCTAGTTCCACACCAAGGATGAATGGCAACACATTGAGAAAAAAACCCCAAAAAGTAAACTATGCAAAAAGTTAAGGAAGCACTTAACTTTGTTTGGTAGATGATTCTACTAAATTAAAAAGTAATTAATTTTGCTAAATTCTGACTTAGCTAATGAGCATAGTTAACAAATATACAATAGAATCTTCAATTCCTTCACTTTCAAAATTACTTTTGGAATCGTTCCCRCTCTCTACCAGCTGTTGTCATGCCTGAGCTATGAAGTCACTTGTAAGAACTAACCTGGAAATATGTTAGAAGTACTGCAGTTCTTCTAGMTGATTTGAGCAGGGAAAAGTGATGCATGCATAATATTCTAGATTAGTATTTCTTCAAAATGTGTCCTGAGCATTGTTAGAAGCACTGGGAGCAAGACATGAAAATAACAGCACTATCTGGCTTGCAGACTTCTGCCTTCCAAATGTAAGATAACTTCAACATGAGTCTATAAGCCTTTTTTTTTTTTGTTTGGAGGTATCCCTTCAGTTCTGTACTACTAGTTAATTCTTGTGTTCAAAAGGAAGGGATGAACAGAGTATTTTAGTTCTGAATGTGCACATTTCTGAACAGAACAGGGAGCACTACAATATTTGTAGTAGCCTGGCTGTTTCTTAGTTAATTATAAACATCTGGTCAAACTGGCATCCCTGTTACTGTGCATGCTACAGAATATAGTATCTTCCTTCTGCATCCTGTTGGTTTTCACAGGGATTTCTATTTCCTACAAAATATTTCTGTTAGTGTTGACAACAGCTCCTTTTAGCTTGAATGTTCCTGAATGGATGAAAACAATCTACATTTGCACAACAGAAGGTAAAAAATCTAATTTAGGCAAACATTTTAAAGTGTTGTTGAATATATTGAAAAACCATCCCACACCTAAAATGACAAATGCCTGTATAGGACATATCAGCACTCTGCTGTCACATTGCAATATGTTGCATGACATTATTGGATCTTCAGGTTTGCTAGAGAAGAGTGAAAAGGGAAATAAAATTGCTGTTTCATACCTTAGAGAGGAATGTAATCATCATGAAATTCATTCAGGTGCCAATGCCTAAATCCATCCACATATTTTCCACTCTTAATGTGATTTTTGACTTCCTGCAGCTTTGCAAAAAAACAAAAAAAACTCAAACCAAACAAAAAAGAGATGTCATGCTGATTTTGTGCCTTAGGATGAATTGRTAATGAAAGGGAAAAGGAAGTAAAGGCTTCAGGATCAGACACTTGCCTCCAGATCTTAAAATCAGCTTTAGTCCTCTTTCTGTTCTAATATCAGTTACCAACTCTGAAGTCACTTAAGTAAGGCTCTTGTCCCTCTGTATAATCTCAAATGCTTGACATGAGAGCTCATCTCTGATTTGCAGGAGTGATAAGGTGATGTGAAAAGCTGATATCCAGGAGGTGTAAGGTAAAACCAGAGGGCTGTGCATTACTAAAACCGAAGGCCACTGCCCTTGGGGCCTTCACTGGAGTTTGGAAAAATCTGTAGTGATGAACACCACTGGAAAACACCATGAGCATTTCTAACTCACTGTGGGGTAAAAGAATTACCTTCCCAAATACGTCTAAAAATGTTGCTTATGTAACTTGTGTGTTTTTACAMTGTGATTGATTGGTTTTTCCTTTAGAATTTTCACTATGGACGTTTACAGTTATTTATTTTACATTTCTGGGCAAGTGAAACCTATTTAACTCAATGTCAGAGAATAAATTAAGTCATCCTTCAGTGTGTCACTTTCAATCTGGAGATCACTCTGAAGATATTTTTAATGATTTTGCATCTAGAAATATCAGTCTGATAATTTGTCTGAACTCCTTGAATACCATCTCTTACAGATACACTTATTTAAGGAAACTTATGGTTTAAATCTTGACTGCACTGTATGTAAAATGTGTTTCTTAAAATTCTTCTTATAGTTTACACAGATAAATATTAATATATCATTTTATGACCTTTACTGTTATCTTATTTAGAATCSTGGAAAAATCTGAAAAAACTAATTTGATTCAAAAATAATATATATTATTTTTATTTAACTAGCAGGGTACTATTTTTAAATTATAGAAATTTAGCTGAGATGTACAATTTTCCTGTTTAATTCTGTCTTACCCACAGACCAGAGAGATGGCTGCTTGACTTCCTAAATTTTGATCCCAACATGTAAAAGTAACCTCCATCTCTCCCCTAGGAGGGCTGGGAAAAGCTGTGGGATGTTGTTATGCCTCATAAATCCTATCTTGTCATGGTTTCACTCCAGCTCTCTTCCCTCTTTTCCTCATTTTCCTGAGGAGATGCTGCCCTTGCACTCTGGCTGTGTTGCCTTTTTGCCTCCTGTTTTTTTGTCCATGCACCAAAATTGGCTGTCTTAAAGAACAAGCCAGTTTCTAACAGGACAAACCTGAACACCAAAGCCTACAGGTTTTATGCCTGAGCCTGCTGCAGAGCAGCAGTGATGACACAGGGCAGCTGTGTCACACACATCTGTCCTCCTCCAAGAACATCCTTTGTATCCAAATTCTGACTCCCTCATGCCGCAGCACAGCCATGTAGTTCAAGTGTTACAGTGTGAAAATGTTACTCTGCCAGGTTAGGATGTGGGTTTTCATCTTTGTAGCTTTTATCTGAAAAAAACCCCAAGCATGTGATAAGAATTATATATAACAAGTATGTTTTGGTGCCACAAGGGCTACCAGCCTGAGGGAGAATATCTGAGAGATGATTACAGGCTCAAATCAAACATTGCTTTGGCCCTGAGTCATGGCTGCAGCATTTCCCACCGCAAAAAACTGGCAAATGGACTGGCCCAGCAGGYGCCAAGTCTGGCTCTGGAAGCACGCTGGAGATTGCTCTGGGGCTCAAACTTGGGGTCAGCTTCATGTGCTGACCATGAAACTGAGTAAAATGAGTTGCTGTGATGAATTGTGCCTTCCTAGAGAATCATCTTATTCCAGATGCTGTCCTCTAAGCACACTCACACCTGACAGTCTTTATCTCTGTTCTTGGCTCTTGCAAATGAAGGGCTGATAAGAACTAAAGGGCAGAAAATTGTCCCAATACCTCTGGATAAGTGTACAAATGCAGTGCAGGCAGCACTTCCCCCAGGAACTTTTCTGCTCCACCTAATTTTCTCTTGGCATTTCAGGAACATCCTGGCCATGCAGAAATTTTCCATGACTTCCCAAAAAATTAGTTATTGTCAAATTATGTTTGCTCCAGAGGATGCCAGGTCTGGGCAGCCTGAGACCATCTACACCAGCTGGTTTGGTGGCTCTGTTTCTTTTTGCTGGTGTGCTGCACAGAGACAATTTCTATGTGGCTTCAGGTGCCTTTTCTACAATTTCAGTGTTTTCATTTTCTACATGAAAACTAAATTCTAGATATCTACTTCTCTTGTGTAGAAAATTATATATACCTCTGTAGGAACACATTAAAATGGAATGGAAATTCCTGRTTTCCCTTTAGTATTCCATATTAATTTACTCCTTGGCCTCTGGTGACAATTTTTAACTGAGGTATTACACTTCCAATCCCTTTGGCTTCTTACATGCTGCGGAATGTTGACCTGACTGGTGCATTTGGATTTGTAAAGGAGTCGCTACAGAGCAAGCAAGGTCAAAACTGTCACTGTTTCAAATGAAAAGTAGGATTTCAAATAAATGGGGAGATTAACTTTGTCCTTTGAAAAGCAACTCTGTTTTTTGGGAATAAAATTCACCTCTAACTGCAAGAAAAAAATAATTTTCATTAAGTTACTAATAAGAGCACTTCTGACATGTGCATGCATTTGGACTGAGATGTTTTAAGTGTGCTTGAAATTAATCTTAATTATGGCTCTAAGCATGTAAGATGGTGAAAAATAGTATTTCTATTTAGTAGGARTGGGTGGTGTTATCTAATAACGTAAGTTTGAATTCACACAGTAACATTTAAAGTCAATTTATAAGTGAAAGACTAACAAACAGATGAGTGAATATAGGTCAGAGAGGGGAATTAGAGGGAATGGGAATAATAACACCTCTGGCTACATGGGCTGATGAGGCACCACTGCTGCCAGGGAAAAAGGATCAGAAAAATAGCTTGGTGTGTAAGTAAACTGTGGCTGCTTGCAGCAGAACAAAATACCAAACACTCTGACTGAGCTTTCCAGCCCTGCAGACTGCCTGAGGAGCTTTGTATTTTATCCCAGAGGCAGACATAGAGTGCTCATTATTCAAATACCCACCACTTATCCCTGATAATGCTTTCAAGGCATACCTGACTGAACTGTAAAAATCCCAATCTGGTCAAGTGCTGGTTTAATATGCACAGACACTGGCTTGCAAACCACCATGGATTGTTTTCATGAACTACAATTTCACTGTCAATATTTAAGAAATATATCAGAGCCTTTGGAATAAGTGGGGTTGGCTAGGGTGTTGGACAAGTGCAATGTGTGACACAAAAATCTGTGCACTGACCAAGCTGCCTTCCCAAAAGTGAAAAGGGATAGGATTGCTTAAAAAAGCCACCAAACCCTTACCTATAATGCACACAGTGCTTTTACATCATTCTCATCACTGTGAGCCACATTATGTAGTGGGGATTTGATTGTATTAACCTACATATTGCAGTCTTGAAAATCCTGGGAAAAGGACACATTTTATGGCACTATAAAGTCATCATTTTTCTGCTACTGTATGAAGATTATTACATTCCCTGAAAGCACATAACAGATTTAATCCGAAATAGGATGTGTATTATTTTTTCTGTACAAGCAAGCTSTCTGGCAGGCATCAGGAAATAAAAAGAATGTTTATTATTAGGTTTTAGTGACTTAAAGTAATATTTGTATAAATGCATATACATAGGAGCACTAAAAAAAAAAATCCCACAACAAAAAAATATTAAAGCTGACATGTTGATTTTAAATGAAGTTTTGAAATAGTGAAGCCTAATGGGCAGCCAGACATCATTCACAAATACAAATTAATATAAATTAAGAAATGTTTCTGCTCTAAACCTCATGTGTTAAATCTAATCAGTATTTACTGTATTATCTCTGAATAGAATAAGGACAGCACATTATCTGTTTCAGTAATGCAAAGTTAATTTTAGCTGTCAGAAGGTTGGAGTCAAAGACCTATAAAAGAATATATTTCCTGAGAGAAATCTAAAGGGACATTTTAATTTGTTTCTGTTCCATTGCTTCTGAATAAATTGTTTTGAAGCAGATAATGAATTCATGTAAGTGCTGGTCTTCTGTTCTKGTCCTAAAATTTCTAAAAGCATTTCTAAGAAAGCTCTTTTTTCCTACTTTTAAAGTATGACCAAATACATTTGGTTTATTTTTCAGTGTTAAAATGCCTTTGTGAGGGCAGTTCAAGCAAGAGTTTTCAAAGTTCAAATTACCTTAAGTAAAATTTATACAGTTGTGTCAGACTTGTTTAAAATGTCCAATATGCATTTATGTATAATTTTCAGGGCTGTAACTATGTTGGCGGTTTCCAGATGCTCATCACTGGGGAGGAGAATCCTAAACTTCCACAAGCAAAGTGATTATTTGAAGGTAAGTGTTTTAGAGCTGTTGAGAGATGAAGTGTGCAACCAAAAGTCTCTMCTGTATGTTTTCAACTCACTAAATGCATATTCAGCTTCTGAGGCTCAAAGCTGCAAATTTGTCTTTTAGCTGTACAAGACAAATTACAGAGAAATTTCAGTGGAAGAAGCAGGGAAGGTATTTGCAAGTATGGTTTTAATAACAACACACACACCCCCTACTACTGAATACATGAGACCCTGGCTATGAAATTATTAAAACTGCAGCACTGATCACCACAGGATGCTGAAACAGCCAACAATAAAAATAGATTGGAAACAAATCACAGCAAATTCATGGGTAAGGAACCACCACTGTTATTTGAACTCTACAGGTAACCTCCATCCCAGAAATTCCTAAGATGTTTTGAGCAGGACTATTCCAGTGTGGCTGTATTTAGAAAAGTCACAAAGTGAATGTTCTTTGGGTCTTRGTGAAAAATACCTGTGTAGTGACATGGAAGATCTTATTGGTTCAAAGCTGTGAATTATAAAGAACTTAATGGGGACAATGCTCTGTTTAGTGCATTGGGGTTCTTGCAGGCAAACTGGAAAGTTTTTACCAGATTGTTAATTGACTGAAAGGATTCCTCTAGCCCTGGAGAACCAGGCTGAAAAGTTTTCTGTGGCAAAGTAGCAGCTTCCCCTTTAGTGATGGATTCTGGGCCCTGATGAGCCAGAGGGCTCTGTCACTCTCCTCCATTGGCATGATGACTCATTTCTCTGGCTGCTGCTGTAAGCTCTGCCTTTCTCAGCTGTGAATAAGTGAGGACTGTGCTGTACCAGAGCATGTAGCACACTGAGCTGTAAAAGCTTGTTGCTAAACACAAGTCATTTTGTGTCTGGGATTCATGAGGGAATGGGAGAGAGATACAAGAGCTGGCAAGTTAGCCCAGCACTTCAAAGTACAAAAAGCCTCTAATCTGACTTCCTTAAGTTTTCTTCTATATGCCTTATTTTTGAGGATCATCTGGATCCTCAGTTGAGCTCAGGACTGTGGATTCTCCCTTATTTTTCCACAAAATTATGACTTTCCTTTCTGTAGGATAACCTGTTAAATTTTGCCACTATCTCTTTCTACCCCTTGAGTAGCTAAGATACCAAGAAATGTTTTTTCAACATCCTTCAGATTACAAGGCTGATTGATTTAACAGGCACAAGGATCCTCTGTGCTTCTGCTGTGCTGCACCCTCTGTATTTGCAACACCCGTGACCATAGCCCAGCCACCCAGAACTAGCAGCAGCAAGGCACCAAACCCCCAAACTCTCCCTTGCTCCCTTCTTCCAGAGCTTGCAAAAAAACCCAAACAAGTGGAGAGCACAGGGTTCCTTCAAACCCATGCAAAATGTGGTTTGTTTGTTTGTTTGTTTTCCTCTCTGCTTTCCAATAAGGACAGCAGCTGGTGAAAGCACCAAGCTGCCATGCTTGATGTAAAAGTTATTAAAAGCTGGAACCACAGCTTACAGTCTCAGAGAGGGCTCTGGCCTGCCTGCTTTTTATACCACTGAGAAGTTTTTCATAGTTATGTTGTTTCTGAAGGGTTGTGAGCCCAAAATACAGTTTAAACTGCTTTGAGTCAATACCTGAGGATAGGTGGGTAAGGGAACATACATGTGTTGGGTATAGAATAAAACAGCTGCCTGTGGAAACATTCTTAGGGTTGCAAGTTTACAACTGAAGATGTATTTGATAGGCAGCAAATGTAAACTATTAAATCCCAACCTATGTGGCCTTCAATTTTCTGGCATAAATTCAGCTTCTGAAGGGCTTTAGTTAAACTGTTACAATTCATCTAGTTAAGAAAGACCATAAGTGTTTTCAAAATCGCTTTTCCCCAAGCCTTCACTTTGCCTATTCATACTGAAAGCTCTCTAGCAAATGGAGCACTTATTATTGTATTTTGTTCAGTATGAGTGCCTGGGTTTTGAGGCACTACTGCAGTAACACAATTATAAGCAAATAACCACTCCAGGGTAATTCCACACAGACCTTGATATTCACATTTTTGTACCTCAGATACATTCACAGCTTACTCAGTGCATCAATTAATTAAGCTAATCTGAGCCTACTTATGACAAATGTCTCTAGCTTCCAAGTCATGGAACTGTTTTATCTTTTTGAAATATAAATTGCAAGTGTTGAAAATTGGGGCTTATGTTTATGGGTCTTAAAGCAGTGAAAGAGATGGGAAAGAAAAAAGACCAAACCCAGCAATATCCTTGTCCTGGTGAGCAAGAGCAGCAAAACTGTCGATTTTTGCCCTTTCTTCTTATGGGTCAGTTCAAAATCCATCTCTCTGAGCAGCAGCTCAGCATCTGCCAGTCAAACTTGTTGCCAAAAAATTCATTTCTATTGTTTTAAATACCAGCCTGAATCCACAGCAGGTTTCTCAGCTGCTTCCTTATTTTACATAATTAATCAATGCAATAASTGCTAAACTTTAGAAATCATTTTATGGAGGTGATGACCAAGATATCTGAAGATATGAAGTTCAAACACAGGTTTAATGTCTCCTCCTGGTCAAACACAGCATTTTTTGTTTTAGGATTGCCTTTTTGTAAACTGCTTACTGATGGATTTTGCCTTAATAATAATTATATTTAAACAGGTGATCTTATGTTGTTTTTTTTTTTTGCTATCTTATCTACTCCTTTAGATACAGCTGAAGGCATGATGTGTGTGTTTTTCCATCTTAGCAGTATACATATTTATAATTTAAAACCAAATCCTGTTCCAAAGTAAAGGAAATACTATTCTCATAACAGACCTCAGAGAACTGGACCTTTGTTTAACTGGCCAAGTAAATACCAACTGACTGAAGGAGTATGGAATTAAATCTAAGTTTCCAGCTTGGTGCAGGGATAGGTGAAGATCTGATGATCACTGTCTCAAAATTTCCATTCCAAAGCCCCATTTCTCTACTGTTCTCTACTTTCTAAGCTAACCTTAACCAGCTGGTTGAAATTTCTGTCTGCCTTGGGTTATTTTCTTTTCAGCATAGGAAAAGAAGAAAGAAACATTTCCAGGAAATATATGTTAGAATATTTTCCAGCAGTCATGTTTTTCAGAGGCAGACAGAGAAAAGTTAAGTTGTTCTTGTCAATGTAAAATGTCTGTGAATACATTTTTCTTGGCTAAGAAATTCTAGCTGTCTTTTATGACCCTGACATCTGACATAGGATGACCTTGCTGGTGGCCTTGACATCTTTGTGGAAGCTCAATTAAATCTGAGTAACAGAAAAATAAAATCTCACAAGGTGTACAGGCTTAGTACAGACTTCATAGATTTTTGAGAAATGAATTCTGCAAAGAATGCCAGTGTTAAGGTCTGTTACCTCATAGGAAAACCACAATGCATTCTATTTCCATTCCATCTCCAAGCTATCATCAGTCTCTTAGGTGCTCCATCATCTCCAGCATGTCAACAGCTCATTCCAAAGGATCCTGTTTTATCAAACATCTCTTTGTTAGCAGTTTAATCTTTGGAAGCTGCTCTGGGTCAAAGGCACATCAAGAAATCCTGTATTTAGAATAAGTAATATTTTTATTTGGCTGCCTTGTATTTTTCTCTACAGAAATGTTGATCTTTCTTCCCAAGAAAGGACCTGAAAGACCCCAGGGCAAAAGTTTCTGACGACAGGCTCAGATAAAACCCAACACACTCTTTCAGGACAACATTTACATGCAAGCTTTGATTTTTATGGATTATAGCCCTTAGCTGTCATGGGAGACAAGGCTCAAAACAGCACAGACCTTGTAAAAAAATCTGCAGCAAGGACACTAAAAGCACACAACAGCTGTCACACACAGGAACCCCTGGAATTTGCTGCTCACTAAAGATTTGCCAGTTTCTTGAACAGACCATGCTACCTGTTCCCCTGCACTGGGGATGTTGCAAAAGGTATTTGCTTAAGTTAATCTACCCTGTGAATTAAAGCTTTTTCCCCCCACTTTTTCTTTCCTATGTTTCTGATAAAACTCCTCTTCCCGAAGTCACCAACTCCTACTGAGTGAGAAAGCTTCATGCACCTGTTCATATAAAGGGAAATGAAACTGTCATTTCTTAAGTTTTTCAGCTTCTTCCTCTCACCTCCTTTTATGTCTCTGCCTAAGCTAAAAGCAATCTGTGCTAGACAGGTACTCTCTGGCACTTTAGGCACCCTTTTTGGGAAAGGAGTGAAGCAAATACTGGGGTGWGATTGTGCTGACCTATTTACACCAGATGCCTTGCACCTCACCAGCGTCTGCTTCTCTCTATTACTGCAAAAAGAMAGTTGGAGTGATTGGTTCAAGATGTCTGTCTTTAGTCAGTTGAATTCTGACCTTCATTTGCAGGTACTAAGTGTTTAAGGTTTGACTGAGAATAAGGAATAATTGGCAATTTTCTGGTGGAAAGGTGTTGTTGTGATAGTCAGCAGGAATGGATTCTAATAGATTTTAATTGATCCTACTACAGCATAGTCCTGGTGTTTAGTGTCCTGAGAATCTCACATTTTTGAAAGGGAAAAACATGTCTCTTCCCAGAAGTAGGTTGAAGTGCAAGAGAAAATGACCTTTAGTACTGTGTCTTAGGTCCTGACTAAAATCCCAAATTTGAGCATTCATTTGCTGAGCTTTTAGAAATTGAATCTGCAGAGCATTGCTGTACCCACTCTATCTGCACTAATTGAGCTTTGTTTAATTCAGCTAAACATGTTTAGGTAATGACAACACTGTGCTCAAAACAGGACACAAACTTATCAAATATATTGTAGTTACCATCATTTTTAAAAACACATTTTCAAAGTCTGAACATTTCTTCCTCCTATTATTATAAGTGTATGCATTTTACTGAAGTAGCAGTAACTTGCTTTTCCTTATCTTAACTGTAAATGACCCTATTCATTTGTAGCTAAAATTGTCCTCCCCAGAGTGCACTGGCTTCAGCAGAATTACAACTTGCATGATTTTAGCTGATAAACTCTACTGCAGATACATAACGTAAAGAAGTAACATATTTCTGGCAATACATGATAAAAGAAGCACTTGGCAAAGGTCAGCTTTTCAGATGTCTTGTGGAAATCTCATTAAGTACAGTTTTCTGATAGGTCTTCTTCTTCTGCCTCAGTGTCTGTACCAATTGCACTGAATTTCTGATTGAAGTTGGGCATCTCGGTGACTTTTCTAACAAGTTAGAAGGTTCCAGTATAATTAAAATAACCTCAAAGTCAAATTTAACAGGTGAGAATTTTGATAAAACTCTTTGAATTAACTCTATTGTATGCAAGTAAAACAATCTTTAAATTATCAGTCCTTCTGAATGTAGCTAAGCCTGCTAAGATTTGAATGAATGTCAGGCAAATTCCTAAATATTTGAACAAAAAAGCCTCGCTGAAGCAATTATTCTCTATTAATGGGAACTATGCCAAAGTGAAACCCTTGTGCAAGCAGGGCCCATCTTCTTTTCAGTTTTCCATTTTAAATCCAAACTTTGCCTTCATTTCAGCTTTCCATTTGAAATCCTAACTTTTGTCTGTCATGATGACTTCTTGTTAAGCTGCTGTTAAAAGTCTAGGTTGGTGCACATGTTAAAAGAGTGCAGGTAATAGAGATMAGAAATAAAAATAGATGATCCAAAAGTTTTGATGAACTCTAGCTCAGTGCTGAGGCAAAACTCACCACTACCAGCATTGTTTCTGCCTACAAACTCCAGAAATTGTTTAAGCTGAGCCACTACAAACAGAAAAATGTTAATATTTATGTGGTGATGTTTTGTTTGACCATCAAGCCAGTTTTCAGCTGACAGACAGACTCCTATAAAATAAAAAGATGGACAGCAACTAAAAAAGAATAGAATTAAGCTGTGTATTAGATATGAATCAATAACAGAGTGAGATGACAAGCTCATTCTCTTTCCTACTGGAGGTGGGGAAGCAGAGTACTTCATGACCTTGAAGTTTCTTTCAGAGCACATTTGCTTTCCTTACATGCACAGCAATTTGTGAGCTTAAAGGCTGGCTCTTAAAATCTGCATTACATTCCCCTTTAGGAAGGAGTAAGTTACAGAGAGTCTTCATTCATGTTTTAGAAGAGTCTGTGTGCCTGTTTTCTGCTCCTCTACTTGTTCAGGATGCTTGATCCCAGATCCCAGCTTTACAGAGATCCATGCAACCTCTTCTGCATAGCGAAGGTCTTAGATTGAGATGGCTGCCAGGAGGCTGAGCAGTAAGGAACATATCAGCTCCAAAGAGCTAAGGCTCAGTTCCATGGGGCACTGCAGGGGTTAAACTCACTGGCATCCTCTCTGCTCATGTACAGAAGGACTTGTGCCATGTGAGCTTTTGGTCAGCACGAGCCTGCAGGATGCTCTTACCCCCTTCAATAAACTTCAGTCACTTGTGTTGTACTGACCTGAGAAGGAAAGCCCTGCAAATTTGAAACCTAAAAGTAACCCCCATGAGACATTCAGCTGTCCCAAATATAGCTGGGATAGCTGAATATCTGATGAGTGCCYCAGTGGAGGCATCATTCTATTGGGGATGTGCATTCCTGTGGAGCACCCTCAGCCTAAGTCACAGAGAGTAGTATCTCCTGAGAAACCAAAGAAAAAAATAATGGAGTCCATTCATAGATGGTAATTGTTGACATGGATTACAAAAGATGAAACAGCCCACTAGATATTGGAAGATGCAAGTACTTAATCCATGGGAGAAAAAAGATGCAGGGATATCTCAAGCTTCTGGAAAACTGCAGAAGGACAGACTTCACAAGCCAACTTCTGTCCACTGACCCAGCTTCAGTCTCAGCCTTATTGAGGGGTATGAGATATAGGAACAGTCTACCAATATGCTGGTAATTTAAATGATAGATGCTGATAAGTACTTTTTTCCTTCCTGCCTGAGCTTTACTTAAATTCTTCCATTAAAATATATAATTGAGTACCTAGACAGTTGCATTTTGATTTGCATCTCTTGCCAACCCAATATATCTTTCAGATAAGCCTTTCATGCATCACTTTTCATAATAACGTCTTAAATTAAAAGGCTGCTTCCATCAGCATAATGAAGCAAGATAGCCAAGGAAAATAGCTATGTGCCTGAGAAATTCATTAAAGTAGAAAAAAAATCCATGAAAAAGGGATGATAATGAGAAAAATATTGAGCCTCAAAGATGACAATACTGAAAGGAGAGACTGCATTTAGGGCTTACTTACTGCATGGGAGGAGCTGTTTTTCCAAAGATCTTGCCTTTTTTTTTTTAATTCTGACAAATCACATAAAATTTTTGGCAACTCAGTTACTTTTAAATTGCCATAGGCATATGGGAGTTTACTAGCACAAAACCTGTGCCTGATAGTGCTATCAGGGATAATCCTTTATGCTACTTATGTAAGTGCTAGTTTTAATGATGTCTCTTCTTCTAACACTGAGAAACCTACAACTTAATAATGACAAACACCAAAGCTGCTCAAAGAAGACAATTTATTGTAATCAAGATATTCTTTCTAATTACCCTCCTGGTCTCTATTTAAGTTGCAGATTGTGCTAYTTATATTTATCTTAGAAATGCGCTGTTTATCTAAGAAATGCGCTTTYCTGAAAAGAAATAATTGAAAAGGAGCCGAGAAATATTATAGAGATTAAAAGGAACTTGCATAGTGAGCACTAATGAGGCACGTGCTTGCCGTTGGATTGCATTCGCTCTTCCTCTCCCTCCCATCTTTCTCTCTTATCTTCAGGCAGCCAAGGCAGCGTTAAACAAGAAAACCAGTTCCCACCTGACTCCTCTCTGCCTGTCTGCTGAGCTGTGCTGCTGCTCCTGGCAGGCTGTGGGCACTCAGGGACACACAGGGGCTTTGCAGGAGGAGCTGACACACATCCAGCCTCAGACAGGTGCTGTAAACCCGCTCTCTGCTTGCCATGACTATGCAGAGACAAAAGGCTCTGCCTGGGACAGAACAACCCTTGGCGGCTGGAGCACAGATGGTATGCAAGTGCTTTGTGTGACACGAGGTGTTAGAAAACGCTCAGCTCACTAACATGTGCTGTCAAGACCTGTTTTCTCCAAGCTGCCAGCCTGTCCTTGTCTTTTGGAAACCAGCATGCAGCCAGGAAAACCATTTCCATCAGAAACAGAAGCCCTGTTTATACTTCACTTTCATTTTCTCCTACCAGGTAATTTCTCCCTCTAATGTCACCACAGGTATTATAGTAGAATTAAGGAACAGCCAAAATTTCTCTTTCATTACATACAAAACAGTAACTAGATGAGAGAAAATAGGTCTTAAAAATGACAAGAGTAAAGGAAAGAGAAGCTTTCAAACCAAGTATTCCCCACACCTGAATCTGCTGAACTTCCCAGATACAGTATAAAAGTCTTCCTGTTCTCTATGAAGTGTACAGATGGCAGCTGGAGGAATTCCTGGCCAAGGTAAAATCCAACTTAGAAGTAGGAAATAATACAAGTTTGAGAACTTTGTCTTTCTATATATATTCTTCATGGAAGCAGCAAAGGCTTGGAAGGGCTGAAATTGGCCCCTCTTCTGATCTATTTTTGACTGAAATCTGTTTGTTTCTTAAACAGTACCATGAACCAATTGGGTGACTTTAGTCCATTTTACAGCTACCCAGTGACATTTTAAAATTTTTCTGTTATTACAAATGCAGAAACCCTGTCTTTACCTCTTCCTGTAAGACTTTTAAAAGTGCAATTTGCTGTGTCTTTCAGAGTGTGGACACAATCCTGAGATGGTAGGGGTCAGAACTTGTGTAGATATAGATGAGGGTAAGGAGAGCTGAACATGGGAACACATCAGCCTTAAGGGTCTTTTTCCTCCTCTTGCAAAAAAAAAACCCACCATGTGATTAAATACCTTAGAAAGTCTCTGAATGTCAAATGGAGGCACATGACTCTACTCTGTGTCAACATGTGGAATTTTCAGGTTCATTTATGAGCAATCATATTTCATGTTCATTTGCTCAGGTAATTAAATGATTGCTGAAGATTAACTTTGTTTCTTTTTGCTTTATTATTCACATATCTCAGTGTTAAATGGCATTTTTTTCTCATGATACTGTTGCAGGAAGTTTTACCCTTCTGTTTTTAAACATTTTTGTATTCAAACCATTTGAATACATTACCAATGAAATGTTATCAATGTTAAGCTCTTATATTTGAATGACTACAGGAAACAAGGATTTTGAGATTTCATCTTTGTTGTTAAAAATCTACAATTAGGCTATGGAAAAAGTCACTTGGTAAAACTGCACAAGGCAAAACCAGAAATAAAATCAAGCATACAGTGGCTAATGCAAAAATGGAGAAAAGTCTTCTCACAAAATATCTTTGTGCTGCTGGGCTTTCCATCTTCAAAATGTCTTGCAAAGGTTAAGTCTTTAAAATATATTTGTGCAATGAAGCATTATATTGGCACCATTGTTTCTTTCCCCTCAGTTAAAGTAGATGTTGAGTGTTTAAGTGTCCAAGGCCATGGAGAAGGTYGCTCAGATCTAGGACTGCAGACTAAGCTGCTTCTGCAGTGCCTGAATTTCTCAGACTGGGCTGGACATTCTTCATTTATTCAGTCATCCTTCTGTCAGCCACTGCTCTTCTTTTCTCAACTGATTGTCCTCTTTGACATCTTTTCCTGGCTGGTCTGCAGCTTTCCACTGCACTGAGTGTGCTCAGATTGCCCCATTAAGCCTTCAATAACCCCACAGGTCAACCCTCACTTGGCTGGATTTCCCTGTTCCCACTTGAGGTTTTTGCAGTGCAGACTTTTCTCTCCTCCTCTATTACTTTAAGGAAAGGTCAGTCTGGCAGAGGTCAGCAAAACTCTGTATTCAACCTGCTTTGCAGAATCCCTATGGAAGATCCAGCCAAATGAATTTGATCTCTAAAGCAGGTACATCCCAAATAAATGGATAAAGTCTCTGTGTGTCAGGGTAAAAAGCAACTCACCATCTCCTGTGTCAGGAATCACCTTGGAAAAGCTGCCTCTGGGAACAGGACTGGTAGTAGGAATTCAACCAGCCTTAGCAACACTGGATACTGCCAAAAACCTGCAAGAAAGCAGAAAACCATAATATAGGCTCTGTAAATGACAATGAATGATGTCTACTTCAGAGGAAGGAAAAGATTCTTCAGGCCTGAACTGTAGTTTTCAGGATCTCTCCAAATAGCTGGGAATGATTGTTTAAAAGCTTAGAGACCAGTGCCAGGAGCTCCCCCTGCTCAGAGTTCACACAAGAGCATAGCTGGTGATGACAGAAATACTTTGGAATGAGCTAATGACCAGCAAGGGCCTTGCAGGATTAGACACGCCAGAAATCGACTCCACTTGAGGAACTGGAGAAATCGAAAGGTCTGACTTGTACTTTCCTGAAGATAAATGACCTGTTAAAGCAAAGGGGAAGGAAGTTTAGCCAAACCAGCAGTTTTAGTGTGTCTCAAGCTTTTAGCACCCGGGCGCATCTGTCAGGTGCTAATTGTCAACTCCCACTGACTGCAGCAGGAGCCCAGGGCACTTGGCTTTATGCAGTATTAACCTGCTGTTATTAAGCTAAAGAGATAAACATGGCAGAGTATGTGATGTTTGAACTGCAAGGCATTGTTTCTTGCATTCTCCCAACTTTAATATCTTTTTTTTCCCAGTTAGAAGTGTCTCACGGCAAGCAACTGCCTAAAGAGGAAACGTAATGCAAAAGAATATGCACTGTGAAAAGTCTGCACTGTGAAGTGCAGAAATATATCATTCTACCAAGAGTAGGCTGATTTAATTTTAAATATAAAATCTTTAAATAGGTAATGTGCTTAAAATGTAGAAAATCAGATAACAAAAGCAGTTCTTATTTCAAAGGAGAATAGCAGTCAGTGATAAAAATGAATAAAAAGAAGACAAAGTGACAAAAGAAATAAGGAATATCATTGATTTTCTGGGAAAAAAAGGATAAAACCTAATAATTTTTCACACATTATCAAATAACATGGTAATTTATCCAGAATATAATTATGCTARCATTTGGCTGTTACTTGGTATCAGATGAGTTCTTTCAGCTCAGAGTGTTCTGGTGCAGGTTTTGAGGGTGGTTTTAGACACGTTTGTTGGCATTATGGCTAATATCCCTGGAGGTGTTCAAGAAATAACTGGATGTGGCAATTAGTGCTGCAGTTTAGTTGAAAAAGTAGTGCTTGGTCAAAGGCTGGATTTGATGATCTTGGAGTTCTTTTCCAGCCTTACTGATCCTATGATTCTGTGGGCTAGGCTACGATAGTAGGTGATGTGGCTTCTTGAGCTTGTCAGGACAACTTTGACAAGTTCTGGTTTCATTATTGCTAAAAGAAGGGCGAGAGCACCCAGCAAATCATGAGTTACAACATCAGTACTGCATGTTTTGCAAAAACTTGGGAAAGTAAAAGCTCTTATACTTTTGTACCCATTCCACTGGTAGACGTAAGACATTTTTCAAAAATTAAGTCTCCTGCTTAGTACAGAACATTAACCTTCAAAATGTAACTTATTGGCAGTAATAACAGAGTTTAAAAAGTAAAATGAGTGCCTGTGCTCTGTTTTTCCCTGCTCTCCTTTGTAATTCAGATTTCTCTCTCTCTAGGCAAGGTCAGAAAGGACAGAAGGCAGAGGGGCCAGCATGACCTGCTGTGGGAATATGCAGCACTCAGGACATAATGATCCACTTTGCTGTATCTCGTTGAGCATCCACCAGATGATCATCAGTAACTGATAGAGGTAGAGGCAGAGTGGCCCTTTGGTCTGATTTTGTTTGGAAGTTGTTGTAACCATTGCCTCCATCCTTTCCTCTCAACACACTCCTTCAGATGTAGCAAAACTCTTTTCTGAATAAGACTGCAGGAGTGCACAAGAGCTGGGATAATTTTAGGGTTATCTTAAAATGCTCAGAAGGATTTCCATCTTAAGGGGTGGCTAGAGAAGAAGAAGCTGGCTTTAGTTCTTGTTTGACATCTTGCACCTTTGTTCCCAGATAAGAAATTTTAAGTATAAGAACATCTAGGCAGCACCAGAACATCTCAGAGGTTTTATGTGGCTTTTTTTAACAAATAAGAAGTGTCTGTTTCTTCATAGGCTCAAGGTCTTTTTTGTGCATGCCTTACCCCTGCAGTCTATACTTTTCCAATTCTCTTCTTTTTCAGCTTCTGCATCTTCACATTTTCATCTCCATCTCAACACAGCTCTTTGCATTCAGGCCATCTCCAATTGCATTCCCTATTTCTCTGCTGCTCCTCTAATGCAAAAGGGAACATTTCTGACATGCATGTGTTTACACAGTCAAGAATTTAATTGTTGGCACTGCCATCCAATGACTTCATTCTTGTCTGAACGGGGAAAGTGACCTCTGAAGGGGATCTGGAGGCCCCCTGGCTGTTCAGATCACTATTTGCTCCCTGTTATTTGGAGTTGTTTGGAGTGCTGCCAGCCACTCCTGTGCAGGGAGATTTGCAAGCTGCCTAAAAGCTCTTGTGGAGACCTTGAATGGGAAGGATGTGGGAGTCCTTGTTGATGATACAGCTGTATGGATGGATGTTTTATCTCTTCATTTATCATTATCATTATAATTTCATTATCATTACCTTATCATTTTCAGCTTAATTAAAATGTAAGCACCCTGGACCTAGAGGATCAGCACAGGAACTGAACAGACATCTCCAAGATTAATCTTATGTAGCTGAAAAGCAATTTTCATATGGATTTATGCTTTCTTTTATGCATCAGAAAAAAAAAATCAGGTAATGTTCAATGAGTTAAGTGAGGCTGGGTTTAGAGTAGTGCTAAATGGAGCCAAAGACAGAGAAGAAGACATTACAAAACTGCAAAAATAAGGATTTTTGGAACTATTGATAGGTAATTTACAATTAGAGTAATTTTTGTTAGGGTAGAATATCCCCACAAAAGCAAAAAAAAAAAAAAGGAATTACCCCAAGTCCTATGAACTCTCTGTTTTATTTATTAAACAGAAGCCAAGCTTTTAAAAGATTTGCAGTTGTTTTGTACATATGAGGACTTAATATTTCTGAACCAAACCCAAACGTCTTTTTACCCAATATAAAATMATTTCACATCTGCTCAAAATCCCAGCAGTCTCACTTTGTGTGTGGCAGCAACTTCCTCTAGGAAGGTAGTCCAGCAGAAGAAATTCTGGACCTGCTTCCATCTCTGAAACACAYTTATTGTTTCCATTGCTAATCAAGCCTCATGGTACTCGTACTTCAAGTCTGAATATTTATTATGCAGGTTGAAGTCTCCCAGTAACCAAAACCCAGAAGTATCAATTCCAGCCCTCCTTCCTTAGCAAAGACATTGGTATTATGAGGGCTTTGGTCTTGTGAAACACAATGGGAAAAATCTTGTGAAATGTATGGAAGGAAAGCTTTTTTTGTGGTTAAAGACAGCATCTGCAATAATTCCAGGAGAAGAATAAAGGTGAGTTTATTACCGTGTGGAGGATGCTAAATAAGACTTTTTTAAATGGTACCTTTTTCTAGGACAATTATGGAAGAAAAACAGCTTTCCCTGAATCTAACAGCCGTTTTGAAGGCTCAGCTGGCAGCATCATTTCCTATCATGCAGAAGATCTAAGTTCAAGATCACACACAAGTTTTTTGTCTTCTCAAAAGGCAGCAGGAAGTGAAGGCGGCATAAAGACAATTACAATCTTACTGCAACGGCAAACAGAAATCTCTCTGTGATCATGAGCAGAGTTTGTGTTTCCTGTACAAAAGTAGCAAGGAGTTAGAAGCAGTAATACTCCCTAGAATGGCTTGACATCCATAGCTGGGTGAGAATTTTCTTTTTCTTTAAATTTACAGTGGCTGCATCTGATGTTCCAGAAAATGATGGATCAGTACAGTCCTATAAATCCCAAACACATATGTAGTATATCTTTTCAGAAATAACTTACAAAACAGCTTTCCAGAGGAGAAGAAGTCTGCAATAATGACAGCACCCTGACAGTGCAATAAAGAGGAATTCATTATTCAGACTGCAGGGGTTGACAATGGCCAGAGGGCAAATGCATAAACTAAGAAGAAAGAGTCAATGCTCAAATGTCAAAAACTCCCTGCCACAAGTGGAAAAAAAAAGAAATGTGTTCAAAATATATTTCCTCTGTATAGGAATGATGGTGGTGATGATAATAATAACATTTWTCTGAGTATGATAAATATTGCTGAYGGTGAAGCATTGTATGACATCATCTGTATATAAATAAACTGTCCCTTTCCAGTTTCCATTGCCACAAAATTAAAAGAAACCTTTGCAATCTAGAAAGTGGCAGCAAACCAAAGAGTTAACTACGCAGGATGGTTGGTTTTGTGAGTAATCCTTGTTGACAGTTTTTAAGCTACTGTTCAATTCTAGAAACAAATCTGATTGTTATCATTATTTCTTTTATTACCTAAAGGGGATAATACCTACTCACAAGTGCAACTACTTCAGTATGAAATTTTGCAGGCATAAAATGCACCCTCAAACAAGATCTGAATCCCACAAAGGAACAGCAACAAGCTGGGCAAAAGCCCAGTTGTTTTTCTGGAGTCATTTAGTTCTAAACAAACTTCCCTTGCAGTGTCTGTTTTTTATTTTTAGTTCCTCCTTCTTCGCTATTGAATACTTTTGGGAGGAGGAAGGATTCTTGTTCTGTATTTTTCTTCCCCTGACATTTCCCATATGAAGTTACAATCCTCTGATGGCTTGTATGAAGAGGATTAGAAACATGTCATCACTAATTGCAGACGAGGATTTAAAGGAGGGCTGGGCAGGAGAAGCACAAAGATGAGATTGCCTGGCCTGTCTTGATGAGGCTGTGGATGCTTTGTGCCTGCCTCTGCTGCTCCAGGAAGTTAGCCTGCCTCCCACATCTGCCCTCATCTTATGGAAAGGGAAAATTGGTGGTTGTTGAACAGGATGAAAGACTGATTTCTTTACTGCTCCTAAAGACCCATGTCTGCCATGAGGACTACATAAAGTTAGTTGGCTCATAATGCACAAGGGAGTGTGAAGTTGCAAAGAGGAATCACTTTTAACGCAAAAAAAAAAAAAAAAAAAAAAAAAAAAAGCCAGATTACACTTGTGGGATTGTTTCTTTCTCCTCAACAGATTTTTTGTTGTTTGTATTAAACTGTAAACTGAGTCACTGTATCCTCACATACACCACACAAGTGTGGAAGTAGCAGTGGCTAAGCAAGCCCTCACCATCTGTGAGCATTCCCAYGGCTAAATGTCAAACCAGTACCAGTTTGGCTAATAAGGTTTAGCAATTACATAACTTAAGTGGAATTACAACAGAATTATGCCAGTGTGTGTTCCTCTCTCTTTTGCTTTGGGATGAATCAATTATGAAACATAAATCCAAGTAATGGATACAATATTTATAACCATTTAGGCTCCCAGGCATTGATTAACCATGACTGAGAGAAATTTTTCTTGTGGAAATTAATGTTGGATCATAAAGAACCTGTAAGTTCCCATCTAGGGCTGTGAACTACTTAGAAGGACATTTTACTCTAACCCTAGCATTCTTTGAAAGGTTGAAGTCTGAGGAGGTAAGAAACAAGAAGGAAGGCCAAGTAGTCAGAGTTGCTTTACACCTTTCGATATGGATCATTCCTCAGTGAGTCACATAAGCAGAGGAAATTTAATGAAGATGCCCCTTCATCTACTTTAAAAAACAATGCTACATTCTTCAGGCCTTGCAACAGGGTCAAAAGTGACTCAAGAGTTCCAAGAAGTGGTAAAGATGAGCCAGAGTGATATGAATTATCTTCAGACTTGTAACGGAAACCACAGAGTTTTGTCACAATTTTCAGGACTTGTCTGTCAAGCTTTGACAGATTAGGAATCTGAAAAGGATGATTTCTGGATTAAGACTGGAAATAAAGCCTGAACTTCACTTTCAAGGCAAAAGTATGTTTATTTTGATTAATAAAGAAATATGCAGTAAAACTCCTTCTTTGCCAACAAAGTTATAACCACAATTCCACATCTCTGTGTCTCCCATGACAAATTCTGGGCTCTCCTTTTGGCAATAAAAATGTCTTTTACAAAGTCATTTGGAGATCAATCTGTGACTTACTTAAGGAAATAATGAAATACCTGTCTGCTCAGAATTAAGGGCAAATAACATTTTTAGCTGCATTAATAGACTTGTTGATGTAACCTGCTGGTTCTTGGTCATTTAAGTTTATGATGTACACCAGTGTCTCTCTGCAAAAGCTCTGATGCTAAAACGGGCTCATTTTCTTGTCATTTAATCACTCAGAGCACTTTTAGTGAGGAAAAACAGGGACTAACAGACAGATGGGATTAAAAAATGTATATATTGTTTCTGGACTGGTACAACAGGCTGTGTGTTGTCTCTTTCACAGGCAAATGTCTTACATCCCAAAAGGTCACGTCTCTAGAGCAGGCAGCCCTTCAGTCCTGTCTAACATTCTTTTAGCAAAGTTATCATATGGCTGGAACTTTCATGAAACAGTCACTCTCTTTTAAAGTATAGCTGTTGATGATGCAAGACTTAAGGGAGACAAAGTTCTTGGAAAATGAAAGGGAGTCTTGCCATAAGCTTTATCAGTGGCTTGGCAACCCTTTGGAGACAGACAACTTTGCTGTTGGTTCATCTTTACTCTCAGAGTTTGGGGTTCTGGACACCATGCTTATAGAGACATGTTGAGACTAACTCCTTTCTTCCTGATGCAGGTGCTGCTGCTGGAAGAGTTTTTGGGGAAGAGCTCTAGCTGTGAAACACAGAAATGGTGATGGATACAGCAGGGGGCCACTAAAGGTACTTGTTTATATTTTTCTTCCAGAGAAGGTCTGTAGAGCTAACATAAAGGTTTATATTATCCTTCACTGCTGCTTTCAATTAAATTCAATTTAAGAATCTCAACTTTTACACAATATTTTCAAAACTGGCTGGTGTTTGTGAGGCCCTGATGAATGCAGCTTCAAAGGATGCTGCTGTCAGAGGTACCTTTTGAAACAGATGTGTTTAATGGTGATGTGCAAAGAATTGCTCTCYGTTCTGCTAAATTACATTTTGTTTCAGCACTCCAATCTTTAAGCCATATCCAAAAGCTGGATCTGTTTAGGAAAATTCACTGGCAGCCTGGCTGAGATTACATCTCAAGCAATCATTTTAATATGTAGTTATAAATCACTTCTAACTTTCTGCATGTAGAGTGTTTTCTGTTGATGTATTTGAGAACATTGTAGAGAGGTTTGTAATTAAATGAGGAAAAAGTAGGACTTCTTTTATAAAGAAATAAATTTTTAATGCCATAGAAATAAGGGAATTTTGAAAATGCTGTGCACTCTTTATTTTGGCTTTGTATCTCAAAGTTGCTCAAATGTAATTGCATTTCTCTTTAAAAGACAGTGGAGGGAGAAATAGCCAGCTTTATTTTGCATTTGGAATAAAAAAAATTATCAAGTAGAGAGACCACAGACTTAGGTAAAGATTTCTAGATTTTTCTACATTTTCAGGGACAAGATCTCCAAAATCTTTTGCCAAATTGTGTACTAAACTGTATCTTTCTATGCATTAAATGTGCTCATGCTTCACAGTAAGGTTTAGCTTTAAAATGATGCGCTAAGGCTGAAAACCCAGAGAGTTCAGTTTCTAGTACCAAATGCAGAAAATGCCCTTTTCTTCCTTGTCCTTTTCCAGCCCAGGGTTCCCAGTTCAGTGTTCTGCCTTTTTTTGATTAAAGGTGAGGTACCCTATGATCCAGCATGGTAATTACTGCATTCCAGCGTAAGTCACAGACCATTGCTACTATTATTTATTCTGAGACAAAAACATTCATTCATCCCCTCTCCAGCTACAGGCTGCAAATTCTTAATGGCTTGACTTTTGCTGTGAGTGAAACCACTTTATTTTTCATTTGCTCCAGTTGCTGAGATTGCTGCACTATCTGTTGTCCATTCTCTGTGGAAAGATTTGAAATTTGCCAGTGCTCTCTTTCACTATGGATCAGAAACCAGATAAGTTTTCAATGTTAAGGATGGTCACTTGTACCTTATCCAGTTTCTCCAGGCTTAAATAAATGCACACATTTGTCAGATCACTCTCTCTACAAAAATCTTCTTTTTTCCTTCATGGAGTTGGTGGGGGTATCTTGCACACTTGAGCCTATATTGGCAAATTCCTAGAAAAAGTGGATGATAGACTAAGGAGTTTATTAAATATGATTTTTTGTGAAAAAGGTTTACTAAGTTTACTTAATTTTGTACAAAACCAGAGGCGAAAATGGAGCAGAAGTCTATACATAAGCAGAAACCCCARAATAGCCTCCAGCCCCACAACTTTTTCTCCTAGAACTGTTTAATGTGGGAAAAAGCTGAGTGCACAAAGCCACTCCATCGTGAGCTAGTGAGTCACTGCCTTCAATCTGCGCCTCTTTGGTTCATGCTGAYGTACTTGAGCTAAACTTTTTAGGCTTGCCAGTTCTCTGGAGAAGATGTATATTACAGAAAAGTTGGGAATTTTCAAGATACAGCTCATTTATTCACCATGTATAGCACTTCTGCGAAACCAAGCATCTAACAATAGGGAAAGGGAAGGGAGCGGGGGAGATATGGATCTGAGTACAAGACCTGCAGAAGTGCTTTCAGCTTGTTAGAAACTTTTAGGACCTAAAACTTCTTAGTATTTAAGTACCTGCCTTGAAGAAGCTGTAGGTAGCAACAATGGGTGAAAGTGCTTTTCTAAAGAAGTGAGTAAATCTGTTCCTTTCTTAATGGAAAAATCCACACAATCTGTCAAGGAATGGTAGGTGTTCTTCGAAGCAGACAAATACCAATGGCATGACATTTCCTGCCTGTCCTACTAATGAATAGGACATTCAGTAGAATCCTAGAATGCGTTGGGCTCCTCAAAGATCACCAAGTTCCAACCCCCCTGCCAGGGGCAAGGACAGGGAGTAAGCAAGGAGAGGTCAGAGAAGGACAAGAGGCTGGAATGAGGTGTGCAGTGGAGTGGATAAAGGTAGGCAAAGCTACTCTAACTAACCATACTTGAAACTGGATCTTTCACTCCATTCCAGCAAACAGAAAACAAATTTTTCATTGTCCTCAGCATTCCTTTACATTGCAAATGACAGGAATGTACAGGTAGAAGAAAGATCAGTCTTCAAAATCTGAACGTTTTAAAATGGAAAAGTGCTATTGATTTTAAGTACACAGTGTTCATGCAGAAGATTAGATAATCAGTTTTATATTGAAAATATAGAAGTGCACACAGAGCATTTTTTTGGGGAGTAATAGAATATTTTCTTTTATATTCTTATGAGAACTCTGTTGTGCTTGCTCCACCATAAATTTTCCACAATTGTTCATGGACAGTTCAAGAGTTTGAAGCCAAGATTTGATGCTGCAAAAATTCAGATAGAAGCCRTGAGGTAAAGGAGGAAATGTGTAGAACATCTCAGAGTTTCCTATTCAGATTCCCTCAGAGAAAAAAACATCTTTAAGAAAGCTGAATGTATAATGAAAAGGCAGATAAGTGTTTAATCTCATTATTTTCCTGTCCTAAACCTCAGGCWCTTATCCTCCCCCTTGGCTTCTGAAGAAACTTCTGAACTGCTTACTTTTCAATCATGAGTAATGCTTCCCTTTCCTAAAAATCCTTCTTCCACCTCTTAAAATAGTTTCCAATGTTGGAATCAAGGTACAACCTCAGCCAGAAGTGGTGAGGTCTAACCAAATGTCTCATTATCCTGACTGGAGAGTTAAGGCRGAGCTGCAAGCTCAGCTAGCTGGGAGGAAAATAGTCTTAAAATATCAAATCTTCTAAGTGAGGAGACTGAAACAGGAAAAGATCCCAGGGTTGTTTGAAGCCTCTCTKAGCCAATGTGGCACCTGTCAAGACTCAAGAGAACACCTGGCTGTGTGTTTACAGAGATGTGTCAGCTGATAGTCGCTGTTGTATCTCACTTCATGTGATGCAAAGGAGGTCTGGCACATGCCCCAGGGTGGCTCCTGTGGAGACTGTGACTGCCTCAAAACTGCTCCTAGCAACTGCTGCCATCTCCATCTCTGGCAGTATTTGATCTGCTTGTTGGGGCTGGAACACGAAGTAGGCTTGGAAAAATGCACCCATGGCTGCTCTTCTTTGTCTGGGAAGGAGTGACTTGAGCCAAGATTCTCTTCTGCCTTACTGGGCTTGCTCTCAAGCTACTTTGCCAGGGCAAGAGACACAGGAAAGAGGGCACAGCAATGGAACAGTGCTGGGCAAGAAAAGGGGTGTTTTGCTAGCCCTCAGCTTAACCATAACCTTCAGGGTCTGGTAGGATTCCACAGAAGAAAAGTCYGGATGAGCAATGCTGAAGATGAGGCAAATGGCTCATAACTAGCCATGGTCTGCATGGAAGTGGTTAATGCTGGRTTTATGATTTGTGCTCAAAGAGCCTAAGCAATTAGATTTACTCCTAAATAGCACAGGACCCAGGTGGCTAGTTGAGCAGATAGGATTTCTGCTGTGGGAAAGGTCTCTGCAGTGACTAATACCTGGTTTATAGTGGGGATGGTAGCAGCTGAGACAGAACGTGCTCAAGGTGTGCCAGTGGTGGAGCCACAGTTGAAATCTTTGATCCCAAGGATGAGGGTCTGGTCTGGCCAAGATTTGGGAAGGGGAGTCAGAGGGAGGGATAGTGGTAGAATGGGGAGGAAGGTCAGATTTGCTGCTCTGGCTGTTTTAGGGGAAATAGGAAGGAGGAGAGTGACTCCCTGCACACAGAGACTCTGCACTTCTGGGGCAGAGCAAAAGGAACATGTAGTGCTCCAGCCCTGGAGCATACAATTTGTAATGCCTACATAGTGAATGCCTACAGTTGATCCTGATCTGAAGACTAAGATTTACTGCTGGTTGGTGCAGGACCTTGAGGACTTCTGCTGACAAAACCCACTAGCATATGGATGCTTTTGAAAGAGGAGGGTGTTGCTGAACTCTGGGGAAGGCTGCATTTCAGGCAAAGATTATATTTAAGGAGCTTGGCAATGAGAATTCAATAATTATGTTTATTTTCCCCTTCTAATATATTTGCTTGGCAGGTTAAGGGAAGGAATTAATGATAAAATAGAGCAGGTGGCTCCAGATGTGCCAGAAAGTTTGAGAGGAGAGTCCAAGGGGGTGAATGCTGGATGCTGACAGCAGGAGTGGAGTTTCAAGGGAGGCTGCTCAGAATGAGGACAAAAAACATGAGTGGAAGAAGGAAAGGGGAGGGCGAAAGTGTCAGGGGAAGAGGTAAAAGCCAAAGGCAGTTTCCAAAGGTTTCTTTCTTCATCCCTGTCCTCCTCCTCATCTTCTGCGTACACCCTGACTTAACCCAGGCCCTCTCAAAMACTGAAGGAAAAACTGAAAGCTACAGCTCTCCTTTATGTTCACACTAAATGATTTGATGCCTGATTAAGTGACCTGGCCAATTTCAGCATCCAGAGATCAGTGCACCTTTTTCACCTCTTTTTCTCCTGCTTGTTGGCAGAAAACAGGACACAGCTGATTTTTTAAAGCTGATTTTAGTTCTGAGAATCTAAAGTAAATATTTTTACATTGCGCATCTTAAAATTTCTGGATATTGGTTTTCATCATTCTCAAGCACAGGAATAGCATGTTAAAAAGTATCAGCTACTGTAGATCATGAAGAAAAGGCATAACAGGGTATTAGATGTATCCAATATCTATGGATATATTTGCATATGAGTGAAGGACTGAGACATCAAGAGTCTCCGGATCCCAATAAAAGGGTTAAATAAAAGGAGAAGCAGGATACTGACTGTGAGGGTGACATGATATTGTAACCTGAAAACTAATTAAGGAAAGAACAGAATTTAAATAACATTTGGATGCAACAGCAGGAAATACAAGGAACAGCTGTTTAACAAGATTTCTTTTGACTGTTTAACCTCTTTGCTAATGCCAAAAAATCCCAAACTGTCAGACTTCAGCTTTACTTCATGTCAGTAGTTGTCCTTTTGGCTATTTCATGACTCAGAGCATTTATTCTGCTGTTAGTTTGTCTCTAGGGATCTGGGTCTCTGCCATTAAGTGTTTTTGATCTCCATTGCATGTGTTGTTTTCTCTTCAGGGAGCAGTGAGATTACATGGCTGCAAATAAGGCCCAGAATTTGTGACTCTGCTCTGTGGGTTCACAACAGCATCTGCAGGAGAGATCGCCTCACAAAACTGAGTAGGATTTGTTTCCTAACACTTAGAAACCAGGGAAGGCTTTTCTTTCTGATCACTATAAAATACAAAAGCATAAATAAGTGTTTTGCAGTGTTTCAGGTACTGGTACAGTCTGGAGGGATAGCTTTTAAGAGAGTAGGTCTCTGACACCCTGCTGAGTGACTGGGATTACATAATACACTTTATGTACACATCTCTTAAGAAGCTCCTTGTTTAAATGACCTTCTAGCAGTGAGTTCTTTCTCTCTTTCATATTCTGACTTCATACTGTTTCTTGGATTTAGAAAACAAAAATAAGCTCAGGTGATACCTGCTTTTAACAGTCACCTTTAATTGTGTGTTTTCTTCCATCATGATTTTAAAAAGTTCYTTCTGAATTTCTTTTGTTCAGTGTTTGAAGTGAAGAAACTGTTAGGCTAGTAAAAGCATGCTTTCTTTAGGAGGGGGTTTCAACAGGTTTAGACAACAGACAGAGTCAGTACAGGATGTCAGATTCTCCCTGCATGAACTTCCACCCCCCACTCTCCTCCTACACACATTTAGACCTCTGCATGGCAGGGACATGCATCTCTAACTCTTTAGGCTCGTTTTCAGAAACTGATTCCATTAGCTGCTGCTTCTTTTTGTTATTTTTCCCTTTCATCTTCCTCATTGCTTTCCACCCAGCATGCAGTCCAACCTGCTGGCTGATGCTCTCCTTCCAAATTAGAGGGTTTGACACTAGAATCTTCTACAAATAAACTGATCTGTCTTTTCACCCCATTCCTCCAGTAGATGTATATGTGAGAAATGCCTTTCTCCTGCACCTTGCTTTCCTGTCCCTGACCTCTCTCTCCACAGAAGGGCTGGACTCCCTGTCAGGACATGGAGGGCATCAGCACCCTCTGACCTTGCTCTCCTGTCCCTGACCTCTCTCTCCACAGAAGGGCTGGACTCCCTCTCAGGACACTGAGGGCATCAGTACCCTCTGTCACCTCTCCCCTCGAGGGGCTTGGCTGCCCTGGCTCAGGGCTGTGACATTTGTTGTCAGCTCTTTGTTGCTTACTGGATGTTATCTCCAGGGCTGATGGTGGCCCAAATTCCCCTACCAAAGATCCTGTCTAATCGCCTTCCCTACTGWTATCATCAGTTATGATCTGTAGGTTTTCTGGTTTCTTTTTCCAGGTTTCCTCCTTTTTTTTTGTTTTCCCCTGATAACAAGTGCACCAAGGACACACTTGCAGTGTTCAGGGACCACTCTGATCTCCAGGATGGGATTGCTGGAAGGAAACATTTCTGACCTGAAGAACCTATCAATAGATGTACCTAGCTCACAACTTCCCACAGATTCCCTAGCTTGAACATATTTTTCAATCTTGAATTTAAAAGTAATCAACAACACTTGGGAACAGGAGATCCATTGTGCAACATGGCCCACATTCTTGCAGTGTCATGTCTGAAATGAGTGTTTCAGTCTCCATTTCTAAACTCCTAGAGACCAGGAAAAGAACCAGGTTGAGTGCAGGATGCAAGAGACTGCCTGTGTGGATGCTGATAGAAGGGTGGGCTTGAGTGCTCAGACAGGATTCAACCCATTAAGCAGACAGATGCTTTAATGTTTCTCACCCTAGAGAGTTGCTTCCTATACAATACCTCATCTTTTATGATCTTAATTAATACTAATTGGTAGATGATTGCCTCTAAAAGTACTATTCTATGGAGAAAACTAATCTCTGACATTACAGTGAATGATATTTGGGAGAAATCATAAGGTACTGCAGCCCTATGTAAATGATTAAATAGATTGCCTTTCTCTGTTTTGATTTGTATCTGTTTATATATTGTTTTCCTTGATAGTCTATATTGTAACTCCCACACCTGGGGAATTTCATCACGTTTTTTAAACCATAATGTGTGGCTAGAGGAGATCACACTTTTGAAAACTAATGAACACCCATTATTAAATCAGGGATTCAGCCGTTTTCTTTTTTTTCTTTGTTTGCTTTCAATCAGCAAACTAATTCTGCTTTTATGGAGAATTTGCTCCTGCATTTATATGGTAGGGCAATTTATTTTTTGATCTATTCTATTTTGAGAAGGAATCCTCCTGCATACATCCCCAAGATCCTCTTTTAGTGAAGACTGTGATTACAGAAAAGTAGAAGCAGAGATCTTAGATCTTAGTAAACAAAATCAGAGGATGAATTAATGTTTAAAGCTGGCTGTGACACTGAACTTGCAATTCACTTATTATTTTTGGCAGCAGCGTGTCCAAACTGCCAAGACCATTCTTGGAAATCACAGCTGTGATGTCTATAATAGCTGAACTACAGGAAAGCTGCAGTTAGGTCATACTGCCTTGTCACTGCACATGAATAGTGCAAGTGATAATAGTTACCATTACTGCCTACTCATTTTGCAGCATGTTTTGTTCAGTTAAAACAATTCCAATTATTAACAGCATGATAAAATTGTCTGCTAAGTGCATTCCCTCCTGCTCTACATGGTTGACTCAGGTGAGGAGAGTGGTGGGGGCAGATCAGCCTCAGCTGAATCCARCTGGGCTGTGTGGTTAAGGGCAGAGAAAGGTCATGGAGTGGGCTGGGAGGGGAGGTCACAGGACTGGCTGGGGCCAGGTGGTTTTTGGAGGCCACCTGGGGAAGGAGAAGTTTCAAAGTGAAGCTGGGGAGAGGCCAAGGCCAGTCAGGGCCATCGATGGAGGGGAAGAAGCTTGCCGAGCTCTCTGTGCRGTGAGTACTTGAATGTATTTTCATAAGTAAGAAAAGGTCTCAGGAGTTTATTGTCAGCCAGCGCTGCTGGTCAAGGGGGAGGTGTTAAAATCAGATGCTGAGCTGGAGGGGTATTAGGAAATTGATGCTTATTACTGTGTTTTAGCAACCTAATTCTCAGAGTAAGTTATATAGGGCGTGCTGCCAATTATTTTCAAACAGAGCTTGGAAAGTRCTCCTGGCCTGATGTAAATACTATCAACCTCAGAAGAGCTCAACTGCTGTTTCAGAGCACTTACATAAACATACATTCCACATCTACAATTATTTGTTTTACAGGATTAAGTTTCTTTTAGATGCTATTAATGGTTTGGAAACCTGTGCCAGCCTCCTGCATGCACAGGCTGTTTGACCACAGGTGTCTGATTTAGAAGGTCTGCAAAGCATCTACTTTGCATGTTTGCAAGCAGTCCAGGAGCAAATTGCTTGATAATGCTGTTAGCAAGACAGGCCATATGTGGTAAAATGGCAGAAGCCATGGACAAACAAAATATTGTAAAAGCCTAAGTACTTGTAATAGTAGGTGATATGATGCAAGAATTGTCCAGAGCTCCAAAAGATTCTCTCTCTTGTTAAAGGTAGTGAACTGTTTGTTTTTGGGGTTTTTTTAAAATTTTTTTWAAATTATTTTTTTGGCTCAGCTTCTTTCCTTTTCTCAGCTGGTGCTGAAATGATTTGGCTTAGCCTGGGGGAAGTGCAGGGGAATTGTTGCCCCTAGACCTGGGAAATGACTTTTGGCAGGGAAGCTGGCACGTGCTCCTCACAGCCTGTTTTGAGCTGCAGCCAGTCAGTGGGGCCAACCTTGGGGCAGTAAAGCTGAATGCTGAAAGACACTCTAGACTTCATCTCATAGGATTTGGGGCAGGAGGAAAGAAAACTCAGAAAACAAATAATATGTCAAAGATGGAAAGAATTTTCTTGCTCTTGGCAGGTAAACTAAAGAAATTCTGATGCAGAGGCTTAATACAATATAGGTGTAATTTATTTTTTTTTTAATAGTAATTCTTTTGGCTGTACTGCTGCAACAACAACTCAAGAGCCTGTAGTACAGACTTGTTTTTCAGTCTGCAATTCTTAGGTTTATAAATCCCTGCATAATGTGATTGAACCATGTTTTAAAAGAGAGTTCCTCATCCCATCTGCTTAGTCTGGAAGATTGATCCAGARTTTCATGCTGATAAGTATGAAAGCMAATTTTTTTTTCCTGCCCAGCTTCCAGTTCTATCTGATGCTTTACGAGTTCATATTTACTTGAATTTTTACTGATTTCTTTGGAACAGATCTTATTTTCCTGTTTGCCCYGTCTCAAATCTGACATGACAAAACTGTCCAAGCTCTTGTAACTTTTCCATTCCTTTAATGATCTTTCTGTTCTTCCTCTGTACCCATTCTAACTAACATTACTTTTTTCAGAATGTAAATTACCAGAAAAGTAGTCCAAATAGTATTTCAGTGAAATCTTTTAAAACAGTCTTTTTCTCTTCCAAAATTTYCTTGCCTAAAGTGTTTTCTGATGTCATTAAATTCTTCCACACCTGCATCACACCAACAACTCATAGCCAAATGCYGATTGACCAGTGCAACCTGATTTTCCTCCTTTTAGCCATCTCTTTGACATAATCTCTATGGAAATAGTATGAATTCTTSTTATTGATCCCTAATCAAACAGTGATTAGGGATCAAACAGTTCCATCTCCTAAGCTGTAAAATATCTCCCTTTTTTTTTTTGTGAGAATGTGTTATTTCCTCTTGACATAGAAACTCAAGAGCTCCAGTCATGTTGGGCAGCATTCTGTAAGGTTGTATTTAAGGATAAAAGCATAAGTCTCAGTCATTGATCAACTAAATCTCCAAACTTTCCTGAGACTCACATAAAACCTAAAATGTGCCCCATGCAGGTTGGTGATCGTGGTTACAACAGCAAGACAAACCCCGATAAGGGTTTGGTTGCCAAATCCACTCTTTTGGATTAAAGTCATAAATAAAAAGGCAGAAMAAACATAATTAAGTTGGACACAATACTGAGAATTACCAAGCTTTTGTGCATTTAATATGTGCAAGAGCCAAAGCAAACAAGAATCTGAATATAATAGAAATACTGTAAAGTGAAGAGATTCTGATTGTATAAACAATTTCATCCCTGATTTTTCTTTACAATAGGTGTTTTTAAAAACAAAGTCAGTGTTAAAAACACCACTCCAAGCTGCCATACTAGAGGATGATCTRGAAGTTTTTCCTATAGCTTTGTAGTGAAATGCTGCAGACCTTGCTCTGATCTCCTGTCTATAACCAKACTATTTATCAGGTAATGTTTAATTATGGGGAAGAAGCAGGTAGACGTACAAATGGCACAATCAAAATACATTTAACTGCAAAAGCTTGAAGTTATTCACTATGTGGAAAGTGGACTATAAAACAAAAAGCCACTGTTCTATTCCCTAATAGTGACAGATTACAAAAAAATTATATTCCACAACTCCCACAAGTCTACATCTGATGTACTTGCAGGGACTAAACACAAGTCACTACTCAGAATACTGAGCTGTGAGGGATGCTGAAAAGAATGTGGGATGGAGGAGGCATGGGAAGATGGAGGGAAGAGCAGATGATGTTCTTCTCTCCCTGACGAGACACATAAAAGCTGAACAGCCCCATTCTACACCAACGTGTTTTCAGTACCTACATATTTTCAAAATGCATTAGAAAAGGATTGTTACTATGTCTGATGTGTGTCACCTAAGCACAGCTTGTCAGGGAAAGAAGAGATTCAAAGAGCCTGAAGACAGAGAGAAGTGTGTTCTAATCACAACCTTGTGCTCCTTCAGAAGCTTTGTGCCATCTATTCTTCTTGGTATTTCTTGTAGTTAAAGGCACTAATGATACTCCAAAATCTCATCTTTTCAGTGTCCAAAGACAATGTTTGCAAAGGGTTTTGATGGCTGAAAATAGCACCAACTAAACGACACTTTTGCCACTGGAGCATGTGCRCTCAGATGCATTGATAATAGAAGGAGGTGGGCAGCTCTCTGTACTGGACAAACAGAGCCTTGTGAAGAAAAGTTTATCTGAAAATGTAAGAGTTTTACAGAGCTTTACAAATTCAAAAGCACAAAAAGCTAGAGAATAAATAACTGCATAGAAAATTAATAACTAAGTGCTGAAATAAAATGCTTATAGTGAGCAGAAATACTGTGCAAGGATGGCTTGGTGTGTCAAGAATTTCTTGTAGGAGTTATTGAAGGAGTAATGTAAGTAAAGACAATTTGGGCTATAACAAGGAAGTTAAGCAATCAAGAGATGAGATCCAACAAATATCAAATGTCAGAAATTTATTTAAAAGCCACAATAGTGGCAACATAATCTTGAAGGGTGTCATATATCCATCTTGGTTGATGAACAACTAATAAATCTTGTAACGCTAGAAGCTAAAACAATCCCATAGAGTGGCATGGGTGAGGTATCTTTACATCTGGAAGAGAGTATGTGGTGAAATTAAAAGTTTCTCAGATCAGCCAGACATTCTTTATGCTCAGTGTAGTGTTTTTCTCTCATATTATGCTTCCTTGAAATGAACTTTTTGGCTTGATTATTTTTATAATATTTTTATTTAGGAGGAGTAAATGTTCATAAAATCTCCATTCCACTTTAAGTATACTGAACTAGCTCAACCTGTGACTGAGAATATTTTTACTGTAAGAGTCCCTTTACTTGAGGAAAATACCACAGCATTCCAGTGACACAATTCTGAGAGCAGCGTGATTTTTATATAACTTTAATCTATCCATTTAAAAGAAGCTATGCAGTTGCTACTTTTAATGGAAATTTAGTTCTCCAKCAGACTTAAAACTTTCAGGGAAGACAGAAATTTCCTTAAATGTAGACACATAGAAGTTTTTAGGCTTGAAAAGGCCCTTGAGTCCAAGCATTAACCCAGCATTGCCCAGTCCCCCACTAGACCATGCCCCTAAGCACCACATCTGCACATCTTTTAAACACCTCCAGGGATGGTGACTCCACCACTTCTGTGGGCAGCCTGTTCCAGGGCCTGACAGCTTTTTCCATTAAGAAGTTTTTTCCTGATATCCAATCTAAGCCTCCCCTGGCACAACTTGAGGCTGCTTCCTCTTGTCCTGTCACTTGTTACCTGGGAGAAAAGACCAAGCCCCACTTGGCTGCACCCTTCTCTCAGGGAATTGCAGAGAGTGACAAGGTTCTCCCCGAGCCTCCTTTTCTCCAGGATAAACACCCGCAGCTCCCTCAGCTGCTCCTCAAATCCCTTGTGCCCTAAACCCTTCCCCAGCTCTGTTGTTCTTCTTTGGATGCATATAATGCAAAGATCTATAAATTATGATGGGTTTGGGTTTTTTTGCATTTTCTTAATGTTCAGTAGCTTTCTAGGGTGCAGTGCTTTACATCTGAAAGTAAAATGTCTGAAAGAGATGAGAGGATTTTGTCTTTTTCACTTTATTGGCTATGAAGAGAGTGTGGGATGACCTGCCTGGATAGGTTTCTAAATTACATATGAAAATCTTGTCTCAATGGCACCAATTGATATAACTTCATTAAAAAAATAGATTTATAGAAAATATATGGTTGCTGCATGACTATCTTTTGTATGAATATCTGGCTGGACTGAAAATTGGCTGTGATAAATCCAGTGTGCTTTAAAGTGGATCAGCAATACCACTTGGCACATCTCCTACTAAGCTAGGATTTTTTTTTTCTACTGAGGAAATGAGGGTAAGGGAGTTCTTTTCTACTTAAACATGTAGTCCAGAGTCCACCTGCCCGAGGAGATGCTAGGTAGCTCATGTTTTTTGCAGGTCTCTACTCTGAAACCTCCTGCAGCAGTCAAATACCGAGGTTCTACTTTTGGGTCTGAGCAGAGCCCACAGCCCTGTGCTCACCAGCAGCTCCTCACCACATGCAGGAGCCACCACAAATGAAGTTTTTTAGGGGGGCTGTAACTGTCCCAGATCTCTGCACTTGCTGTAACTGGCTGCAATTCCCAGAGTCCTGGAAAAGATCTGTTCCCTAATAGTACATCTCTTTTGAGGGTGTGTGCTAAACTACAATAGAGAGTCTATGTTATTTAGTTAATGTCTCAAGTGAGAATTTTGGAAACTGGATATAGACCTTTCTTGATCTGTGCACAGTACACAAAGGACTGTGCCAAATCTGAAATTGCCATGACTAAACAGCTCTGCATTAATCATCTTGCAAATTTAATTTTAAAATGAGAACAAGAGAACTTAAGCTCATCTTTCAGGTCTCCGAGGAGTTATTTTTTAAACTTTTTGTTCCTTACTTCTCCTTTTCCCTGTTCATCTACAGAAAAGTGAAAAAAGGACCAGAACAGTAGAATTCATTTGGCTATTGATTCAATGTGTTAATGCTTCTACCACTGCCATTAGAGCTACTGTAGCTAGAAAATAAAGAAAAAGAAATATTTTTCTTAAATTTCTCCAGCTAGTCTACTGGGTTTTCTGATTCCACATTCTTCCTGAGTGATAGAGACTACTTTAATTTGCACGATATTAAGACAAACAAAAAAGTTCACCCCAAAAGGCAAACCCACCAGAATCACTTTTGGTAGCTATAGGTGTGGTAACTGTGCCATCTCCATCCACCCCTGTGGCAAACCAAAAGTGAAGAAATATTGGTTTACCCTTACAAGAATCTTGTAATTTGTGTTTCAAGCACATAAGAGCAGAAGCAATGCACAGACTGAACGATTTAACAGTTAATAAAATAGTGACTGTCCAAACTCCTTGTACAAATAAAAGGTTAGATCAAGTTCACGCTGGGATTTCTTAGACATGCATCCAAAATGCAATAAGAATTCTGAAGGGAACGCATAGTGCTTAAAATACCAATGCAAATTCAAAGATTCTATTCTGCACCTGTGCTAAAATTCATGCTTGAGGCAATGCCATGAGAGAAACATGAGCTACTGGCGTGCATCAAAATGAAAACTTTAGGCTTCTATTTATGCACATTGATGCACAGTACTGAAGCGTTATGTGCATCTAAAAACAAAAACCATTTTCTCTCCTCTTGGACTGTTTGAGACCAGGAGAAGCAAAGAAAGACCTGCCACAGGGAAGAGAGTTGTCTCATGGTTTTGTGGGGTTAGAAAGGATGGGGTTGGATCTGGGTCTGGCCCCTGTGCTTGGGGCAGTCCGGGCACCATCTCAGCAAATCCTCTGTCCTTGTTTCACCCCTCAGCATGACATCCCACACCCCCTGCTGACATGATTTTGGCATTCTGAACTGCAAAAAAAAATGATGCCTTGGAGTACCAGAGGGAAGGGCAAGCTGATTCCCTGTATTATCTCCTTTATCTGTGCCTTTTTTTTTTCTTCGTGTCCCTGGGCTGTTAGGGAATTGGGAATTGTTAAAGCTGCTTCTTCAGGCTGATGCTTCAAATCCAGACCAAGCTAACAATGGCTGTTTCAGTGTATGTAAAATTAACTTTTCCCAGGTTTCAGTGGATGCTGGGCTGCACCTCTTGAAATAATTGATAGGGCTGCCAGAAGTCTTAGCAGACAAGCCAAAGTCTGAAGTTGTGATGTCCCCAGAGATCTTACAGCAGATCTGAGATGCATCATTTCCAGGCAGCAATGGGAGGTAATTATGGAGTTCAGGTGCTTTAGCCTACATACATATTCTGGAGGGGAAAAAAACCAAGGCAGCTCACACTGATACATTCCAGGTATATTCACCAGATACACGTCCTGTACACAAACACAGTTAGCAAAATTTCTAAAAGCTTGTAAAACAGTATAGCTTGCTGCTCAGATATGAACTGGCTGTGTAATCTCACTGGAGATGATGAGAATGCTACAACTGTATTTTACTGATTACTTCTGGCTTTATAGAAAARCTAACACTTCCTTTAGTTTCAAGCCACAAAGCTGTGTCCAGCTCTGCAGGCCACAGTTTCTGCCCYATCACTCCAGCCTCTCTCCTAAAATCTTTTGGTAAAGCAATTTTACATTTCTCAGAGGATATTGCAAAAGGGTGGAAGAAAAGAGCAGAAGGATGTAGGGTCTAAAAAATATCAAAATAACACTGAATCAAACCAGCACCACCTCAGTGGTCCTTCCCTAATGGTTTAGTTATTGACCATTTATCTGAGAGCTAGCTACACAGATGGCACTAATTCTCTACCAATGCATAGTGCAGGATAAATGTTATGTTAAAATAATGTATTACTGTAAATTAACACATAAGTTTCCCACAAAGTTCACTCATTTTGTATAAAATTGATGTATTTATTAATATTTAATCCTTCCACTCTGTGAGCTCCAGTAAGAGTTTTCTATAGACAGTTTGTCTGTTATTTACAGCCACACATAATTGTAGTTGACAGCAGRAATGTAAAAATATTTGCAGGTAAATTTTACTCAAATAAAAATCTTGGCAACTTAAAATTATTTGAGGATGTTGAGGAATATATTTTAAATGTTAACAAAAGCACAGTTAAACATATTTCAAACTGTCCCATCTGGCACAGCTGTAAATAACAATCTGTCTGTTTTAAACAGTCCTCTGTTGACTGTGTCAGCAAATGTTAGGATTATTTGCTACTAACTGACAATTTCATCTTTAAGTGTATTTATAAAGTTCTRCAGCACTGACACCAGTACATATATCATTTCTTACAGATCAGTATAATGCTGAAAGAATCTTTATGCAAACATACTTAAAGCTCTTCATCTTTATGTCTGAAGATGTTGATATGGATGGAGTTAGAGAGATTTATCATCATCTTCACTTTGATCCCCTTTCCTCCAAAAAAAAGCAATAAGCTGAAAAATTCATGCATCTGGAGAAGTAGGGAAAGCAGTTTCATCTGCCACTGAAATCACTTAGGCATGAGGGACTGGCTGACTTCTGGATGTGAGTGGGTACAGCATAAATGTCTGAGATACTGTGTATGGCACAGTGGTCTTTCATCAGAGCAGAATTTATGGGTGTTTCCTAGCTACTAGATGAGTGGTGTGTAATGTGATTCCATAAATTACTGTGAAAAGCAGATAGCAGTACAATAAAAGTAAATACTGATAGCAGGAACCAGTGTATGTTACCCTGTACGAACAAAGGAAAAACATGGAGAGATCACCTCACTCTTGCTCATGAGGGCTTTAATAGTGACCTCRCACTGGCAGGGCTTCCTGACCTTTGCTCCAAATGAAAATTAACATCTGGCCTGCTGAGTTGGATATAAGACAAATATTGTGCGGTAAAGTGTGTTTTCTGAAACACATTTTTCATTCTTTAAGTAGCAATTATCAGTTTGTTGCTTCCAGTTTAAAATCACTGCTTATTGTATGAGATAAAGAACCACTCTACCTGTGCTCAGGCCATGCTGTTACCTCTGCACAATGCATATAGAACTTTCCAACTTTCTAAAGCCAAAAGTGGATAAAAACAAAAGTAAGATGTTTAAGCACTTAAATTTACCCTGTTTCTCAAAGAAGAAAGCTAAATTAATTGTCTAATTGTTTTTTTCCAACTCTGAAAACGTATTTGTCCTAGAAATTTCTTCCATGGGGTTGGGTAAAGAGGACGTGCTACAAGTGTCCAGCAAAGAGCAGAGCAAGATGAATGTGAAAGTAGCACTCAGTCCCAGGTATTTCAAAAGCTGCTCTGAGAAGAGACTTTATCTAACGTCTCCAACTTTGATGTAAAATTACCACCCACTCAGGATGTTATTTATGTGTATTCAAAGGCACAGCTACTTGCTTGCCTTTCAAACTGATGTTTTAACTATTTTCTTTGGTGTGCAAGCCCAGCACAGGAGATGTGCTGACAGTAAACCAGGTTCAACATTTTCTTGTATGTCACTGGGGTTGTTTGTGAGTTCTGATCTGTGCTGCCTGTGCAAAAAAATACTGGCAAGAGACAATGCTCAAGTGTCAGTGAAACAACTGGGCCAGAGGAATCCTCATTAAAGCTAAATTATGCATGAGAAGGACTTTGCTTGATTGTCAGCTTGAGTTGGTAGCACTGACAGATTGGGGAAACCAAACCAAATTTAACTTGCAGATAATGTATACATTACATGGAAATAACTGACAGACAACAGCTTATAAAGTTCCTGCCTGCTGCTTGTGTGACCACTTTGCAGACAGGACCATCATTTAAATGGAAGTAGAGAGCACCACCACCCTCTCCTGAAGCTTTCATTGTGATCAAGTTAAATCTGTTTAGAATGGAATAGTTTGGTACAGAACACCTTTAAATGCATCATGAAAAATGTGTTGATAAACAGCCTGTCCCTTCTGTGAAACAAAATTGGAGAAAGAAGCAGCTTTAATGGAAGGGTCTGTGAAATTTAGTGTCTGTGAGGTAGCCAGATTAAAGACAGACTAGGGTATTTTTGTTGTTGTTAGCTTTATTTAAAAGCAGAATTTTCTTCCTTAAGTTGAAACTTTTGAAAGAACTGGTCTTGCATAAGCAAGAGGATTGCAAAACTAAAAAACCACCCTTGCCCAAAATCCTGCACCCTCCTCCATATGGGATACAAGGGTAACAAAGTCCCAGCATCTCTCCAGACCCCTTCATGCTTCAGGACTAGAAGGAGAGCAGATTCTCTGGACCTTCCCACAGCCCCCTGTTCCCTTGTTTCACTCTAGTTTGTAGCAGTGTTTCAACTACATCAAACTGATGCTCCGAGGATGAGAAAAGAGATGCTGGCAAATTTCATTTCCAGCTTTGGAAAAAATTCTGTGATCCAACTGAATTTCATAACTGCATATCAATTGTTATAAAGGCAAAAAAAAAAAAACCAAACCCAAACCCACATTAATAAGATTCAATAGAAAATGGAATTTGTTTTAGGGATAAATAAATACAAGTTAGCTATGAAATGTCTTTGTTCAGTGAGTTTGAAGAACAATTGAAGTGCATACTTATTCAACAGATTTTATTTTTAAGCTTTCAGAAATGACAAACATTAGAGTTGACTGAAAGGAGAAATCAGAGAATTGAAATTTGTGGTGTGTATATATATATATATTTGCAATTATTACTTAATAAGATGCATTCAGAAGTAGTAAAGATGTAATATGCACTGAAAATAGTAGACATGGTAGAAAATTGCATCAAGAAAATGAATTAAATTGGATTTCAAGCCATCCATTACACAGTGGAAATGAACTTAGAAGAGGAAGATATGGCTTGACATACAAAATAATTATTTTAAATGCGTATATGCATTAAAAGGTTGTGTCAACATGCAGGCACAGCTCCAGTGACCTTGCCTGGTAGGGCATGGGGAATTTCACCATCAGACTGCTGCAGGCTAATTAGCACTGCTCTTGTTTTCCAAAAATAGAATAGTCAACTTTCTTATTTATTTGCAGAACCCTTTTTCTCTTGGACTATTGCAAAGCTTTTTAATAAGAAACCTTAAAGTGCATTTGTGAAATGAGTCAGATATTTTAACTGGGTGTGTTGAAGCAAAATAAAAAGGGACTTCTCAAAGTGGTGTGTCAGTGGCAGAGAGAGCTGGCTGAAGGGTTCACAAACAAAACATACCCAAGTTTGGTTAAGCCCTTGGAGGGAATATCCCATTTACTTGAAACTTGAAAAGTATAACAGTAATTATCTAAAGATACTTGTGCCTTCCATTCTATTCTCATATTTCAACACAGTCAATAATTTGGCTTTGGTTTTACAAACTACATAAACTCTGTTAAAGTTAAGAAGTAATTGATTGAGGGGAAAATAGTTGGTTGCTTTTCCCTAAGTGTGTCTCTCATCTGGGCAGCGTGGGTAGAGTCAACTCCATGAGTGGAGGGTGAGCCATGTAGGGATTGCAACCCCTGTTACAGCAGGCAGAGCTTTACTTTTCCATTTCCTCCTTCCTCTCCAAGAACAACTGGAAGAACTCAGTCTGTGCCATGCCAGCACATGCAACATAAACCTTTGCCTTCTGAGAGAACAGAAAGAACAGACCCRTTTGTTTCTGGTCTAGGAATGGTCTCTCTTCTACCCACCTCAGGCAAATCCATCTCTAAATTATTTACCCAAACTCATCAATCTCCATTTTGAAATACTTCTGTGCCAATTACCCTTAGAAAACTGTTCCCCAAACCCAACCTAATTGCACTGAAGGTGGGATATATTCTTCTAACTTSATGTTGTGTTTGCTTTCTTGGCAACATTACCCTTCAGCTAAAATACTATTTTCCATTTTCTGGTTTTTACTCCAGCTGTATGTTTGTTGGCAGAATGCTTAACTGCCAAAGCTGTTACTTTGGCAAACTCAGCAACCTCTTTGCCGTTGTATGGTCACTTAAGAATGKATTGACAAAGCAGAATAATTGAAAGTATTTGCTCTACCTGCTATTTTGTATCCTGTTCTTTCAGAACTCTGCTGTGATGATTATTTGGTCTCAAAAGACCAAATAAGCTCCTTAGCAATTTTTTCCTAACCTGATTTCCCCATAGCCATTCTRCCTCTTGTTCCATGTTCAGCCTCATCTCCTCTGATTGAAACGAGGCACAGAGTATTTACCCAGTTTTTGGGTTGTACCCAGATTATCTTTAATCTCTGTCCTTCCTGCAAAGTAACTCCATYACCCCCAGTTTACTTTAATATCCTTTGCCAAGTCTAATTTTCACTGTAAGTCTGCATTTGTTAATCTCTAACACACAGCTTAATTTGATGCTCAGTACTTTCTTGTTGGTTCTTCATACCCAACATCTGTTTTTGTTGCCACTGTTCATCCTACTGGGCAAGCCTATTTACACATTTAAAAGAGCCATCAAAGATTCAAACGATGGAAAAACGCATTTCCTAAATGTGATACTGCACTATGCTTCACAGCTTCCAGGTCAGGTTATTCTAGCAGCTTGTTTTTGTTGTCCTAAAGGAAACTCTCATTAGACATAGATGCAACATTACCTTTGCTTACTTAGCATTGCTTAGTATGTACCATTTTCTGTTTATATGTGGCTTTCAAGCTATATTCTGGGTGAAATACTCATTTGTGTTCTATACAGATTTATGTGGCTTTATGTAGCTTCTATATTCACTCCTAAATGGTGACAAAATGGAACTTTTCTATTTACTCCATGGATGACATTTATGGACTGAGCAAAAATGAATGTGAAGCACTCTGGTAATTCAGAAGAAAAACACAACAGTAGTATTGGTTTCCTCAAGGAAGACATAATTTTTGATATGGTGGTGTAAAATGAACACTAACCAGAATTTCAGCATTAAATCAACTTTTATAACAAGGACAGTGCATTAAGCTTAGGTATATTTATGCTAACACAGAAGTTTTCAACTCTGTTTTGTACATGTGTTTAGCTAATTTCATTCCTCACATTCTCCACCTGCTCCCACACATCTAATAACTCCTTATTAAGGTTGCCTTTTGTTGTCTCCCATCATGTTTCTCTTGAATTTCCTTGAATTGCTTTTTTTTTCCTACTGCAGTTTGTTTTCAGCTCCTACTTTCAGAGTAATTTCTTGCTTCAACTGACCGCCTTCATAAAACTAAGCATCTTTTGCTTTGAATATTTTGTGATAGGCAACTTGGAGCACTGTAAGGTCTCTTGCCACCTCGGTGTGAGGGGAGGGGAAGCTGTCCTTTGCAGCATCTGTTGCCTAGCAATGTTTCTCAGGTGCCTTTAGCTGTGCTGCATTGTGATCAAAGCTGGAAAGGCTGAGCGTAAGGGAAAGCGAAAATGGGCTTGAAAAACACCACAATCAAAGCACAGCTCGGTGCAACATTCATGATTTTTACATGGCAGTGGAGAGACCCCAGCAACACATGCCATGGTGTGCAAAAGGCTTAGCTCTGCTTCCCAAGTGCACAGCGCTCCTTGGAGGACAGAGAGCAGCACCACCATCCAGCAGCTCTCTGCTGGACCCTGTGGCACAACTCTGCCCATTGAGGAGTCCAACTGATAGAGCTCAGCCTGGATTTCTGCTCTGAAATCAGCTGAGATGTTTTCAGTCACCACCAGGCGGCATTAGAACCAGAGCCCAGGGAGGCAGTGTGTTTCCTGTAGGATGCAATGGTACAGGTGGGATGGAGCACCCTGAGCAGCTCTACTGCTTTTCACCCAGGCATTGTTCTGTGGGATTCACATTCTCTGAGCCTGAGAGAAGCAGTGAGAGAAAAGAATGATCAAAACAATTCTTATCCCTTTGGCTGCTCCTGTGCTGTGTCATAGTAGAATGCAATATGGAGATTGTTTCCCCAAAGTGATGGGGTTTTGTTTCCTTGGCCTATCAGGGCCAAATGCGTGTGCAGACTGTGGGTCAGCAAACAGCCACAAGATTCTGGGCAGTTGAGTTGAGTGCTTGTGCTGATTCAGTTTAGATGTAGTGTAATATAGTATAGAATAATATAGTATGATAAAGTAATTAATTAGCCTTCTGATATCAATGGAGTCCTCCTCATCCTTCTTCCCAGATGTCGCAAAGATATCACTGATATTGTTCAAGGATCCAGGCATGGCTTTGCATGTACCAGACCATCACTGTGACCCATCTAAACTATTTCATGACATTCCAACTCATCCAGTCCAGGCCCTCACTAAAGGTGGGAAAGTTTCCCATCCCTTAACACTGACCCTGTTGTTTTAAGGCTTCAAAAATAGAAATTGTAGAATAAATCTTGTGTAAGAAGGATTTGTTAATATGGATGATGCCCAAGTCACTGACATGTCAGGCTAAGTTCTATTTGTGAGATGATGCTAATAACAACACTGCACAAACTTAGATAAACTGGTWAGTAGCATTCATGATGTTATAGGGAAAACAAGATTAATCATCCTTGCAAAACCAATCCTCTCTCAGTGACATCATCAGGATGGGAATATCTAGATTAAGACAGTATGGCCCCAGCCTAAGGTAACATTTTCTAAAACTGTGTTTATAGTTTGGGTGTTTGGGTTATTTCAGTGTGACTAATAATTAATTTAGGCATTCATACAAGTATTTTATCTATGAAGTGACCCCTGAATTGAAAAATGAGCTATGTACTCCGTTGTTAAAAAAATGCATTCTCTGTGTGGTAGATAAAATTCMAGGGATAAAGATAAGTAAATCATCCTAAAGACAAAACTCCTCAGAAAACCAGAAAGATTAGGGTACAGTAGCTAGAAAAAAAAAATCTCTTGGTAATCTCTTGTCTTTCTTTAAAKTTCACAAAATAGAGGATTTCATCACCCTGTCTTGCAAAAGTGTGAGAGGGAAACATGGTAGAAAGATGATTTTGAATTGCACTTAAAACTTTCAGCACTGCTAGAGAGTTAAGCAGATAAGTATCTCCCCCAACTAACCAGCTGCCAAGCAAGACTCTTCCCAATGACATTTCATATACCGTGCTTTTGGCATGTGAACAAAATCCATACCCTGCTGCTTCTCCCTCTCCTGACACTTCCTCAATTAGAAAGATCTTAGTTTTTTGTCACAAGTTTTATGTATTATATTCACAAAAAGAAAACGAAATTACTTTCAGGGAAAGGGGTAATTAGTAGCATACTCACCCAACTCCATGATTCCTCCAGTGTTTTCACACTTCAGCCATTCTATACTGCATGTGAGTTTCAAGTTTAAACTGATCATTTGTTATATAAGATAATCTTTCAAGAAGAAGAAGATAGTCTGCTGTTTTGTTGACTGGAGAAACTTTAATTGAAAGTCTTGATTTGCAACAGCTTTTTCCTTAACTTTCTGAGCTGGAAAGAGTGTTTTTTCTGACTCTGTTTGGTGTCTGGTTTGAAGTTTTCTCAGAAAGGCATTTCTACAGTTCTTCACAAGAAAGCAAGGGAACGAGCCTTAAGAAGTAACAGATACAGGACTTTTAGTCTGAAGCTATTTTCCTTTGCAATGCTGGAGGAGGGAAAGGAGATAGAAATGAGATGGTAACAGTAGAATTATAGTTGGACTGAGAGTCTCACTGATCCCTATTCTGGTTTTGGACTTTCTCAAGCTTCCACAAAATATACCTTATAAATCAGTGAATTAGTGAAGGCTTTTCCTCCTCTTTAAACTCTGGGAGGGAAAACATTCATCTTCCTGCTTTTGAAGGCTTGCCTACAATGCAAGTTACAAGAAATGATGGTTTTATTTGAAAAATTTTGCACAGCAACTAATGGCCAGGAYTGGTCATTCCTCACTACCCTTTTAAATGTGTGCTGCAGTGCATCTTTGACACCACAGCACCCYCCAAAAAAAGTCCCATGATTGGTTAGTCTCTCTCATATTGAAGAGCTGGGAAAAATTTATTGTGGGTGTGTTTTCCCCTCAAAGTGTGGTGAGAAACCAAATAAGATCTGGGAATGCTGGGACTGAAGACCAGCATAAACTCAAAAATGTTCTGTATCATTCACGTGTCTTTTGCAAACCATGTCCATTTTCCAGCTGTTGTGTGCCAGCAGGGAAGGAAGGTGGGGCAGTGAGATCCCTGTGGGGGTGCTGCTGTCTCTGCGTGTGCCATGGCACAGATGAGTGGCCACAACAGTCAGTGGCTTTGTCAGTCTGGACAAAGGAGGATAAAGTCTAAGGGGTAGCTTTTGTGAGSTCTGCCTGCACCAAATGGACTGAGTCCAGCTCAGTTTCTGGGSTTAGGAAATCAGTATGCATTTTTAGGAATGGATGTGATGTGGGATGAGGGTGTATAACAATGGCATGAGTAGGAATATCTGCCAGCCACATTTTGGACCCTTTCTGCAACCCCCTTTCCCTGTGACTGGAACCCTACTCCCTGGCACAGGGTGGCTGGGCAGGACCAGGCATGCTGCTCTTCTCCTGGGAGACACATTCTATCCTCTGCTCGTCCTCTGGTTTGTGGTGTCTCTTKCTGGTTGTGCAAAATACAATTCCAGCTGTACCCTCAGTGCCTGCAAAGGAATGAGATTTTGGAAGGGTGGAAGGACAAAGGCAGCACTTGCTTCAGAGCCARAGGTAACAGAGCAAGGTTTGTTCACTGGGTTTTGCACAAGGGCTGTGGCAGCAAGAAGACAACATTTTCCATGGGTGAAAGGTGTGTTCAGAGACACTTTACACGGCTGGTGATGCTGCCTCTGGTGCCCTCGTGGGTAGTTGTGAAGCCTAGTTGATCATAAGTGCCTCATCTTCCTAATTTTCATCTACAAGCTTCACTGAATCTTTATTACCCTGCCTGAATGCTTTYCCAGTGTTTCTGAAGAAGGGCAGGGCATTACTTTTACAGCCCAAGTGATTTTATGGAAAGGATTGAACTCAGGTCAACAACAMCTCATCCATAAGAAGTGCAAGCTTTAGGGAACTGAAACATAAACCCTATCAGAAATGGCACAACCACCTCATTCAGTGCAACCATGTGGATGTGGAAAACTTTCAAATTATCAAATTAATTCTAGCTTTTGCTCTTCCTCTGAGAAGAAAGCATGATGTTATATTTCTTTCCTAGAAGCTTTGCTTTTCCTCTCAGTGCTGAAGAAAAATGAGAGGCTGTTGCGTCCTAGAAGGAYGAGATCTCAGTATTCACTGCTGAGTGTGCACAGGCTGTGCATTGCTCTCTCTGAGGGGCAGGACTTCGTTATGGAGTGGTAGAGGGTGACCATATGGTACCAAAGTATTTTCCAATTCTGTTTCTGCACTATCTTCAAAAACAATTTTTCCATATCCTTGCCTCTTACATTTCTTTTTTTTTTCTTTCTTATTTCTTTTCTCTTTTCCCTGATTTTATTTCATCCTCTCCTTCTACAAGGCCTTCCCTCACTTTTTTCTCCTTCTTTTCTGGTTCCTRCCCAGACTTCAGGTTCTATTGTGTTCTGCCATTCCCTTTCCAGTTCCTGGCCCAGAAATCTGTCAGGTGTGCTGGCATGTTGCTGGGACAGAGCTGAAAGAGTGGTAGTAGTAGGGGAAGGAGTTAAAACTGAAGACTGGGAAGCTTTGAAACAGAACACAATAGTTATTGTGCTAATTTTCATCTCCATAGCAACAGTAATGCAATGTTTTTCCTTCACTCCTGGAATTCCCCTCCAGTATCTCCTCCTGAGCTCAGCCTGGAGACCAGCACTGGCACAGGGACTGGGAGGGTGCCTGTATGGCTTTGACTTGTTGGAAAATGGATGGGATTTTAAGAAATCAGTAGTTACCACCGGGCGCAACTCTATGGGCTGCCCCTGAGGTGTGGGACAGATCTGACCAGGAGATTTGTCACCAAGGAACGGAAAGGGTCTTGTTGAAATGGCAATGGCAGTTGGTGCAGTAGAGAGCAATAATTCTGTGGGGAGCTTCTCACTGAGGTTCTGTGAGGATGAGAGGTCAATGTCACTGATAGAGGTGACCCCTCAGAGAGGCACTCTTGCATTTGAATGTATTATCCTTGAAATTTGGGTTTAGGTTGTCTGAAGGTCTGAGCAAATTAGCAAAAAATTAGACATTTTGCACTATTTTTTTCTGGATTCAAATCATTAATAGTGTGAGTCTGTGATTAATGCATACTGAGTATCTTAAAATCTGTAGGCATCTTTACATATCTTAGTTTGGGTAATGTATCTTGTAGAAGTTAAAGGTAGCTGAAGGCTCAGAGCATCATTCAAACTGTAAAGCAAACTACAATCTCAGTTGCATTTTCTCCTATTCCTGATATCTTGGTAACCATGCTTGCATTATTATAAGCTTTGTGGGTTTTTTTAACCCTCATGGTACCATCACAGCGAGCAAGAAAAATCTGGGAGGGAGAAGCCTTTTTGATACTCTGCAAATGCAAGTGTCCCAACACTGCTGAACACTGCTGTGCCATTTGGAGAATGCCAGAGGGCAAACTCTGAAGAGGCATAAGAAGAACCAAGAGGGAGAAGAAAATGTTAGAAAGTGCTGTTGTGACAGATGGTGAGATGGTAGGCTGTTCTCAGATGGAAACATGTTGAAGAGTTTTGCTTCTCCAGTCTGGACAGCTTCTTGAGAACAGGCTGGGGGCAAAAACATCCAGGAAGCCTCTCAGAACAGCTTAATGTATGAGCTGTAAGTGCTGGTGGGAAAGAGTCAGTGAGCAGCTCCCTCAGTAGCTGTAGTGCTTGAACATGTCCTGGTAGCAKTGCTGGATGTCCATGAAGATCCATCAGGAGTCCTGGCTGGAATTCCTTGTGCCTTGGCTGAGGAACATTGATGCTGTCCACAAAACATGGGAATGCAGTGGTGATCTTCCTTATCATCCATCAGTGCCATCTGGAGCCAAACCAGCACCTACTGGGAACCTTTTTGGTTAAGGGACCTTGACTTCTCTTGCAGTGGGGGAGTATCCAAGTGTTCCCTTCTTGGCTCCTGGCACTGCTGGATGTTACCATCAGCTCTGGTGCTGCTCTGGCAGCTAGGACTGAGCACAGAGCTGTTCCTTTTGAGAAGGTCTTTACTAGGATTCCTCAGGTTTGGACTAAGATGAGATCTCTAGGAAGGTGTGTAGCTCTGCAGCTGGAACGCTGCAAACGCTTTAAATGGTGTTTAAAGTGGGAATGTCACTGGGGCACCCCAGGGAAATAGGGAGCTTGCAGCTAAACTGAGGGCTCAGTGAAGGAAAGCTGCAGGAAAGTTAACTCAAAACACAGAACTGCTTTCCCTGTCAGCTGACTCTGAAGTTAAAGTGATGTCATTTTCAAGCAAGTGTTTCATTTCACCAAAAGTTTATACTTACTACTCTTACATACCCTTCTTAGCCTGCAGACATGAGGCATTTCTATTTAAAAAAAATAAATTAAAAGAGGAATAAACCTGGGCATCTTTTACTTCCTCCACTACCTTCTGTCCATCCCTTCTCCCATCTTGAAATCCCATAGCCTTAGGACCCAAATTAGAGACCTTCCTCTCCCCACATATTCAGAGCCTAGAGCGTACATGTAGTTTGCAGAGCACTGAGTGGGCTCAATGTACCATCAGGCTGGAACGTGTTAGGAGCTAATTCTGGGATGCATGAGCACAGGAATTGTCATGGGAACACAGCCTATAATCAAGAAGGATAAAAATTCCAGTAGGAAACCAGGCTCTGGGAGACTTCCATCATGTTGCTGAAAACAACCTTTAAGAGAGAATTATTTTGCAATTATTTCAAAGGAGACACCATGCCGTGGAAATCCCTGACAAAGCAAATTGCCTGTAATTAATAAAAGAGGGAACTTTAAAAGAGTAATTTCTTCTAGTTATGTCCAAAGACATAAACTTGCCCTTCTTCTAGACCCACTAATGAGAAAAAAAAMMAAACATTTGGRGAGTCAGTTTCCCTCTGACTGAAACTCAACTAGTAAACATTGTGCAACAATGTTTCCTCACTTTTTTTTTTTTAAACTGACAGAAAGTAAGGTTTGACTTAGCCTGCCACATAGGCAGATGCCTCCTTTTAATCCAGTTTCCTTGGGAAATAACAGTTACAAGATTGTGCCATTGTCAGTCTCCATGAGCTCCTTTTGAACTCATTGCCCAGTTTCAACTAAACTTGCAGAGAGATCAAGAGTCTCTTTGCCTTTGATGAAAACAAGCAGATACAAGGCAAGCCCCTGTTAATGGAAAGGCCACAGCATGTGTTCAACATATTATTAGACATTAGAGAGTCTGTGTGAGGGAACAGAAGGACTGAAAACTTTTGTAAGAACAAAAACTACAGCAAGCAAGCTTTAAAAGTGTCACTGCTCAGATAACTTTTTGGGAGTTGCTGTACTAAACTCCATGATATAAGTACTTGTAATTGTTTTCTAATTCCAACCTGTGCAGGGCCTCCTGATAATTAAAGTGTCAGCGCTTCAGTGATGAAAAGCCCCATTGAAAATCAATGTTCAGTTGCCATTGCTGCTTGCAGAGAAGACAGAAAGGTCTTGTGAAGGTCTGCAGAACCAGCTGTGAAAGCCTTCTGTCAGCTTGGTGGGAGGGGAGAGCTGGAAGACCAAACCACCATTTGCAAATTCTCATCCTTTAAACTTAGGGCTGGCTATAGAGAAAATCAGAGGCACGTCTTTCATGTGGAGGCCTCCAGAACTGCATGTCCTGCTTAAAACTTATTTGCAGGTATTCTGCCTGTTCCTATGCCAAGAGAACAGACTGAGTAACCCTGACTGGAAGCTGCAGGGAAGCTCCTCACAGGAAGATCTGTCAGTGTATGCAATGGCACATCCTCACAGAGCTCAAACACCTTTTACTGTTCAATGTGGACTTTATTCCCAGTTCTTTGTTATTCAGGGGAATGCTCCTCACCTTGCTTTATGAGTCAGGACAGTGAGATGCAGGRAGACTAAATGATGACGCCAAGGTCACACATTTTGGCAGAGGATGAAGTTAAACCCAAACCCTCTGAGCTGTGGGCTGGCAGTGACTCTGAGAGCTGTGGGAAGGGGCAGCTTTGGGCTCTCTGCAGCATGGAAAGCTCTTCCATGTGCTCTCTGCCCTTCTTCCCTTCTCAAACCAGCTCTCTGATTCCTGCTTGCACTTTTCTGACTGTGCTTTGGCTTATCAGGCTTCCCAGAACTGACCATTATGCCATCACTTTTGAAATTACTTTTGAGTATAACCCAGTGCAAGACTTGGTATTACAAACCTGCTTACAAAAATGACTTGCTGCCTTCCCTTAGAGCATTCATAAACTATGTYCAAAAATACTCCAAAGTAGGTGCTAATAGCCTAGATTGATTCTGACTGCATAAAAGACAAGTAATTTCAAATTATGAAAATTAACTACTTACATAATTTGATTTATTCAGTTACAGTCTCTGTGAGGATTTAATGATGGTGCCTTATTCCCAGCTCTGCTGCTGCTGAACTGACAATATATCACAAGTGTGATTCAGAAAGGTCTAGCAAGAATGCTGGGGTAGTATGAGGGAAAAACAGGTAGATGATATAGCAGAACTGGCTTATAATTATTCCATCTTTTTCTCATCATCTGTGTTTATCCTATTGCATTTTGATTTAGCAGCTTCTTTACGATCATGTTTATTATGTATATTAATATGTATATTTGCAATCTGATTACATCTTTACTGGAATTCCTGGCTCAGACTTGCTGGACTTTTGCATTCTATGAATGATTCCTCTGCCTCAGAAATTAGTTTCCTGTATCCCTACTCCACACAAGTAGGCACAGTCCCCAAGTCCAGCCCAGCTCCTGCCTCTTGCTAAGGAAGATGAACCCTGCAGCCACTTGCAGATGCTGGCATGGAGCACATTCATAAGTCCCTTTATGAGAAGGAGCATAAAGGGATGGTGGTGGTGTACCTGTGTCTGAGAGGCAGAAAGCTGACAGCAGGAAAACCTGTTTAAATAAGGATTTACTTCTGTAATCAGACACAGAGTCCCCATGGCACAGTCCCTGGTACATCCTCCTCCCTAACACGGAGAATTTAAATCTGAAAAGCAGAGACTGCACTAGGGATATTTCTGTCATCACAGTTTATTTGTGAAGTTGTTACCTTTGCTCTGATAGGGTCCTTTCTACTGGCTACTGGCCTCTGCAATCACTCAGCTAAAAAGGGGTAAAAAAAGAGACAAGCACTTGCACACAAAAAAACATTGTGACTTGAGCAAGGGGCACTTAGAAGTAACTTGGAACCTAAATTTGCAAACAAACCTAAGGGATAAGAGTAGCTAGCTGGATAAACTTCCATAAGGCAGAAACATCTTTCCAATCTCCTCTTTAGCTCCTTTAAGGCATTATCATCACTTTGATCTAAATTGAATTGACTCCAAGCCAGTTTATTGCAATGTATGAGCTGCTCCCCTGTAGATGCTGGAGATGAGGCTCTTGCCTGAGAGCTCAGAGTGACACAGTTCTTCCTCAAAGGCACCAAATGAGAGGTGAGAACTGATTCCTGTAGTTCCCTCCACCACAGAGACTGAAGAAAGAGCGATTCTCACTTTCAGGGTAGGTTTTAGAGGTAGATGAGGATGCAAAGAAAGAAAGGTATTGTTTACCCTTTCTTTTCCCCTCTCTATTCTCAACCAAAACTACCTTCCCTTCCCTGGCTGGGAGGTGGCTGTGTCTGAGAAGGAGAACAGTTCTGCCCACAAGGCTCTTTCTACCCCTCCTGGATATCTCCTTGTTGCAATCCAGCTCTTTCTGAGCTGGCAGCAATTGCAGGCAGGAAGAGTCTGAAGAAAGGAGTGACAAAGTCTTCTTTACTGAAAGCAAGAGCAAATACTTTTTGATCCTTGATCACTGATTACAGCTCTTCAAAGGGCAGAACATCCAGCAATTGCATTTGACAGGTGTTGGGCCAGAAGATTTGTAACAGGAAACATGAGGGGTATGATTTGTTCTCATTACCACAAAAAGAAGATTTTTGTTTCAGTTGGAACAAACAAGTCTTTTATTTCCTGTCTTCTTTTATTACTTCACCAACTTATTAAATTCTTTATTTTTATTTTCTTAATATCTCTGCAATGCCTTAGCTTTTTAGGTCAGTGACTCATATCTACAGCTGCATAAGAGCAAACCTCTTCATATAAATGGCTTAATTTTCAGGCTGACCATGTAATTTTATCATTCTTCAAATGATCTATGCTTCTCTAGATTAAATGGATGAGTTTCCAGAAAGTAAATGTGTTTGGGCTGCACAGACAGAGCTTTATGTCAGGTTCCTGCCAAAGAAGTCTGCACAATATTGTCTCAATAAAAAATGAGAAAGTAAAAATCATTTAGTCACAGGTGTACTACACATTAAGATGCAGAAAAGGCATCACTAAATTATGTCATTGCATAAGTAGTTCCCTCAGTAACAGTTAAGGGAAGAAACTAGTTGGTCACAACTAAAGAAAGTGCAGCTTTTATGAAAAGAATTGGCAATAAAAAAGTCAGAATTACACTTCTATGTGAAGTAAGTTCTGATGAATTCAAGCACCTCCTGCAGTTTCCAGTGCTCTTTCCTGTGTAAATGGTGCTTCATCCCATATGTATTTTCAGCACATCTCTCTGTCTGAGACTTTAACTTAGATTCTCTACTGTTGCATTGAATTTCAATCCAGATTTCTGTGCCATTTCCACCAAGGTACCTCCCAGATTTATGAAAGAAGTGAAGATATATGTACTGTTCCCGTCTTTCTTGGTTACATACCTCTTTGATACATGGAAGTCAGATTTCAGCAGACTGATGCCTTCAGGTCAGAAAAATGGTTGCTTTGTCATCTTTCTGCATTTAAGTCCATTTTAATTCTATATCTTCCCAGATAAATTCAGGCCAAACCTGTTTTTCCAGTATTTGATACAGAGCTTTGTCATGTAACTTTTCTGATGGAACAGAGATGAGCAATTTCTAAAAAGGCTTTGACTGTTATGAGCTGATGGGGTGTGTTGCAATGGCCCTGGTAACTGCAGAGGGTCACCAGTTTATCCTCACCACACCCCCAAGAAGTCAGTCAGCATCCTTGCTGTGTTATCTGGGGAGATGAGAGGCGAACTCCCCGACCCCCTATATCATCCTTAGGCGGGGTCTGCCTCTCCCTCTGAATCAGTAAAATGGAAGGAACGGTCACATTTCCAACCTCCCAGACTGCAGTGGCATGGCCATTCAGTAAAACCCAGGTGATACTGCAGTAGTGCAGACCACAGAAGGCTTTAAAGGGAGAGAAGCATCTCTGAGGGTGTGCAGTGGAAAGCATTTTCCRAAGAGAATCAGGACCCATCCTCTTCTTTCTCTATCCTTCCCTCAGGATATGTCCAATCAAGCAGACCCAGCCCATTCTTGCAAGTGGATGCAACACAGACCCCGTGCTCCTGGGGTGCTGTTTTCCCATTTATCATGAGTTGCACCCACCAGCCTTCACAAACAGCCCTTGACAAAGAAGATTTATTGGGATTTTCTGCAAAAGTGTATTGAAATGGGATGAAGAGTTTGCCAAAAATGTGTTTCTCTCTTCATGTGCATGTAAATCAAATCCCTTGATTCACTTTCTATACTCTTTGATTCCAGCAGAGGTCAGCTCTGCCTGTGCTGGGGATGGACAAAGCAGTTCAAAGTGTGGGTTCCTGCACACCTTTCAACACAAAGCTCTGCTTTCTTCCCACTGCCCCTCACAGCACTAACTTCAGCCCATTTCAGGCCCTCTTCTTAAATGGAGATAAAAGGGCTTTGAACCAGAGCATCTCTGTCTCCAGGACTGCCATAAAAGCTGGTTAGAGAGTTGTTCTTGCTGCTGCTCTGTGGCTCCAAGCCTGTTTGAGAACAGCCTGTAATGAGCACAAGGAGCAGGAGACTGTGACAGTGGTCCTTGGTGAGGTTAAAAGTGTTGCAAGATGAAAAACCCCCAAAGAGCAAGAAGTTACGTCTGGACTGTGCTTTCCAACTACTGAACTATTAGGGAAACAGAAATACTGCCATCCTGTTGCAACTATCTTCCTTTGCTGCTCTATCAGGTTTTTTATGAAAAAAAAAAAAAAAAAAAGAGTGTATCTACAAAAAAATTTACTTCTTTAAATGGCATTTTGGTGGATATATGGTCCACTGAAATTCTTATTTCCTCTATCAGTTACAGTGATTCTTTAGCTCTTCAGAACACAAGACAAGAAACATTTTGAAGCTGAAGGCAGAATGTGTTGACAAAAACTCTCTAGTCTAACCATATAAATCTGCAAATGTCCAAGACATGTTTTTATCCTCTCTTCTTTTTTAGAGATTAAATTATTGCTACATTGAGATTTTTTTGTTAATTGTCATTAGTGATTGACACACTTTATAGACTTTTGAAGCTAGAAATTAATGACTGCTATTCTGAAATTAGATGTCATGCTTTCGACAGAAATCTTTCATGTAACCAGTGATGTGTGCCATTGAGACAGCAGCTGCTTCTGAAGGATAATATCTAAAAAACCCCAAAGAATCTCTCTGTAAATCTAATGCCTGATTTTCCTAAATAATACTTTTCACACTTTTCTGGTACCTTTTTTGAATTTRGCTTGTTAATACTAAAACCCAGATGAAGTTTCAGTGCATCTAAGCACTCCTTTTCTTTGTTCTATTTGGGAGATTTTGGAGATTGAAATTACTGAAATGACAAAACGTGGTTTGCTTATTTCTTACATGTAGCTGTATATAACAACAAATGAGTACCATTAGTCTAACAAACTACCAAGGGAGCCAATAAATAATTTCAGCTCAAGATCAAGGATAGGACTAATGAGCAGCAGACTTGACTTGTTACCTGAGAATTGAGAGAAAAAACATAAGCCCACTAGAAAGAGGTGATTAAGGGGCACCTTCATAGTGAACTTGCACTCTGTGTGCAGTTGTGCTGCCCAGCTCCAGCCCTTAGGAGTGTCAGATGAATGTCAGATAAAGCAAGAAAAGCCATTTTTCATTTTAGTGCTTGTTCCTCCTGATGGCATTATCTGTTATAGGTCAAGCAGCTACAGCTGACAGCTTCATAGGTCATCTTAAAAACAAGATATACACCCAGTGCTGTTGCTGCTGATTAAAGATCACATATCAAAGTGCAGATGACACTCCTGGCTTTTGGGCGACTACAGTGGCTTTGGAATTYCAGTGTGAACAGCACATTGTGTCCCAACACCATGTACACACAGAGCCCAGTGGTTCATGAGAGACTGTGTAACTGCCTCAGCAAAGTGCAAACTGTGTTCTGGAAAGTGACAGCATTTGTAAGGCTCCTATTCTTTGTTGTTACAAGGGGATCTGGATGGTCCAACACTTACAGGGGCTGGCTGCCACTACAGACAGTCACAAGCAGGCTCCACACCTAATGCCCTCTTTACCTGTCTTTTTTTGACAGCTGCATCCAAATACAGGTATTTTGTAGGTCAGATTTGTCTTTACAGAGAGTTCAAAGCACCACTGACTTTTGTGCCAAAAACTAATGGATGAATCCTGGGCTCCTCATCTTGCTGTTTCATTTTGTCATCTGTCCAGTGGTAACTACCTGGCTCTGGGCTGAGGAGAGTCTGGTCTGCTTTTCTCAAGAATTCTTAGGGTGTCTCTAGGCCATTGACAAAATCTGAAATGCAAACAAAAAACCTAATCCTGAACCACAAATCTCTGAAACAAACAGAAAAAGACTTCTCTCTTGCTGAGAGTTGCCTGCTCGCTAGCTGAAGTGGGGCTGGTGCCCACAGTATTCCTGTTAACTCCATCCAGAGCAGCGTGAGCAAACAGCTGTGCCCACACTGTGTGGCCTGTAACACAGGGCCATGGGGCTGCAAGACATCATCACTGTTCTTCAGAGATTTTATGGTTCAAAAGACCTAAATTGCCAGGAGGGCTCAATCAGTGGATTGGTAGTTTGATAGCCTAATATCAAAAGGGGGATGAATTGCACACCCTTGGACACGGCACGAAGGTTTGTGAGCCCTTGAGAGTAGAACTGCTGGAAGCGTGCTGGAAAACACTGTGCAGCACAGAAAGATCCCAATCTGGATATGGTCCTGGCTATTGTGCTTATTTGAAATGGTCTCCTCAACAAATCACCTCCAAATCCACATCTGGCTTTTGTCTTGAAAAGGAACTGATTGGTTTTCTGCATAACAGGGTCCAAACAAACTCCAACTGATACAGCTCTGATGATCAGGAGATAGGGACTTAASAGCAAATCAGAGAAGTGACAGTGTAGATACAGATCCTTATTATTAATAGTAAATGGTTGTTTATTCTAGATGTAAACATCCTAAAATATTAATTTAAAAAAAAGCCAAAACCCCGTAATCACACAAGACTTTGGTCTAGATAAAAAGAAAAAACACATTTTGCCTTTTACAAAACAGCAGGGGCCCTTTTTGCCACTGGCAACTGTCAGTCTTCAGGTAATTTCATAATGAGACCTGCAGTACAGTCTTTGAGAAGAGTAAGACTAGAATGGAAGAAAAAAATTAAAAGCCTTCAGTAAAAGGCAGAGTGAGAAGGAGTTTGATTTATGACCCTAATGTAAAAATTCTTTGTGTGGAAGAGATRGTAATGATGCCATTATGTTGGGCAAGCCCAATACAGAAGATTGTTTATGTAGATACAAGTGTTAGGACAGAATGGAAGTCATTTCCCTAGGAAAGAAATCAACAGCCTTAAATGCATCTTTTACAGAGACCAAAATGCTATTAGACTTCTGAAGTTTGACTTTCCTCCTTTCTTGAGAGGATAATTTTATTATTTGCTTGTTTTCTCTGGTACATTTGAATTTTTTTTCTGTGTCACTAAATGATGCCTGTCAWTTTTTGCTCCTGGCTGCTCCCCTGGTTCATTCCCTCACTGATCTGGGGTTGTTACTGGCGCCATTATGGGCACCTGGCTCTGCCTGCCTGTGCTTGGCTGTGTCCCCTCCGTGGGGAGTGCCTGTGTTGGGGTCACCTGGACTCCCAGCCCATGTCCCCCTTGCAGAGCAGCCCTGCTCTCCCTGTTCCCCAAGTGTCCAGGTTCAGGATGTGGACAGCCATGTAGCAGTTTTTCTAAAAGGAGTCACCAGTGACATCATCAGGACATGAATCAGCTCTGTGATATTGCTGGGGTGTCAGCTCTGCCCAGCCTGTCATTTCCCCTGGTAAATTTGCACTCCTGATGGTTCCTGCCCAAGAGCATCCCTGATACTGGTTCTATTCAGCTGCATTTTTTAAGACAGCCTTTAATTCTAACTCAGTTGTTCCATCCATTTGTTCCTCCCCAACCTTTCTTCACCTGCATGCTTACCAACTTCAGAGGTTATTCCCTCAGCTCAACTGTTAATGAATAATTAAACACTAATTTTTATTAAACTATTAATTAACACACTTCAGGGTACCCAGGAGAGTCTCCTGAACGATCACAAGTGGTGTAAGGTTCATAACTTGACAATAGTTATTATAATGAGCTATTTTTGATGAAAGCTTTCCAGACAATGCTACATACTCCTAGTATCTTCACCCAACACACATTTATTGCTTTGTGTCTGTGGCACAGTTAAAAGCTTGTGCTGTATTTACCAGGATTTATTATAACACAAATTAGAAGAAGAGACTCTGATAACTGACTGGGCTGCATCTCTAAGTGATACTGATGAGGTCCAAGTTAGCCTACATGCTACATCCTTTAGTTGTCGAGTTACCAATAAACCATGGCCTAAAATCTCTCTCAAGGATGATATTTTGATCACAGACCTCCCTGTTTCTGTTGTCTCTGCTGCTTTCAGAGCACCCCCTTCTCATCAGTGACTCAGTGAGCCACAGTCATCGCAGTGAGGTGACAAACTTGTACTCCGTGGGCTCCACCACTGCCTACTGCAGTGGTTTCTCCAAGCCAGGCTGATTTTTTTTCTTTTTAATCTAGCACAAAGCTAAGGATAGGAAAATGAGTATTGATAGCTACTTCACCCCACCCTCCCTATTAAATTTAGAGGTAATCTTAGGCTTAATACAAACAAACTGGATGGGTTTAAGGCTATCAAATCAACAGTGCTGGGTAAAAAAAAAAAATGTGTTTCTTTCCTCCTAGACGAAGGATCACTCTTATACAGTGAAAGATCCAATTATGGCCCAAATTATGGCCATCTAGAGACCTGCTAATGTGGTTATATTACAAATAAATCATCTGCACTTAAAACTAGACAATGCTTATTTTGATGTATTACAGCCACCCTCCAGTAAGTCATGGACAGTGGGGTCAATTCAGGCAGAAACATCAACCCAAAGGATTATTGCTGCCCACACAGAAGTTTTCCAGGCAGGGCAGTGCTTCCACGTGAGTGCAATCAGCAGCACTCCAGCAAGTCAAAACCCAGGAAACTCAGAGGAGGATGAGGACGGATGGGCTGCCTGACACCTAATTGCTGTGGGGCAAGCAAAACAGCAGGAATGGGAGGACAGAAGATGCAAGGTGATGCTGAAGTCATGTTCTGCTGCTGGCCATAAGAGTGATTCACTGAACAGCGTGTCCCCTGTCAGAGGGAGGGAACAATAAGCAGGAACATTTGGCATTCCAGTCCATGAGAAGACCCAAGACAACTGTCCTGCTCTGCTCACTCAGCTGCTGCAGGAACCAACTAAAGACAGCTCTAGGAAAAAAGGAAAAGGAATATAACTTGACTAAAATGAACTTTTATTTCCACTGCTGTGATAAAGGGGGAAGGGGATGCTGACTCTTGTCGTTTTGCCTGTAATTGTTATTGCAGACACGACTATGTTACAGGTACAGTAATTTAATACTCTCAAATTCTATTTTGAAGGTCAAAGTGTTCTCACATCATCATATTTTTGACTGAGACTTAGAGCAGCAGTTTGGAAGTTCTCCTCAAGTCAGGAGGAGCTGCCAAATGAAACCACACTTCAATAGGTACAAAGTACCCTTTGGCAGAATTCCATCAAATTATAATCCCCTCTCATTACTGCATAAACATTTCTGGGTTAGGTAGCCAGTTCCAGCCCTTCTCAGCCATGTCAAAAATCTACATACTGGATCAGACATTTCTGTGATTCCTAGTTTTCATTTCTGCTGTCCTTTCCTATTTCTCCAGCAAGTCAACATCCCAATGTTGCTTCACATTTCACCACACCTTTTTGTTCATTCACATGGGTTTTGCACTGGCCTCCATGGAGCTGTTCTATGTGTTTTTGTACATATGTAAGCACAGACACCTACTTATTTATGCAAGTAGGCAGCTAAATCACCTTGGCCCCTCTTTGCACCTCACAGACAGCTCAATAGCAGGACTGTCACTCTGCAATCCACTATTCCCGGTGGCAGAGAATGACTTTTTAGCAGTTAGGCACTTAGGGCATAACTGCTGTGTTTGTGCATGAGCCAGCTGACTGGTTAGTTCTTTTTGGATGTTTTCACCATCAAACCACTCTATTTTCCACAATCAACACAAATTCAGTTCAGTCAAAGTCTGAAAAGGTAACAGTGCCATTTAATATAGTGGACTAATGGTTTCTTACAAAATCCACTGAATTAGGCACAAGATTCTAGAAACAAATAACAAAAGAAAAAGAAAACCAAAAAAATCCCCAAAAAACCCACCCCCCCCCCCCAAAAAAAACCCAAACAAACCACCTCCCCCCCMAAAAAACCCCCCAAAAACTTAGGCACCCGTTTTTTCACTTTGATAAGCTTTGTCTTAAATTTGGGGGTTCTTGCCACTCAAAATTTTCAAAGCTCATCTTGCATTTTGACAAGAAGAAAATACTTAAACATAGTCAACAAGGCTACTTTTCTCATATACTGATAGAGCTTTTCCAATCCTCCCATTTTGCAGAAGAGCCAGTGATGTGGGAGTCCTTAGTTTGGACTTTTTGTAGTGCTGAGCAGCTGATGCTTCATGGCAGAGCAAGGCAGTTTAAAATTAGCCATCCTGCTTTTAATTTTGGGCTTTTGCCCTCTCCCCTATGGCAAACCTGCAAATGCACACACAGAGGGAGATGTGCACCTGTAGGAGGCAAACCCAGTTTCATAACTCTTCCATTTCCAAGCAAGCTTCCCAAATTACCATGTGACACACTCCTACTGCAGGCAAGGCAAACTCAAAAGTGTTTAGTCAAGTCTTAGGATGTCTAGGTCTGCATATTTCACTGTACTCCCATGTACTTTTCTTCCTCCACTAAGTGCAGAACAGAGGTCCTGAAGATAATGTGGAGGAAATGACCTCCAATTCCATTCTCTTACTCCAGCATTAATTTATAACGTGAATCATCAAGAAAATAACACTATAAATTCAATATATATAAYATACATTCTCAATATTTTCTAAAATGTGCCCTGGTTTTAATTAAAATGTGAATTGTACAGGCAGAAGGACTTGTTCCTCTGCCAGGAGCAAATCTCTAGCCATGGACATCAAATGCCCATGGAAAAAATATTTTGTTTTTATCATGCATTGAAACTTCTCCAACTTTATTAAATTTGGAAACAGAATGTAATAGCAGAGGGCAACATTATGTCTGACATATATAATTAGTTTACAAAAAAAAATACAACCAGGGGACACAATTTTGATAGAACCACTTTTTTTCACGCAATAGTTGCAGGATAATGGAGCACATTGATCCTTTTTGCTAAATGGTATGACAAAGAAAATGAGCATTTGTATAAAAATGCCATAATAGTTGAAGCTTGAATTGGGGAGCCTGTAACCTTTGCTTGGGCTTATAAATTACCCTGCAGATGAGAATACGGCATCACAAAAAAAAAAGAGAAAGGCATCCAAAGCCAAGAGATGAAGAGATGCAACCCATYAAATACTGAAATGCTTTATGTATATGTGTACCCAATGTTAATCACTTCAGATCCTATAGTACAAATTGCCTCCAGCAGTTTCTAAAGTTATATCACAGGTTAAATGGACACCCACAGATAGAGATTAGTCATTTAAAAGACAAAGGTATAAAAACTGATTTCAACTGCTAAAGCTGTCYTAAAGTCAGTTTTTCACGCATTTTGAAGCTGTGCCTTTTTTACTCCAGTTTCTGGGTGAGGGGTTAATAGCAGGGCCAAAAACTGAAACTGGCAGCATATAAGGCTTTTTCCCAGTAAATACCTTAGAGAAAACTGGGGCAAAAAGGTGTTACTCTTTCAGATCGAATAAATTCAGTTGTCTCTTTTAACAGCTGTGCATCAGTAAGTCATTAAAAATATCTGAATTTTAATCACTTAGGCTCTCAAACACTAGAATAGTGGTATGTCACTCTCAGATGTGGAATCAGCACAAAATGACAGGAGAGATGTCCTGTACCCCCAGCTCAAGTGGAATCTCAGCACTGAGGAGTCAGATTCTGCATGCAGTGGGTGCCTCCTGCCTGACTGAATTCTGTCAGCCCTTTCATTTGCTGCCTGGATGAAAAAACAGGCAATTTGGAGCTCTCAGGGAAAGAAGGAGGAGGAAGCATACAAGGAAACTTGCTTATTTGCAGGTTTCACTGAGGGCAGTGACAGCTGTAGAGTCCAAAACTTCTGGGAGTAATCATAATAATAACAATAAAACTCCAAAACAAAGGCTTGATTAATCTCCTCTTAAAAAAGCAGACTTTTAAGTAAGTCAGAAATCCTATTTTAGATATTGTATTAACTTTTCACAATAGCTTGGAGCTGATTACCTTTTTCTTTCCTTTAACATTCCAGGTGCTTCAGTCTCCACAATCAAAAAGAAGAAACTCACAGCTATTTATGAGAGGCTTGGTGGAAATCTGAACTTTGCAGAAATTCCACCAAAGAGAGAAGGTGTGAATGGTAACTGCAAAGAGGCTGAGGTACCAAGAGCAGTTTACTTACAGTACCTTAAAACAACCTGTACCTTTCCTAGAGTTCAGAAAGTAACAGTCCTTGGACTTACTAATGCTCTGAGCACTGCTGCTGACCCATCAATTAACCCCTTGAAGTCCTATATCTGAGAAAAAAATTACTCCTAATTCCATATTCCTGTTTCATGCAACACTGCAAGAAGTGAAGCATGCAGCATCAGCACACAGCAGTTTGTATGATCATAAACAAAAATAATTTTTTCAGCCCCTAAGCAAAGTACTTGTCTCTTGGGTCAACAGATCTTAGAATTTAGCAGACCAAATTAACCAGCAAATGCATGTTTTATCCCCTTTTTAACGCTAACAAGATAAATTATGGATGAACACAAGTTTTTAGAAGATTAATTTAAATACAGATGTAATCACGGCAGGCAGCAGTTCAGAGCAGAAGCTGTGCCAAGTGCATGTGAGGTCCTGCCTCTCCTCCTTGACTACTGAGACTCATTTCCGAGGCAAGGTCCTTAAAATACGTGCCCAACAGCAAATATTGTAAATCCCTCCTTCCTTTTTCCTTTCCCCTGCATTGTTTGTAGTTCTCTGTGGCTCAAAACCTCAACTCTCAAGTCCTGCCCTTGGACAGTATCAGGTGTGTGCCTGTGCAGGTGAATATGCTCATGCATGTATGGGTAGGCAGATTAATATGTGATTGACTTCTCAGAAAGGAAAGAAACAAAATCAATAAAGAGCAACAGAGTCTACCCTGAGCTAAGTTTTTCCCAAGTCAGACTTGGAAGTTTAGCCCATGTTTTACAGCGAAGTTCAGGTCAGTAATTTTTATCAACTATGCAACTGATGCTCTTATTTTCTCTTGTTTGATTAGACAGTCTTTTCTCCATGTATACATTGATTTTTTTTTTAAACTAATCTCTCAATTTTAATTTTCCTCAGGTAAATATCTGCTGGATTAATAGTCCAAAAAGAAGAATAGCTTATAGTAGCAGGCATAAGTATCTGTGGAATTATAATACCTAACAAAGACATTTAATTTCCTAAAGTTGGTTTTCATAATGTGCAGAAAGCCTGGGGTTGCCCAGTCTCATAAAGCATCCAACCAACACAGGGACTGTATAAARTGAATATCCTCTCAAACAAAAGCCCTCTGGATTATGAAGCTGTACAAATTGTGTGACCTGTACAAACGAGAGCACGCTTCTATCTCTGAAAAGGCAACTAAATAATTAAAGGGCTAAGAAACACAACTTGATTCAGTTCAGATGATCTCTTGGCAGAATCCACAAGCTGAATCAGGATGAAAACAGAAGACAGTTCACTTGTTAACATCATAAACTAAAGACATTCAAAGCCTAGTCGGAATCTCAGTTGTGAATGCCAGCATACAAAATCTATCAGCCTACAGGACTGCATGTATGCAACATACACACATCTTTGCTGTATTATTGGCAAAAATTAAAGGAAAAGCAAACTCAAGAGGATGCTGCCACAGGAAATCTCATCTATGTTCAGGCTGGGAAAGCAAGTAAACATACTCACAAGGCTAGTATGAACTAGGAACGTTTTCATTCCTCAGTCCAACTTTAGGAAAAAGCAGAAACAGAGTCCTCCTCTGTTCTGAACCCCAATATTTCAAGTTCTCCGGCAGCACAAGATCAGATAATTAATAAAAACCAAAGGATGACRAAATGAAGCAAGATAAATAACAAATATCTGCAAATATAAGCACACAGCAAGCAAGATAATGAAAAGTTAGCTAGATTTACCGTTTTAATTATCCAAGTGGGTGGTTTGTTTGGGTTTGGGGTTTTTTTGGGGGGTGGGAAACGTCGGGCGCTGTTTTCACGAGGATTCCTCCATACGCATCCGCACCGCGGCAGGCGCCGCTCCCGGAGCGCGGAGAGCGAAGCGTTTCCCTCCGCAGCCGGCGCTGCCCCCGCCAAAAATGAAACGAGAGAAGGCGGGGAGGGGCGGGGAAGCGGCGGCCGCCGGGGAAAGCTCCGGCGCCGCCCCGAGCGCTCCCTGCCCGGCGCTGCGGCCGCGGCGCCTCCGCGCTGCCCGCAACTTGCGGGAGCCGCGGGGCGGGCGCTGCCGGGGCCGAGCCGGCGGGATGGTGCCCGGCAATATGCCCGGCGGGATGATGCCCGGCGGGATGATGCCCGGTGGGATGATGCCCAGTGTGATGCCCGGCGTGCTCCGCCCGCGGCTCCCGGGATGCGCCCACCTGCATCCCCGGTGCGATGCTGACCGCGGACCCCGCGCTTGTGCCGCCTCCGCGGCTCCAGGGCTGGGAGGGGCCACACGAGTCCTCCGGAGTGRGGGGGCCGTGGTGTATCCTAAATTGGGCGGAAAGGGTGCTGCCTGGAGCGGGGATGAAGGGGGAGGTCTGTGTCAAGAGCCCGACTTGTGTGGGATTTGGGATCTTCGCAAGTGCGGGCTCGTGGGTGCGGCTGTTCATCCGCTCCGAGATGTTACGGCCGGGCTGTGAGGAAGGGGTGCCAGGGTGAGTGTGAAGTGGTGCAGAGGTGGACAAGCATGTGCTCAGCTCTTCTGCAGAGAAACAGCGCAGCTGTCGGAGTTGTACATTGGACCAGCAGGACCTGGAGTGGGTGATAGCTTGCCGGGGAGCTCAGRCACGCCTGGGAGTTGTGACCTGAGCCGCAGCACTTCAGCAGCACCAGCGCTCGCACACCCCCTCGGCGCCTTCTGCCCTCCTCTGCTCGGCGCTCAGCGCTGGGACTCAGACTCAGCTCCTCTCAGTGGCTGCTTCCAGCCCAACATCGGGGAGGGCTGAGTGCCACACGCACAATCTGTTTGCAGGCAGTGCTTTGAGCTCCTCTTTGCTTGTGGTTTACAGCTCCCTTCCATGGTGCACATTACCCTGGTGCCAGGTAATCCAGAGTGTTACTCAGTGCCCTTTCCTTTACCTCAGGATGTTTATTGTTTGCTTAGACCTCTATTTATATGAGTTTTTGTTTCTGAAGCAAACCCAAAATGTGTTTCAGTGAAACCAGCCCCTTCATCCCATTGCATATATTTATTCCACAAAAGCTTAAAAGATTTGTAAGTACTAGAAGGTAATATCTAATGTTGTTTATTAAAAAAATGCAAAGCCTTTAAAGACAGAAGTTCTAAAAACTACCTGCATCACACAGCCACGTTGTAACTTCTTCAGYCTAATTAGATGCAGTTTCCCTGGGTCATTTGGTGCCTGCCAGGTGCTGAACTTGCTGCTTAGGACCTGTCTTCTGCAGGCTTGTAAAGTTCCAGTTTTATATGAGCTGAACACCTTTTTTCCTTTTGCAGGTTTTGGCACTAGTGACTAGAATCTCCTCTCTCAGCTGCATGCATCACTGGCTTCTGTTTGAATTATTGTATTATACCACAAGTGACCTTAGAAACGGCAGAAATGATAGCAAAACATTCCTGCTCTGTCCATTGGTCCTGACCAGTAAGAGTCAACTGTTTATGATTAATCTCTGCACTGTAGTCTGCATCTGGTGTTAGATTGATGCCATTACACTCAGTCCAGCAGGAATGTGAAAGTGCCTCTCTAGAACTGACAATTTAGTGTATTATTTTTTTGCTGTGTCTGTAAGCCTTTAAAATACATTTCTCCTAGGGAAAACTGCCTGAGTGACATTGATGGTGGCAGAAACTCTCTAGTATTTCCCAAAACAGTATGCAAGGGCATTGGATGTCACAGTGAGAGCAAGTAGTCTCTCCATCTCCTTCAAATATCTCCTTAGGACCTTTTGCTTCCTGTGGTGTTTGCTGAGAGTTTGCTCATTGTTATTTTGTGTGCTGTTTTGGTTTCAAACTGTGGCTCATCCTCAGATTGTGTCCTGCTCAATGTACTGACACCTTGTTCAGCTGCTGTGCCTCACAGAAATAGATTTGATGGTAGCAAGGGGCTTTTCTGTTCTGATCATATCAGGTAGCAATTTCAAGCTTATTTTTCTGAGCCCTTTTTTTTTTTTTTGTCATTGTCTTTTACACAGGAATGGTCATGCTGGAGCAGGCAGAAATTCTTTCTGAGTCTGTTGTTTTCTCCCTGAGGAGGGCTGGCAGTGGGAACTTAGGAAGAGAGTACAAGACTTGGGCAAATAGAGGGAGATCCTTGTCCTGGGACACCCTCTCATCTGGCTGAGGCTTGGGCAATGCAGGTTTGAAACACTGCCTGTGCCTTTGTATCTAACCACCTTGAGGGATCTTTTTTTAAAGAGTGTCTACAGGTGGTTTTTGAACACATTTCTGCTTTTGGTATCTGCTCCCATCACTCCAGCAAGGCATTCTACAGCACATGTAGCCATGAGGCTTATGGAAAAGTATTTCTTGATTATTTTAAACTTCTTTAAAAAAAAAAAGTCAAATTGAAAGTCAGTAAGTGGTGGGAAAGTTTTACTTAGTTTAAGTGATATTTGGGTTAGTTTAGATAAAGTTATTTAATCCCCTGCATGAAGTTAAAAAGAAAGAAAAAAAAACCCCAGAAATGGCTGAACTGGAAATGGCTGCATGCAGGGTTATTTGGGAAAGAATGTCCACACATCCTTAAATCTCAATTTTTTGACACGGTCCTTTTTGCCCTGAGTTTGCATGACACGTGCTGCATTAAAGTCTTTATCCTGGACTCAGGCTCTAAGACACAATGACACTAAAATTGTAATTGTGGATTGTTTGAATGGTAAATAAGAGGAAAATTTTTAAATTATATGGTGGTTGATCTCTAAGGTGCTGTTGGAGAAGAGCAGGGCAGGAAACCCTCAGTTTAACACCGTGTTTGAAATTCCAGTATCCGGCTGTAAAGTCCAGGTTGCTTCCTTCTTTCTCAAACCCTGCCTCACATGGTTATGTAGTGAAAGGACTAGAGCTTCTTTGTAAGCCCCCATCATTTGTAAACTCTCCTCCCTTCTTGACAGTGTAGACTTGATATATCTGAAACTTTTGGGGGTTTCCATCACTTTAGAATTTATTGCACATTCCCCTTGTGCAATAAATCAGGTGGATAATTTGTATTTCCTGTATGGCATCCCTTTGCAGGCTCTTTTCCTTTCTGGGATGTTTCTTTCCAGGAATGTTAAGAAGCTTTAGTTGTCTCCTGCTTCTTCATCCTTTCCCATTCACTGATGTGGATCAAGTTGCTGAAGTTTGCTTGCAGATGCCTTTCCTCTCTTCTTGGGTTGTAACTACAGGAGGTTAATCAGATTGGGATGCTGGAAGTTTTTCCCTCTTGTTCTTCCTCCTTACCACTCATATTACCTCCTTACCTCTGCTGATATCAGCTGTGACAGAGGGACAAAGGAAAGTTTTAGTGAGGTTTTTGCAGTTGTGACACCATCAGACCCCCGCTGGATGCATTTGCTTTCTGGGGAGTGGAGAAGAGGCCCTGAACACATTTGTGGGGATATGACCAAACAGAAGATAAAACAGCTTGAACTGATGTAAGAAATTAATGTGGCAGATACTGCTGTCACAAAAATCTCCTCCCACTGGGTTTATGAAAGGCAAGTATAAAAGTGGCTGTTTAGTCTCTGGGGCCACACTGTCTTGTGCAAGGAGCTCCTAGGCAGTGGCATTTATTAGGGCCATAACTCAGCATTGCAGGGGATGCACAGCTTTTTTTGATTTTTACTGCTGTGCTCTTAGAAGAGATCTAGCTGACCATTTCCCCCTGCTTTTAAATCCTTCTGCACTTTTGCTTTCCTTTTGGAGCATATCTGTCTGTTGTGCATATCCTGACTAGCTCACGTGGGGTGAAGGGAGACTGGATAAGTGTGACACAGAGATTTGGGGCAGCCTCAGCCRTAGGAAAACCCCCCTCAGAGCAGTGTGAGGGATCTCATTGGCTTTGTGGACAGGAAAGATGAAAAGGAGCTGGCTGAACAGTGTTTGGCATCAGAGCCATCTTTTGTAGCTGTTGCTGAGTCCCAGGATGACCTAGAGCCTGATTCCTCACAGCTCTTGCCTTTTCTACTTTACCATAAATATCTACACATTTGGGATAAACTATGCCATGCAGATGCCAGGTTAGCTTCAGTTAGATGACAGGGGTTATGATGTTATTATTTACAGTATGATGTCCAGAGAGGTGAGAGTTGACTCTGCACAGCCATCATGTGCTGTGGTGTGCCCTTAACGAGGGTCAGAGGAGCAGGTCAGGGGAGCAGGGACAAACCATCTGCAGTTTGCAATACCAGGTGCTCAGCATCTCTCAAAGTCAGACCATTTGTTTGCATCCCTTAATTAAAACACTCTTAGTTCACTTAAAGGCCGATTATGAAGCGAGAATGAAGATTGCTGCTTAGGAAAACAGATGATCATTTCTGCTTAATGAAATGTGTGTGTGTCTCATTGCTATCTATCTAAAGAGGGGAAAACATGAACATGTTTGTTCCCTGTAAATAACATTTACACTCCATGTATTCAAACCTGCTCTCATCACAGGGGCCAGGGCATTAAGCCCAAGGGAGCCTTCCAGCACATTTAGCAAGGGCTATGGGGCAGGGCATGGTCTGTTACTCTTCTTGAAAGAAAACTGGAGAAGCTAAGGCTGCCTCTTGGAAAAAAAAAAGAAAATGCCATGCCTATTATGTCAGATGGTGGGAAAGGAGATGCCCAGCATCTCGAGACTGAAGAAAAAGACTGGAATTCTAAAAAGCATGAATGTTGCCTCACAATGGACAGAGAAAGCAGAATGCAGTGAGAAATCACTCAGAAGAAATGCACGGGTCTCACTGTCACCAGAAAAATTCATTTGAGTTTTCAGAATGTGGGAACTGGATATGACACACAGCTGAGAGGGAGGACAAGGATGCTTATGTCCTAATTTATTATGTCAGCAAGGAATTTATTACCTGTTTCTTAGATTTAGTATCTTCCATTCCAGTTGTCCACTCGGACTTCAGTGGCTTTCTTCATGCCAGCATATACTAGAGTGTATATACATGTACAGAACTACAGAAGCTGCCAAAATCCCTGTACTTTCCTCAGTCTTTCAAAAGTGAGGATGTTGTCCATATTTCATATATTTCCAAAGTTTGGATTCTATGAAATACAATTATTTATCCAAAGTGATAACTGCTGAAGAGGTAGGTGGATATGACAGCCCTGAGTTGACATGGTGGTGTTTGTTCAAAGGTTGGACTCAATGACCTTGGAGGTCTTTTCTAACCTTAATGATTCTATGATTATATGAAATCTATTTTTAATTTTAGCAAAGAACATAGAAGAACTTTAGATGAGAGTCACTAGAGACCTTGATAATTTTCACTGCTCCATTACTGGCTAACTACATTTAACAGATGACTTATTTAGACAGATTGCTGTCTCTGAGAATGCATGTTTTTTGTCTTCTGAAAATTGTATTTTCCACTTGGCTGGGTGCTGCTGTTCTATCAGCTGCTGGGATCATGTTTGCACACATACACACACACACAAACACACAGAGCCTGGTATCAGGGCAACATCCCACTGGAAAAGGAGGAGTTTCACCAGCAACAGGAAAAATTACTAATTACAGGTAAAAATAGTGTACAAAGTCCTGACAGGTACAGTAGTAGTGCCCTTACAGCACATCATTAAGCCCATTAAAATTCTATTATTTGATGAAGAGGTAAAAAAAACCCCTAACAAATTCTGATGTTCCTACACTCCTTCCCTTTTAATAGTTTAGAAGCATTTTGTTCGAACTCCTGTCTAGAAAGCCCAGAACTTCATTCCCTGCAAAGAGTTACCAGAATCATTTTCATAAGAAGCACTCTGGTCTCTGCCCCAGGGTGCTGACCAGTTACTGGGCTGATTTTGTTCTAATTCAGATTACTGAAGTCTGTGGGGCTCAGTCACTTTCACTGAGAATGAGAATCTTTGTCATATCCAAGACAGTTTTAAAACTAATAAAAACTTGCTGAAGGGAATAACTGCCTCCATCTGATGTAAAAAAGCAGGTCTAACAATGCAAATGTTAAGAGTACTTAGATCTGTTTTTTTCAGTAAAGAAAAAGTCATCCATATCAGTCATCAGGAATGACAAAGGAGGTTTCTACATAACCTTATTCAAAATGAACTTAGGATCTCTGCTGGAGAAGAATCAGAAAAAAGACAGCCAAACAACAGAGGAGTAATAAAGCAAGCCTTCCAAGGTGGCTAAATGGTGTGCATGCATTTACTTCAGTGCTGTCAAGTCTAGCATCCCTTGCTCTAACCTTTTTCTAACACTTTTCATGGACATTTGTCATGATTTTGACTGAATGACACCAACATGACTTTTTGCACAGCTAGATCCATATTTGCCACTGTTTGCTTCAACCAAGTGCTGACTGCCACAAAGACTGCAGGACTTCTTATTTTAAAAAATTCTCCTCCCCTTCCCTTACCCTTCTTAGTTCATCATATTGGGTTTGCATGACCAGGTTTTGCTGGTGGGGGTCTGCAGGGGTGGCATCTCTGTGAAGCTGCCTCTGTGTCCAACAGAACTCATGCCAGGTGGCTCCAAGACAGACTCACTGCTGGCCAAGGCCAAGCCCGTCAAGGATGGTGGAACAGCCTCTGGGATTTGAGTAGGAGGAGGAGGGAAACCTGCACAACAACCTGTGGCTGGAGAGAGAGGTGAGAAGGGAAGAAACAGTTCTGCAGACACCCAGGTCAGTGGAAAACGAGTGCCACTGAGGGTCTCCTGTAGCCCATGGAGGATCCCACAGTGGAGCCTGATATTTAAATGTGACTTTGTCAGTGGATGCCTGAAATAAGGCTGTGAGGAACTGAGCACAGCCACCACTCCCTCTACCCCTGTGCTGCTGGTGGGGGGGAGGGAGAGAAAATTGTGYGTGAAGTTGAGCCTGAGAAAAAGGACTTTGGTGGGTAATAAAGCCATTTCCCCAAGTCAAATCTGTTTTTCTGGTGAGTGATCTCTCCCTTTTCTTATATTGACCTCTGTCTGTTTTCCAACTGAGAAGGGGAATGATAGACCAGCTTCCATGGGCACCTGGTGTCAGCCCACCACACCTAGAAAGATATTAAGAAATTTCCAACCCAGTTTGGCACTAAATAGCTTCTACTGCTTCTCTTAAAGAGAATACATATATCATATAGATATGTGTGTGTGTGTATTTATATGTATATAATGAACATGGGGGCACCATCCTTGTGTATGGTTGGTTCCGATTGACTAAAAATTAAATAGCTCACACAGAGAGAAAACATTTAATAGAAGTTAAAATTATTCGATTTTCTCAGATATCTCTGAGTCTTTTTGTTTTCTGCTGCTTTGATTAATATTTTGAAAATTGCATTGAAAAATAAATAGCCTARGGGCATACTTATTGCAAAGGTTTTGAATTTTCCGTTATTAAACAGCTTGACTGTGTTGCTCTTGAACAGACTGAGCTCAGGTGAGAAAATGGAAGAATAGATGAGACAAATATTCTAATGGCTTCTAAATAAATGCATCTTTCCATGACAGTGTTTGCTTTTAAAGATCCCACTCTCTGAAATAGCTTCTTGCATCATTAGTGAATAGTGTATAGCTGGCTGATTGTTCATCTTCTTTTCTGCAAAAGCTCGGTGCATTTGCTTTGAGTGAAGACTATTGAATGAATGTGTTTGAGATTTTAAAAGTCTCTGTTTTCTAAAAAGCAGCTTTGCCACCAAGCTGCATCTCGTGAAATCTGTAAGATCAGGGTTTATTCCCCTCAGTTTCTTGACTTGTAAAAATGTAAATCATATATTAGGACCCTCCCATACTCATCTATCTATATGTTTTCCTCCATCTCTGAAAAACATATTATTTTGAAGTTCAGATGAATTTCAATCTGTAAAAAGTTCTCCTGGAAGAATATAGGTAAAACTTTGTGGTGTTATTTTTTTACATAAATCACTAAACTATGCCTTAAAAAAAAGACTAAACATAAATTTATAAGATTTATATTGATTGGCTCCATGTTGGATAAGACCCCCAGCAAGATCTGAGGCTGGTAAAGTTCATGGTCATTCACTACATCCAGCATTCCAGTTATTTAAAACGGAGGGAAAACTTCTAGGGATAGTTGCCTTTCACCAAAGACAAGGAGACTGAGGAAGTTATTGGCAGTTGTGCTTTTGCTATGAAAAACTTTAGCTAAATGTCCCATTGTTTCCCCATAGAAAACCACCTCAAGTTTTCTGCCTGGGATTACTCATCCCTGTGTGTCCCCTCTTTTTTTTCTGAGATGCTGGTCTCTCTCTGTCACCATGGAGCTTTGAACATTTTYCTTTCATACATTTCCTGGGAGAATCCACTTTCTACACATGTTTTCTATCCTTCAATTTGTGTTTTTCTGTCTCTTCTACCTTGCAAACCCTTGCATGCCTCCAAAGCTATTAGACCTTCACCTGCTCCCTCACAGAGAAAGATGCCTTCTGAGCATGTTCTTTCTCTGATTATGTTTTGTGCATGCTTTTTTCTTTTTGCTTTTTCAGTCTTTAATCTGATCCTCCACCTCTAACAAAACCTTTGGTCTTAACATTTAGTAGGGACAATCTTTCAATATTGTTTTCATATCCTTAGGGTAGGTCTTGCTTCTTACTCCTGTTTTGTTTTAGAATAGCCTAGAATCTTGATGAGAAATAGTAAAATATCATTAACACATCTGTCACATCCATAATCTTGAGATTTATTTGATATAGGAGTGACCAGTGTCTCATTAGTTTGTTCCTGACATCATCTGTGTAGAGCTCAGCTACTGCTTTCCTTGAACTTTAATCCTTCTTGGTTTGCATTATGAAAACTGCCTTTGCGAGGAAAAAAGAAGTCTAACATGAAAACTGAGATTCTTCCTATGTGTTTTTCCTGAACTTTTATGCACACTCACACACACACATATATGTGTGYGTGTGTATGTATATAATGAACATGGAAACATCATTCACCAGTCTTTTAGAAGGTGTTAATGAAGGAAAGCACTTAATAATAAAGCACATTTAAAACTATAAACACATTACTTTGAGTTCACAAATGTAACTGTTGATCTGCTTTGCAGGCTAGGTGGAGCTTGAGATGGGATCCAGCTGACTTTGTTATCAGATCCAGGTGGGAAACAGGTGATTTCCATAAAACAGCAGAAAGGAGGAGCTGGGTTTGCTTGTTTGGAGGAGGTGTTGGGGGGTCTGAACTGCTTTCAGCCTGCCTGGGCTGGGTGGCCTCTCTGCTTCAGCAGTTGAAGGTATCCTGAAAATATATATATATATATATACATCTTAGTGGCAACTCTAGTTCCTCTGGGTAAGCTGTCAGCTTGTTTTGGTGCTCTGCAATAGAAAGTTTAGTTATTGGAAGAGAAGAAGATGGGAGTTTGGAGCTGGCACCTGAAGTGGCAGCGTTCAGGCTGCAGACAAAGGATGAGATGTGGTGGATGCTGGGGAACAGGCGAGTGCTGCTGACTCCACAGAGTGTCTCTAATGGATCTCAGTGAAGTCCAGGTAAGGAGGTTTATGGCTGATACATTTCCATTTTGTTCAAGTTAAGTGCAGATAGCACCTGCTTCCCATATCTGGAGGGCATCACCTGCAGGGATGGGCTCCAGCCTTGCCATTTGCTCCCCAGGGGCCTCTTGGGTGAATGGTCTTGCATTTGCTGCTCATTTCCATGTCACTGTTGCCTGACTTTTGAGGTTTGTTTTAAGAAACAAAGCTTTATATATATTGTGACCCTTGTATTTGAAGGGGAGGAAGTATCTGGTTTGGAAGACCTTGCTGTTAGTGGGTGCTGTGGCCTTGAATGGAAATTTTTGTGCCAATAACTGAGGGGTAAGCAGTCCTATTCTTCTTAAGCTTTAGCTGACCATGCTTTTGAGAACATAAAATTATGTTTTGCCATTAACCTCGAGATAAGTGTTTGGAATTAAGGCAGTCAAATGCTTTGGTGCTCTGAAAAGACATATCTCTATTTTAACGCTTAGTGTGTGCATTTTTGTTCTTTTTTTATAATGTACTACTATTAGCCTAAATCAGAGCCCCTGGAGATAATGGAAATAGGAATTAATTGGGCTATATAATTTTTTTCTTAATGAAATAGTGAAATAATCTGTAATGGCCTTTGGTGTGGCATGATGGAGGTTGGGCAAGAGTACTTGGTTCCTTTTCTGTGTTGTTGTTTGTAATTAATGACAGCTTACAGAAAGGTTTTGAATACTGMTGGAAATGCAAACCCTGCAGCAATGGCCTTTTCCCACACTTATTTTCCTAAGCAAAACTGTCCCTTTGTGATAACTCTTTCTAATATAAGCTTGGAAAGACACAAATGATTCAGCAGAATAGCACCTGTGGTATTACTGAGAAATTGTTCCTGAAAGGATGCTGTACTCTAATGAAATATTTTTAGTATCTTTCTGATTCTTTCTGCTCTCCCACTGTTTAAAGCTGACTTTCCTTTATGCTTTCTTGGAGAACTTGTATATACTGACCTTTAGAATGTGCTGCTTATTGATGATGATCCAACATGTATTTAAGAAAATTTATTTTGCTGAATACTGAGCTGAAATGCTACAAGTTTTGCAGAGAAGACCACAAAACATGTTGTGCATTAATTATTTGATGTAAAACTCGCCGAGTAGAAAACTGTTGGATAACCAATTCCTATCTAAAAAAGTGGTGAATAAATTCCTTTGTTTCCATCTATGGCTTTTTCTTTCCCTATTTAAGTGTCTTTGTCTGAATCCATGAGTTTTCTCACTTTGAGCTTTCTGATTCTCTCCCCCATCCCACTGTGGGGGAGTGAGTGAGTGGCTGTGTGGGGCTGGGCTGAGTTTGTTAAACCACTATTCCCCTGAGAAGTATAATTAGAAACAAAGATTAGTTGTGACAGAAACCTGTGGTTGCTTTAAGCAGAGATCGTAAGAGAATGTCCAGGGAATGTTCATATTTGTAAACAAGTTTATTACTATCATGCTGCTGTTGTGGTAAATTCCTTTTCTTGAAAGGGGAGAACTGAAGAAGAGCACAGTGTTCTCTTCTGCCTAGATTTAAGTGAGTCACCTGGTTGATTCCTTTACAGCAATAAGATAACTGCCTGATAATGGTTTGTAGGGTTTTTTTTTTTCCCCTTCTCCTTGACTCACTTAGAATGAAAACTGCTCTGTAGGATTAAAACATGCAAAAATGATGGTGGAAATTCTAATCTTCAAGACTGGCTTAATTTCAGAATAGATGTAGGTAAATGGAATGCTACGTGCAATTAATGTACTTAAAATTCTATATCTCTTTCTGATGCATTCGGGAATGTTGGAGTTTCTTTTCCAAGGCTTGCTCTGATGTCTGGAAATAGAAAAGCAACTTTTTAATACAACAGGAGGCTGAACATACTAACTGTACCTCTATGAAACTTTGGCAATGATGTATTTTTATAACCCAATAAAATAGAATGCATTTTTTAAAATTTGTTCTGCTTGCATTGTTGCAAAGTACTCCCACTTTTTAACCCCTCAAGAGTGAAAAACAATTCCTTGTAAATGCTTTTCACTGAAAAAACAGTTAGATATAAGTTATACCACTTGCTTTAAGCACCTGTCCAAGGACATGCACTGCTAATAGCTTTTTCCTAACAAAACTTAATCAATAAACATTAACTGGGGAATTGGAGAATGCAGGTTATTTGTTTTATTGTGTATCACTAAATAACATTTTCGAGTTTGATGATCAGCCTACCTTCTGAATTTCAATTTCTCCCAAGCCTGATTTATTATTGTTTTTCTTCCTCAAAGTGGTTCATATCTACATCAGGGTGGATTTTTCTACTGTACTGATTTAACAGTTAATAAATTTTATCAAAACTTACAGAACTTGGTCAAATATATGCAAATGTCCCATTTGTATGCAGCAGAATTTGCACACTCGATTTTGTCAATGTAAAACCCAAACGATGCTATTAGAATATTGCTCAAGGCTGCAACGCTACAAAAGAAACTTGGGAGACTTAGAGTTTTTGCCAAGTTTTTTTTTCCCTACTATCTGTAAGTCTTGATGTAGCATGTCTACATCCATGTCTCTGTGTGCAATATTCAATATGCTGTTACACTGTGCCTTCATACCAACATCTGTCTGTGCACACATTGGTCAATGATTCTTGTGTTTTGCTCCAGATCCAGCACTATCACTCCTCCAAGCTGAGAGTTAGGAACTGCACTGGGARTGTTTTGGGATTGATGTGCTGTCAGTAACTGCAGGGAAAGTGTAAAGGTTGTTTTGTAGCTGCCCTGGGCTTTTTAGGGGAGCCTCTCTGTAGTGCCTGACTCTGCACAGCTCCTCCCTCCACCACCAGTGTTCAGGAATCTTTCCTCATCCTAGTGAGTTCTTGAAGTGTTTCTTACATTAGTCTCTGAAATATTTATCATTTCTGCCAGCAGACAACTTGCTTTTGGTTTTTTCCCTTCTCTGAAAGATGTGCTCCAGTCAGGACCCCTGAATCCTCCCCAGCTTAAGAGGGGATCTTACTGGGCTTTGGTGCAGTGAGATGAGTGTCTGCCTAGCCCATGGAGAAGCAGCTCAGCTCTTCAGAGGAGCGGTTCTCTCCTAGGACTGCTGCAATAGCCTGAGATCACTCACTGATTATTAATACCTACATGAAGGTTAACTGTCCTAATTTCTCTTTTCCTGTGGAAAATTTGGAAATAACTTGTTTCATGAGGAGGAGCCACACAATCCCCAAATATCTGTTCAGGCGGAGGAATTCATTCTGTGATATGACCTGGAGAAAATGTGAAATGATCAGCTGAACTTGCTTGATATGCAGAGGAAAGGAATTTTGCTTTAGAAAGGCCTAAAGGTGTGGAGGTGGTTTGGGTAGGGAATCATGGTTTACAGAGCTGATCTTTACCCCAAAGTTCTCCTGGTGGCCTTGTGTAGGGTATAACCAGTAACTAAATACAACATGTGGGGTTTTTTATCTTTCCTCTGTGGTATGTATAATTTTACTTTGAGTTCAGTGACTTTGTTAATTACCTGCAAGCCTGAAGTTACTTAGAGACAGCTTTAATGCAAGGTAAATAAAGCACTAGGCCTAATGCAACTTTTGGATAATAGCAATGATAGTTTTGAAGCGCTACGGAAGTCTTTTGACACTGCAAACTGTTTGGTTTTTTTTTTTAAACTACAGCAGAAACATAATTTTTCTGGATGGTTGCTACCTTAAGTATTGAAGCGCTTAATAGCTAACACTGTAAATAAAAGCTGATGTCTGGCTTGAAAAATTTATGTATAACAAAAATGAAGCAACTTTATACAAAACTTATGCCCACAGACTGGAGACATTGCTTCCTTTCATACTTCACACTTTCATGCTTCCTTTGAGGCTTATCCCTCCTGTTGTTACCTTTCATCTCACTGACCTGTGCCATACTGGACATGCCTTAAAATTGTCTAAAGGATCTTTAAAAAACAAATATGGGGCCATAATTTGATAGTAAATAGTGACAGCTGCTGCAAGATGCAGGTTAGGTTTCAATTTTTAATATCTGAAATAATATTTTGGGAATTCATTCTTGACTTCGTATTTTTGGATTTGGAAGAGTTTTCATGAAACAACAAAACAAAAATCCTTTAAACCATGTTGACAGCAGCTACATGTAATATTTCCATTGTCCATGGAAATTATTGGTTGGTTTTCTTCTCCCAGTAAGAATAAGACATTAATAAGTGAGAAATGTTCTCATGGTTTTGCAGATAATCTGTTTAATGCAGTTATTTACCACAGAAACAGGAGGAAACATCACCTCAGATCACAAGTATCCTTCCTACAGAAGTATAAATGTGACAAAACAAATCTTTAGATGACAGGTTCAAGAGAATTTCTCTTGAGAAAAAAAACTCCTTGATGAGATTCCAGGCTAATTCCTGAGTAAAAAGAAGTTTGAGATATTTGAGGGGTAGAATTTTTATCAGAAGCTTTGCACAGTGAAGGGACAAGCTGTTCTGGATGCTGCAATATTTGGGCCTGCCCAGGAGTGTGGCTAGGATCAGTGAAAATGGGTATTCAACCTGATGCTGCATTTCTCTCTTCAATTAAATGTGTAAACCATGAGCAGTTCTTCATATCTGGTGTGGTTTGGTTGTTGTTTTTTTTTTTTTTCCCTGTCTTTGCATTAGATTGGGAATTTTGGCTTTAATAAAAAAATAATGTTCCTTTTGTGTTGATTGTGTGTGTGTGCAGGATTTGGTTGTACAGCACGAGGTGCAAAGCCAGGGTTTGGCTGGCACTGTGGYGCAGGAACAGTTAAACCAGAGATAAGATTTCTTTTATTTCAGTGGCTGAGTGTTTTAAAAGCCAAGCAAAAGGCAGTTAGGAGGTAGTGTGCCATTTCTCCTGGGATGGTAATTGAGCTGTTTCCTGGGACAAAAGCCTCTGAATCTCAAGCTGTGTTTTAGCATGTTGCCAGCTGCTGTAGCATRGCCCTGAGGAGACGGATTAGAGGATGCTTTGGACAAGGCAGGGTGATGTCTTGAGGAAGACTCTGAGTGTGAAAGATCCSCTGGCTTTAGTGTTCTCCTGGCAAAAACAAGGAGTCTTGGCTGTCTTGTAACTGTCATTTAAGAGGTTTTCTTTTTTTCCTCCATGTGAAAGCTCATAGTCTTTGAGCAATAAAATGTTGGTTTACTCTTTGCTCCTTAAGCATGTGTGTGTGGTTCTTCTGGAACCATGCAGCCCTGGAGCATCTGGGATGGTGTTGGCAGAAGCAGCACATGATTAAGATACAGTCAACCTCTCGTGCAACCAAAATCCTCTCTTGTAAATGCACACACTCCCTTTAGCCTGTGAACAGTTCTGCTTGCTGCCTGAGYACTTGTGCTTTCTCCCCTGCTTCTCTCTGAATTACAGTTGGCTGTAATCTGGCAGTCACCTGGGAAAGGGAATAAACGTTGGGATATTTCTTCTTTTGTGTAATAACCACAAAATACAGCTTGCAGTGCACTCCATATTTGACTGCTTTGGAAGGAAGGGAAACTTGCTTCTTCAGGGAGACAGATGCCATTTAGTATACAGGATGTTTGTGATAAAGTAAAGAAATACTGCACTCATGGGACCTTGACTTCCTTTTCTATTTTAGAATATGGATATTTCTAGCACAAAAAAACTCTGCCTACAATATGGGAACAGAAATGATGGCAAGAATTAAGGATTTAACTCTCTTGACTTTAATCAAAGAAATATATTGAATAAAGAGAATCAAAACTGTAGGGGGGGAAAAGTAAAATAGAGGCTTGCAGCATGGTGACTTGGAGATTTAAGAGGGAGGAGTTTGCACTGTAAACTGTTAACAGAAATGTTGCTGTTTGAATACCACAGAGGTTGATTTCAAGAAAACAGATTTTCTGCTATGGATGGGAACCATTTATCATTTTGGGTTTGTTTTTTTGTTTTTTTCTTTTTTTTTAATGAAATGCATCTTAGCTCAGCTGGTATCTGCAGCATCCATTTACAGCAAATAGTTGTCACTCCCGTTCTTCACTCAGYATAATTTTTTTTCAGTAAAATAGTCTCTGCCCTCAGTTTCACAGCACCGTAGGTGAGGATATCACAGAGATATCTCACCATTGTGCACTTTCTGCCTGTTTTACTATTGAAAAGACGCCATATTTGGGTTAGCAATAAAAGGAAAACAGTTGAACATGTATGGAAGAGCCAGAGGAGATGGGGAGGCTTATAGTAGTTGAGGACAGATTTTTCATTTTAATGATATTTTATGGTGTGCTCCTGAATATGCATCAACAGGTTGTAAATAATCCAAAGAGAGGATTTGCACAGGCTCTGAAATGCTCTCAGTATCCCAGCTCAATTTCAAGCTGTGACAAATAAGCATAAATACTGCAGGCAGCATTTTGCTCGTCTCTCTAGCATTCAATCACTTATAAAACAGACTTAAAAGAAACAATGCTGTGAAACCTGGCTTAACTGACCACTGGGGAGAATGACAAAAAGTGGGAAATATCTTTTTAATGGATATTTTATAGTTCTCTGGAATGCTTTTTGGAGAATACTTTTTTGATGTAAGGGTGATTTCTTGCATAATTCTAAATGTATGGAAAATATGACTTATGGAAATAATGGCCCAGTTTTCCACTCACTAAAAACCTTTGTAAGCAGCAGTAATTTCACAGTGACCTCTTTCTCTCACTGAGGTTTGCTGGCTGTGTGAGGATGTTTCAAGATAGTGGTGATCGTGAATTTGCAGTAGAAGTTTCTCTTAGGTRCCAGTTCAGACAGGACTTAATTAGGAAATAAAACTCTCTTGGGTCCTGGATAAAATTTCTGGTCATAGTTGGGAGTGGAGAACCACCTGCAATAGGCAATAGTCAGTCCCTCTTGTGGTAAGGCTTTGTTAGGGATAAGTTAGGACTGAGCACAAATATTCTGACTGCATCATATAACAAGGATTTGTTTCTGAGTAACCAGTGGAAAAGCTTTGGGTTCTACTCAGGATGGACAGGTATTTGTTTTAATGCTTTCCAGAGGTTTTCATCATATGGAGTTTGCTGAAGTGGCACTTGTACATCTCTGTAAAAGACCCAAAATCAGCTGGGTTTATTTATTATTATTCTACTAATAATAGAAGGCAGAGGGTCTTCTGTAGTCAGACAACTGAGGAAGCCTTGGACGCTGGAATATTTTCAGATTGTTGTTCCAAATGAAAAATGCTTATTAAACGAATGGATTGATACTTTCAGAGACACAGTGTAAATACACTAATGCATGTACAATTCCTGGACACTTTACATTATGGTTTTGAAAGCTGCACTTTGAGAATGGCACAGAAGATTGGTGAGCATCCTTCTTTCTAATGACTGCATTGATYAGCTTTGTGCTTCAAACCTTTAGTTCCTCCTTTGGGATAATTAACTACTGGTCAGTCGCTGAGCACCTGAAGCCTGCTGTTTCTGGAGACACCAGGTTTTCCTCTGCTCTGCAGTGGAGAGAGCACTGCCTGTTCTGGTGGGCTGTGGGAGTGTTTGTRTCTCTTTGCAAGGGACTGAGGTGATGGAGGAGTGACAGCCACCTTCCCTGGTGGCCTGTGAGGAAACAGGGAATGGGGAGAGACGGACAGTGTGAGGGCCAARGCAGTCAATGCTTAAGGAGAGAGTACTCTATACAGGGGTTTATAAATGGAGTTTTAAACAAGACCATRTGCTGGCAGACAGAGCACTTAACCATGAAAAACATAAATCATACACTTATGTATGATTTTTCATCATCAAGTAGCTGGATTCACCATGTTGATTCTGCTGCTGAACCCCATTGTGAGATGATGTAGGAATCACCTCGTTCTTCAGTGTGCTCTTCATTTGCATGTTCCTGACCACCTCCAGGGTGCCAGCCTGGCTCTGAAGTGTCCATGGAAACCTGAATGGACCAGAGGAGGCTTTCACTTTGTTTCCCATAGAGTGGGCTCCACACACAGGAATGTGCTCCTGTGAGCTTCCTAAACTCCTTGTAAAGGATGAATGTGCATGAACACACGCTCAGCTGTCAATGTAATGAGAAGCTGGTGCTTCAGTTATGAAAAACGTGATCTGTCCAGCATCTTGGATGTCTAGATGTGAAATCCATCATGCAGGAAAGTATCTGCTTCTACGCCAGGAATTAAATCACACTGCCTTCATAAAATGACATCACAGAGAAGTTTGATGAAGTGCAATCCATTTTTCAAGGCAAGGCAYGGTCACTTGGCTACAGTCAGTGTCTGAAAGAGCAGCTGCTGCTGCTTCATGTGTCATCTGTGAGATGGGCTGGCACCATTAATCCTGTAACCAAATAAATGCAGGTATTTGCAAGAGCTTTTGTTTTTGTCCTCAGAGTATCAGAAGGTCACACAACTTCTTGAGGGTTGACTTCAGGAAATGTTTTTTATTGGTTTAGGGACAGAATTTTGTTCCTTGTAGAAAGTGCCCTACTGAAGATGGGTAAAATCCTGACATGAAAAAGTTCCTTCTTGTTGYGTTATGAAACGCTGATGCTTGTGCTGGGTGATTCAAGGAGTCCTGGCATATCTTGCCATTGTATAACAGTCCTTTCAACTATGGTACGTTGATTTTTCCTGTGAGCACAAGCAGGTTTTTAGGAGGACAAATGGTGACAATGCTTTCCTAAGTTTGCCTGACCTCCACAMTTTCAGTGAAATATGAATTTGTAAACTCATGAAAATACAGGTAGGAGAATAAACAGCTGTGTAACATGGAGGAAGATGTGAATGAATTGTGCTTGAAGGTGTTGATTGAAAAATAAAACAATCCAAAGCAGTTCAAGGTCAGCCAACAATTCTTTGCTTCCTTTATTTTCTTCACTGAAGAATTTTCTTTCTGACCTGAAATCTTGAGCTCTCAGCTTCCTTGAAGTTCAGATTGTGACTTAAGCTGTAGAACAGTATGGTTCATATTTATTTCTTGTGCTGATATGAAATCAGGCTCTCTGTTACTCCTTATGAGAAGGATTRAACAGCAATGTGGTAAATGTTAGATTAGATCAATATTTTGAAACTGTCATTTACAGCAGGAGGCTGCTGTGAAACCACAGGGTAAACCCAGATCTGTTATGTTTGTTGTAATTCTAATTTAGTTACAGGATTTATAGTTAACTGAGACTTACATTGCTTTATGCCACATGTTATACCCTGCTGAGCCTTCCTGTAAAAATCAAACAGATGTTTCCAAATATATGGGTGATTAGGTTTGCTCAAAATTTTGCTGTTCATCAATTTTTATGCACCATATAATAGCTCTAATGAATTTTAGGTTGAATTACAATGGCAGAGGTATTCTTGGTGCAAATTGAAAAAGATGCCCACAGAACACTAATGCTGCTGCATGGATATAGCACATGCTGAAATATCAGACATGAATAAATGAGGCTGGACCTTTACAACTTTATTGATACTGCAAATCCTAAACATGGGAAATTCAGTGGCTTCCCTTAATGGACATCACTTACTGAAAGTATTTTGACTTTCAATTAGAATATAAATATAGAAGTTTTTATTTGTCTTCTGCCTTCTGATTTGATAGGGTCTTTTTTGAATGTCAGAGCATTTCCCTCCACTGGCCTCATGTGTGTGTAAGACATGGTGACACTGACGAGTCCTCTCTGGTGAGAACCTCTTTGATGTTGGTAGAGCTGATTTTCTGATGCTTGGTGACCACTGCATAATTTGCATGAATAAAAATGTTTCCAGCTCTACGTAGGAGTGCAGTGAGCTGCAGCCTTGCCCCTCAGCAAAAATCATCACTGAGTCACTGTGGAGATGTGGAGGCCTATTTTGTCTTTGCTATAAAGGAATTTAGATTTTGAGGACTTGTATGAATGTGCACATGATCACACATCTTTCTTTATGTTGTATCTTTTCTTCCTGGAGAAGTTTGTTACCGATTTCTGGTACTCACTAATGTAGATTCACCGACAAAGTTCATTTTATGTAACTGGAATATTTTAGTCCTCTTCCACTAATGGTAACATATTCTACCACTTAAGTCTAACAACAATTAAAATAAGTAATTCTGTCTTTATTTATACTAATATAATTTCATATGAATTTAAAATGTACTTGGATAATGGGAAAGGGCTCATTRCCACTGGTATTCTTCCACTGCAAGTGACACATCCATTCAGGTCTTATCAGAGGTATTTATTTTAAAGTCATATTTAGTGCTGCTGTTATTGGCTGTGTTAAGAACCTTTTCCTTTCATTTTTAATGCAATTAATTATTTGTCAGCAAACCTACTGCTGAGTTCTCCATCCATGTACCCAGAAGGACAAAGTGGTGGGAGAGCTTTGGAGGGCTTGCTGTGCTGTGTTAGTGAAGGGGGAGTCTGGTTCATACCCTGAATTGGCTGTACTAGCTCAGATTGAAAGGTTTTCTCTACTTAGAAAAGGTTTCTCCATGAGCAGAAATGAGCCAAGCACAACAGCTACAATGATTTTGGTTTAGCTTTACAATAAGCAGCAACTTTTATATGTATATATTGCTTTGGATGCATGGAATAATGGCAATAGCTTCTGTCTTTGAGTACAAAGTAACTTTCACAAAAGGATGAAATGTTGAGTTTTCTTGTTTTGTTTGCTTTCTTATATCAGTTCTTTTCTCCCTCTTGTTTCCCAAGTCCCTTATTTGTTAGTTTTCCCTTTTGATTCTTCCCTTTTACTCTGTTCACCCAAAGAAAATGAAATCCTTTCTTACAAGATTGGTGAGACAGAGGCAGATTTGCAATCACAGTAATGAGAATAMGACACAATTTATTATGAGTGATAGCATAATTACTAGGAGATGTGATTTATTACAGAAAGCTARCTAGATACCAAGGCTGTTGGCATGAAATCTCCTCCCCTTCACAAGAAGGACCAATATACAAACTTGCAGTAAGTCAGCAGTTCTTCCCCATTTTGACTTGGCATTTGCAACAAAATGGTTTGTTCTCTATCTAATCCAGCTCTGGAACTAGCAAAAGCCAAGTCCTTTGAGAAATTTTAGTAATGCTCTGAAGCAAGAGGAAATTATGCCAAAATTTTCATCTTTATATATATAAACCTTCATAAAGGGTTTTAAAGTTGCTGTACTCACAACTTTGTAATTTTTCATGTTTGGCATGCACTAGGCAGGGCTGCAGTGATCTCTGTACAAAACACTTCTGCCTCACTAAAAAACATAAGATATTCTTCTACTTCAGTTTATTAGTGCAACACTTCAGTTATAAATTACCTAGATTCTGCACTTTGTGAGAATTTAGCTCCTTTTGTATGGAGAGGATGAATTTTATTTTTTTCTTATGAAAGATCTTGCCAAGAACTTTTGCTCTTTCAATATTTGCCAAATGTTTTCAGTCTAATCTTGATGTATTGGCTACGGTTCTGAGATACTCCAAAAACCTCAGCCTGTAAGTAATTAGTGAGGCCATGATTACCTTGCTGTTTTCCATCTGTTGACTGCTCTCCAGGAGTCACTTTCACAATATTCACCAACTCTGACATGTTTAATTTGCTTTATGAATTATGTGTGACAAGAAATAATCTTGTTCGCTGCACAGGAAAGAGTTCGTGGTGCTTGTCTGCTGCGTGTGGCATTAACCTCAGCCACAGTTACCCCTAGAAATGTGTTTAGGATTAAAATGGGAAAAAAAAAAGAAAAAGATGAATCGGGGGAAAAATATGCCTGAACAATGAAATGGTTTTGAAGAAGCTTTCATAAGACAAAAAGCAAGATAAAATGGTATTTTGTTTTGGTGTATTCAGTCATTAAACTTCACACCTGAAAGCCCCTGTCTGATACCTCTGCTGCCTGCGAGGCTTTGATAGATTATGAGCAAAGCACCCCATTAATTCTGGATGCAGTGAGGAAACCTTTGGAGCATTGTCATGAGATGAATGTATGGCTCAGACATCAGAGATCATCAGTSTGTCTCCAAACCTCTTTTGTGGGCTTTTTGTGTTTCTAGAATAGGTTGATAGTGGAGCTCTGGGAAAATGTTAAAGATAGACTCTGAAAATGTTAGGCTTTGTGTTTTCCCAGATCACTGCACCTGCGTAAGCAGTATGATAAATGATATAATTGTTAGATGTGATGATTGTTTAGTAATTAAATATAAATTATTATATAATCATAAGAAGAATCATGAGAAACTATGTTAGAAATTTAAGGGGGGCTGTACTTGGCTGCAATCTATGTATACAATAGAACAATATAAGTTTAATAATTAATATGGAAGTTATATAATGATAGAMKATAAAAACATGTTCATCTCGAATGTATGGTCGGAGTCAGAGTTGAGTTGGATACTCCTGACACCCAGAGCTCTTAATAAAAGCACCTGTGTATAATCACTTGTGTGATTGTGTTTCTGAATGCTGACAAGGTGAGAGCCCTATTGTTTCTGCCCTCACCTGTTTCTGGCCTTTTGAAGTGTGTGAAATTCGGATTTTGGTGATGCTAATGTGAATGGATAGCTAATAAGATGTGTCAGAGTGGTATTTGAACCTAGTGGTCCCTTTCCTGTCTGCTATGGCTTCTATGGATATGAACCTAAGGATATTTGGATGAAAACCATTTACCTCTTTAAATTATTTATTTTTCTCCTAGTTCAGCATCACTGTGTGCTCACCCTCACTGTGAATATTGGTAAACACAATTTTGTCATACTTGAGTGTGGATCTAAGGAGGACCTAAATCTTCTATAACAGGAATTCACTGATCTTTTCCACATAACTACGCCCACTTTTTCTTGGAAGATGTACAGATGTTTGTTCAATGTTTTCAGTTTAGTATCATAGAAGTTCACAGGAATCTTTTTCTAAGAGGGTTAAAGAGATTGTGTTGATTTAGTATAATAATTTTACAGTTTTTTGTTGATAGTGATTAATCACATTCCAAGAGTAGAAAGACTAGCCATTTTTATTTCCCAAAACATATTTATGAACACTTAATAAGAACATGAATTGTAAGATGCAAGATCAATTTTTACCTCTATGTTATATTCTGATCACTGGAAGATCTGGAGGAATTATGTGTAGCATGGAGGGAGGATGGAGTTGATGGGTGAATTGAGTTGGAGAACAAGAAATTTCCATTTGCAGTAGAAGACTTAAAGCCTTTTCTCTTAACTAAGAAGCTGTATCATTTACATGACAATTAGTGTGTTTGGACATTGGTTGCAAAAATAACTTGACCTTGGTGACCTTTTCTTCACAAATGTGTTTTAGGGCTACATTTGTCTTTTTGAGAAGGAATGATGTTTTAAAAGGTTTTTAGGGAGACATTGCAATTGGCATTTCTTCATCTTAAGCTCTTAAGAAAATGAAAACTGCAGTGTAAGTGTTATKTGTGCTGCTCAGTACTGTCAAAAGATTTGGGCAGTAGAGATGTAGCTTTGGACTGGAAGTGACTGCCAATTTGAGGTAGTTGGCAATAAAATAATTTGCAAACTATTTCCTCCAGTGAATTTTACTTCAACAGGATTGCCTGGTTTGGTGATTTTTCCAAGATAAGTTGCTGCGTGCCTGAAACAAAAAGTGCTTTTCTTGCTGTCAGTTAATTGTTACATTTTGAGCTTTTTTTTTGACTTGTAGGTGTCTTCTAGTGCAGTGCTCATTGGCTTACTTGTATGTAAATTAATTCAGTTCCATCTCTGTGAAGAAAAAAAGTTTTTACTTTCCCTCCAATTAACAATTTGGAAATTTTTCTAGTTACTGCTTTTCAAAATAATAAAATATGATGCTTCTAATTAAACTTCCCTTTCTAACATTGCATTCTGCATGCAATATTTTGCTTGAATCTGTCATGTTTTCCTACTTTTGTTACAGCACATGCCTCAATTTGTACCTTTCAATCTCAAGTTGTCAAATTAATTAGCTTGATTACACTGTATGTCATTAGACTAATAATGCACATCCTTGTCTATATCTGGGTCTGAAAAGAGTGGTAGTTCAGCAATCAATATCTGTGGAAATAGTTTCGTGTTTTACATCAGGGAAAATATTTTGCTTGGAGATCTTATGCTAATGATTTGGAAAAATCTGAAGGTTGAACTTGTGGGTAAAGAATCCGAGAGCTGATATGCTCATGCCAACATCTGCAATCTGGAAAACTGTCTGAAAATACCATTTGCTGAATTTGTAGATGTCTCAATTGGGGAGCAATAAAAAGCCTCTTCACTTACACATTTTTTGGCACTGTTTTCTAGATTAACTTGTAAAACAAGAGGTCAGAGTCTTGTGGAGTGTCTCCAGTACCAGTTTTCTGTGCTGAGGAAGGCTGAGGCTGTGATGTTTCTGAGCCCACTTGGCTTTCAAACACTCCTGGAAAGGCTGAGAGCTCCAGACCCTGGGTGTGAGTGGATAATCTTGCTAAGTGACGTGGCATAGTCACCCTGGGTAGAGGATGTGTTGTCCAGTGTCTTACTGAAAATGATATTTGAGAAAATGGTATCAAAATACAGTAGATTCTGCTTTAATCCTTGCAGTTAGTGACTGACTCTCCCTGATAGGGAAGAGGTTTGCTCTTGCATCTCAAGRTGTTCTTACCTCTCTTCTCTGAGTATGTGAGAGCCTTCAGCAAAGTGATCATTGCTTCTGTGTGGACCTYCTGAGATGTCCTGGCAAGCCTTGCAGTCAGACTGGAAAGAGAGAATGAAAAAGCTTGTAAGAAAATAAAAATCAGAGGACTATGAGCAAAAGGAAAGATACTGAAAAAGGCTTTGAAAGTCTGTTTTTGTGCCACAGCAGCATTTTAACCATGTCTAACTGGTTATGTTGATTCTGAGGTCTGGGTTTGTGCAGGTGCCCTTTTTATTAAAGAAATCTGTATGACTTTACTGAATCTTTAGGATTCTACTACAGTCACTGAGCAAGATCCTCATGGAGAATCCCAGCAGTCTTTTTTGGAAGTAAACAGGGAAGAGTGTCAGTTTGTGTTGTCCCACTGCTGGTGTCATGGCATAGGAGAAGTGACTGTATCCCAAGGTACCCAACAGAGCTGTTTGCTAGCACAAGTAGCTGTTTCTTGTTCAGTTTCTTTTGTACAGCTCACAAACACAGGGAACATTGCAAAAGAAGCTGTTGCTAAACAGCTCAAAAGCTTCCACTGCATTTCAAATATTTGAAGCTGCTGTGAGACTTAAAGGATGAGAAGAGGTAGATGTGGCTTATCCACAGCAGCAATACAAAACAAGTGTCTATTGTAATTCAAGTGAAGGAGTATCCATTTGTGAACAGCTGGCACACATTTGTGAACTATCAATTTATCAGGAGGGATATGGAACTGAACAGACACTTACTTACATGCCCCTTGCTCTTATTTCTAAGGATGTGGTCTCTGCATGGACTTTGTTGTTTCTTCAGGAAAGGGGAAAAACAAAATCTGAAGATGGTACTGGCCAGAAATTGTGTGATCACAGAAATGTGGTGTTAGCTGCTGCAAGCTGTTGCTCTGACGCAAATGTTGATAGAGGAGATGGTATCATCTTCCCTTTTGCTTAAGCAGCCACAGGAACTGTTTTGCAGAAGAGAAGGGTGAATTTTTGTAACGTTTTAGTCACTTTCAAGCCCTCCACTAAGACTCTGTATGCAGTGTCATGGGCACCTTTCCTGTAGGATGATTTTGGTAACTGAAGCCATGTCTTGGGTGGCCGACTCAGCYATGCCTGTAGAGTAGACCATGGTTTCCTAGGGCATGCTCTACCCCAGTGTGATCCACTGGTGTGTGGTAGCCTATTTCTGGCCATTACATATCTTAAATCCTGGCCTGCTGCTCCTGCCAGCTGTGTCTACCAGCATGGAAAGTATAATGCTGTAGTGGTTATTCTGCCAGTATGGGGAATATGGCCTGATGGTGTTTTAAGCTCTGGTCAGCCCCAGCTGCTGGAAGAGCATTAGTCTAAACATTTCTTGGTGCTATTAATGTGCAGATGGCTGGTAATTTTCTAAAAAAAATTCATTCACACTGTCCTGAGAGAAGTGAGATGGGAAGTGCCTGTGGGAGTGAGACCTGTCTTCCCTCAGTGAAGCRTGGGGGATCCTCTGGCCGGGTCCAACCCTATAGAATAAGCTTAGGGACTGTCTTGAGACCCTGCCTTACTTTGCCTGATGGTTGGTTTGCCTGAGACTTCTGTGTTGATTTAATGGTGTTTGGTTTGTGTTTGCAACTCTAAAGCCAGAGGTTTATGCAGTAGATCTCAGGCTCCTCTCCTCCTCTTTGACACTGGGCATAGTGGCCGCTTGCGTGAATGATCCAGCATGTGGGAGGAGATTTATCAAAGTAGCAGGCTTGAAAACATTGCAAGGTACATCTTGTTCCTAGTGATGGTTAGATTTCTAGGAGAAAAGAGAGTTCAAGGCATTCGAGTTGATCAAGGTAGAGATGCTTGTTTTCATATCTTAACACCTTAATCTTAATGCTGTCTTATCACAGTTCTCACATCTAAACACCATCCTTCCCTTCCCACCAAAACCACAACTTGGGGATTTGCTWATCCTGCAAATAAATCTATGATTAATATGTTTAATCTTTGTATCCTACCCAAAAGTCAAAACCAGCCCTTTGCTGGAGGAAATACTTCGTGGAAAGCCAATGCGCTCTGGAAAACAACCCACTGAGGGGAGGAAAAGCCTCAACACAGCTTGTGGAGAATTTATGTTCAGAGAGCAAGTAGAGAAACAGKTTTTTTTGAGCCAGGAGAGCACAGGCTGAGAAGCATGCTGCCTTAGGCAGAAAGGCTCAGATTGCCAGCAGGAGTGTGTGCTGTGCACCATGAGGAGCTGCGTGTGCAGGAGCGGGGTTTAGCAGCTGATCTGTGAGGCCCTTGGGGGTGTTTCACTCTCCCCACACACGCTGGGTCTGTGTCCCCAGGCTGCCTAAATCCTGCCTGAAGCCAGAAGTGAGCTTGTGTGGCACTCCTGTGAACTGGGGGATATTTTTTCTTGCTGAGTATTTTGATGCAATCAGCTCTTAACTGGAAAGACATGTTCCAAACACTTCTGCTCAAGGAGAGCATGTAGGTGTTTGACCAAACCCCAATGCTGTGATAGCCTGGGGGGCTGTATGTGCTCTGTGTCCCTGTTTTTTAAAGACTGGATTGTGCTGCAATTAAATCKACTCTAAAACACAGCTTGGGTGCTTGTGTCAGGCTCAGCTCGAAGCTGGAAGGTGGTTTATCCAAGGAGCCTGTGCAGGGGGGAGAAAGAATTGGGGTTGGTTATTGCATTCAAGTTCAGAGGGCACCATTGTCAGTCATATCTGTATGAGAGGGGTTGGTTTTCACAGAATCACAGAATMATGAGGTTGGAAGAGAGCTTCAAGATCATAAAGTCCAACCCATGCCCTAAACACCTTAACTAAACCATGGCACCAAGTGCCATATCCAGGTTTTTTTTAACACTTCCAGGGATAGTGACTCCACTCCCTTCCCAGGCAGGCCATTCCAATATTTTATCACTCTCTGTRAAAATCTTCTTCCTGATATCCAACCTATATTTCCCCTGTTCCAGCTTGAGACTGTGTCCTCTCTTTTGACTTGCTCTTCACTGAATTATGTTTCCTGTTAGTGGCCTACAATTTTTTTTCCTCCCCATATACTTTTTATTTTTATTTTATTTTGCTCCCCCTCAAATCCACAAATTCTTGATGTTATGGAGTACTTGAGGAAGTAGAAAAGTAAGAAAGCTTTGATAATGTAGAGTAACTGCTGGAAAAACAACATCTTAATTTGTGATGGCTTTATGAACCACAACTATTGCACTTTTTAAGAAAATAGAAGGTTTTGCTCTTTGAAGATGGAACAGGGCTTCCAGATTTTAGCCTATCCTCACAATGAAAACTTTCTCTGCGAGTTCATCTGCTGTTTTTAGCACTTGTCACTTTTAGTAACTGTTGCCCTCGTATAGGTTGCCATGGACAAATGCTGTATTGTCACTTATGTGATCTTTTCTGAGGTGTAGCAACGTATTGCTGGGCCTGTGTATAATCTTGTGCTATAACAGTCATTAGAGAAAGACACAGCTACAAATAAGGCTTTCTGACTTCTTTTTTTCTCACCTGTGAAGCTGGTGATGAGGCCATTACATAAAGATTTCTCCTGGAATGAACCTCCAGTCATCAGAGGGACTGCAAACTGCTTGGAAGATGTGCTTTTAAGCTGTGCATTTGGAAAGATTGCAAGGATTAATATAACTGAACTTGAGAATAATGACACATCAATGCTGTTGGGATAAGTTATTTTAAAAGTCTGAATCTGTCTGTAAGGCTTACGTGTTCATTTATTTTTTCATTAACATAAGAGACTAAATATCAATCTTTCTGTGATAGCTGTGTTTGTAGTGCTTTGTCAGACTGTTAATTTAAAGCCAGTCATCTTTTTATCCCTATTTGATGGATGCATAAGGGACTGGAAAACTGCAGGCATTTTGATTTGTGCTTTTGCAGCACTAGCAGTGTCTTGAAACATTACTATTTTTTRCAATTTCGAGAGATGTATGTTTGTGAAATTTAGATGAGTGTTGGGTCATTATAAAAAGAGGGGCTATTATAAAATATTTAATTCTAGCAACAGTCTCTGCGCCTTCATTTCACTGTGATATCATTGAGTCAAGTTCATTTTTRGTGTCCCTGTAGCAACAAATTTTTCTGCTCAGGAGGCTGATCAGGTTGTACTCTCCAAAAAGAAAGGGTGAGAGAGCTTCCTTCTCCCTGCTGCGCCCTCCGCATAATAATAATAATGATGATAATATTAAAAGAGTAAAGATAATAATAAAAGAGCTTGGCTGTAGTACCTAATACACTATACTAAGAAAGACAAAACTTGCTGAAATGGGTGGTGTGATATATCTACCCTCAAGTTTGAAAATATTTTGTTTTAATTTAAAAAGGCATGAGAAGACTGGAACAATACTTTATAAACAGGTGTGATTTTGCTCACATTCTTATGTTCCATTTGCAGTTTCATTATATGAAGTAAAGCAAGAAGGCTTTACTTCGTTTAATGTGTGTCATGTAAGGAGTACTATGGAAGACACCTTTTCTCATGGTGCAACAAARATGATAGAGTTGAAATGATACTGGTCAGAGAAATGATCTTTCAAGATAAAAGTTAATAAATTAAGTTCTACTTTTTGAAGTAGTAAGACTGAGTCATATGCAAGTATCTACATCTTTTCAGTGATTAAAGATAACCATTTTAGCTTGCTCTGCTTTTGAACCTAGAATAGCAAGACAGTGGTACAGCAGCATAATGATAAGATGGGTATAACATAAAAAAAGATGAGTAGGAAAGGGAGAGGTGAGCATGAAGCAATTAAAGTTTTAGTTGATTCTTACAGTGAAAAGCTGTTGCCACTGACATGGTGATTCTTCAGCTGCCAGAGCACACATGCTGTTATTTTTACTCTGCTACAGTGGATGTTGTTATCATGCAGGAAAATATTTGACTCATCATGTCTTTGGGGAAGTTAATGATTTGGGCTATAATAGGACTTGTTTCCAGAAACAGGGACTGTATTTCTTCAGAGTTGTAGTGTTTCCAATTCAGTGAATAAACATCCAGAACACCCAGTAACTGATACACTACTTACAGGTTACTGCTGCCTGTCCTTGCAAAACTCCTGCTGCAAAACAAGACTTTGCTTTTATTAAAGGGACCTGAGGGAAGCAGGTTGAAGTGGATAATAATTTTGCTGGCTTGAGGTACCAAGAGGACTTGTTCAGTATTTCTAGTGGCCTTACTGTGTCTTCCTGACATCTGAGATACAGATTCCTGAAAGCCACACGAGTGGGTGTGGAGTCACTGATTGCAACCCTGCCCTGTCTCTGTCCCTGAAATARGTACTCAGAAAGGTGAAGAAAGGACTTCCCAAAAGTGAATGACTACAAAATGAGCCCAACCACTGTCACTCGCCTGTGCAACTCACCGCTGAGGTACTTTTTTTAAAATGTGTTGAAGCTGACTTAAATTCTGGTTTAATTCAATCCAGCCTTCAAAAAAGAGCTCAGGATGGGTGTAGTTGGCAGTCAGTGGTCATGCAGCAGATCTGGGAGTGCCCCTGCTTGTAGGAATTGGTATGGCATTGTCTTTGAAAGGGAAGGGGAGGAAACACTTTGCCTAATCTAGGCTGTGTCAAAAATGAGGTGTCACRCTCATGCCTTTGGTCCTTCTTATTYCTAGTSAAAGAGATCTGAACTTRGAAATGACTGTTCTTACCATTGCCACAGTGGGATTTCTATGATAGGRTCAAGTAGCTTGATAAGGCTGAGAAAGRTGAGTTCACAGTAGGTTTGGATTTGTGTGCAAACACAGAAGTAATTCCCAGGAATGTCCTGTGCTGTACCTGGAGTCAATGCCATTGAGCTATWGCAGACACAGATACAAAGCAGGAGAAGACCTAGGGTTTCCACTTTATGAATAGACCAGATTCCCATGCTGTAAATAATTTATTTTCAGGTAAATGCTAGCTAATTATCTTAAATATGGCCATGACTTGAGTTCTTGCTTGCTGAGAGGCATCCTGTGAAGTCTTTAGGARGCAATAAATTCACCAGTGGCAACCTGAAATGATGGAGTAGGTTCAAGCTGTCAGTCTGATACTCAAAGCAACAATAGGTAGTTGCCTTGTCTGTATTTATCTTTTGCTGCATCAATGCAAATCATTCAACATCTTGACTTTGAGTTGAGGGTCTATGTATAAAAAAATATTAGTTCTGAGAACAGTCATTAGATACAAACCCCAACTCACTTTAGAAATATRAAGTACCATCAGGGAGAGTGTTCTAGTGGTGTTTAAATTTTGCAAATGTTTAGGGCAGATCAACAAACAATGCGCCTGAAAGTTGATATTTCTTTCTCATAATGGCTGCTTTAACTGGTAAYGGTTCAAATGAATTAATCTTTCAAATAGGCTTGCTATTAATTCTATTCTTTTCTTCTTCAGCCTGGAAAAGAGAGAAACCTCATCACAGTCTGCAACCTCCTCATGTGGGGAAGAGGAGGGGCAGGCACTGATCTGTTTGTTCTCTGTGGTGCCCAGTGACAGGACCCAAGGGAGTGGCCTGAAGTTGTTTCAGGGGAGGTTTAGGCTGGATATTAATAACGCTGCTGTGATGCAGTCTTAGTTTGAGTCTTAGATTTTAGAGTAGTCTTAGCGATTCTTGAGTGACATGAGCCAGAGTTGAACATCATAAGTGGTTCAATTTATTATTTTCCTTCTAGTTTGACACCATCTCTAGAGCAACTGAGATGGTAAGCAAGCTAATAAATTATTTCCAAGTGATTTGATTTGATCAAGCATAAAAGAAAGACAAATACTGATGTTAATGCATTGAACTGATCACTATCTTGTGTGGGTGAACTATGGCTTCGTTTCTGCATGCTACAGYGAGTACATATTAAACTGAAATCTCTGCTAACAGTTCAATAAGCCAGGACTTTCCAAGGTAAACAGCTCACTCATTTACTTCAAGAGATGTGCCCAGAGTGCTGTTTCTTGTGCTTTCCCTGTAGCTGTAGAGCTTAATACACTCTCAGGTAAAGCAGGAGGAGAGCTGTGCTTCTGTAGGCAGATAGAAACAGCTCTGATGCAGAAATCCATCTGAGAAGCAAGTGTCCAGTATTTGAACAGCTGATGYATGCTGAGTGCTCCCAAAATGAGGAAATATTTTTTTCTCATGTAGCCAAGCAGGTTTAATTTTGTTTGATTGCTTCCCAGAAGTTTGGTTTGCTGTCRTTCTTTCACTTTCTGCTGGAATTTGTGTTTTTATTTTGTGTGACCAGAGTGCTCAGACTGCAGCTCTCTCAAGAACCTGGATCTGTGTGTGCTGCTGAGGATGTTTCTTTCACTCCAGCAGTCTTGTGTTGCTTATCTCTCAGTATATAGTGTTTGTCATGGCATCAGTTCTGATGTTTCCTCACMGCTGGGTAATATTTCAGCCTATTATGTGGSTTTGTGGTTTGTTTTTCTTTGTACTCTATGAATTYCAAACTGAAGCTGTTTGGAGAGAGTGGYGARTGTTTTAGGTGTCCCTTGTGCATTTTCTGCAGTGCTCTTGGAGGGCTTCTATCATGCAGAAAGAAGAAAGGATGGGTTTTCAGTGAAACAGCTTCTTTGTAAAAGTGCAGACCATGGATTTCCCTCCTCATGTCTCTAAGCTACTTGTTGTCCTTGAAAAGAAGAAAAAACCACAGCCTGACACTGAAAATCAAYGGCCAGGATATCATGGTGTACCGTGCTGCCAGGACTGGTGCAGCAGGCATCTCTAAGCCTCTCTTCTTTCTRTGCTGCCTCATATAAATAAATATTCCTTAGGCCAATTCCCTTATGGATCTGTCTGGAGTGTTCATGRATCTGTCCCTGCTGATTTGAACCTTAATTCTTAAAGAGCAAATGTATATGCCCAAGTGCCCAAGGCGCCAGTTCTATCATCATCTGGGATTTGCACAGACACTCTCTCCTTGTTTTTCAGCTTCTCCTCTGGAATAAGAGTAGCTGTAGGAAAAACAACTGAATCTATCCTGCCTCCTTGCTTTTAACAAGCAACTGCATTTCGATGAAGCCCCAGGGAGAGATTCCACAGCTATAGAACAGATGCTCTCTTTGCTCAGAATCTGGGGTTTTATYTCTTCCTTAGACTTTGAGCTGGCTGCTTATCCTGAGGTGTCTGCTTGTTGCTTCTGTTATAGGAGCAAAGAGCAAAGATCCTTCCTTGAATTGAGAGAAAATGTCCTTCAGCACAAACATCAGTTTGAGATATTGTGGATGCAGAAAACTAGGTGGAAGTGTCAGTACAGATGCTAAACTGGATTAAATGATGACTGAAAATATGTGAAATTCTCTTTTCATCTGAGTGATAGTTGTTGCCTTGGGTAATATTACTTTGCAAAAAATTTCTCTTGATATAGTCCAAAGAGATGAMGTAACCACAAGCTGTGCTTGTACAGTATTATTATTTTTTTCCCTATATTTCAACATAAAATAGCAGGGGACATAAAGGAAACCTTTTTTTTYGAAGGCATAATCAACTGTCTATAAAACAAATGAAGCATGGTTTGTATCATTCCTCTGAAATACAAATACCATGCTTTTATAAGAAGGCTTGGGAGCTGCTGGAGAAGGAAATCARTGCTGTATTTGAAATCCCCATGTTAGTGGTAGTCTGGTGGAGTTTGCAATGGTGTGGGGTGAATTCTGAACGTGGTGCTGTCTATAAAGAGTCTCTCAGAGCTGCCTGAGGATTTATTGACTGTAGGTGCACTGGGCAGATTGATGGCAAGCTTCTTGCAAGGTAACTCCAGCCTTGCCTCCTGCTCTTGCTAACCCAGCTGGAGCAGCCAACTCTCTCTGCAGCACGTGTGGGGTCCCAGTAAGGGTTTGCTTTGGTGGGGTATTGYAATCACAACAAGGCTATTGTGAACTTCCTGAAAGTTCTAGTTCTAAACTTCTCCCAATCCTAGACTTCTCCATCTCATGACAGTCATGTTCAAAGGATGCCTGGTAGTCTTTTTCTATATTAAGGTGTTGAGAAAGCTTTTCAAGCATTTTACAGATCTTTCTATTTCTGAAGCATTTTAAACTTCAACTATTTTAAGAAATTGTCCTGGATTTTTTCATTGCCTTTGGGGGCTTTTTTCCTTTTAGAAGCTTTCTGCTCATGTTCCCCTCACCCCTCACCTTGTGTTTTCAAATGACCTTCAGTAGAGCTGGAAATATAGTTGGCTTCTGCAATCTCCTAGTTGTGCAACCAAGGCAAATGCAGAAATGTCTGTAGAATAAAACTMATTTCTACGTCTGCTTGTTTTCTACTGGCCGTTACTTCTGGTTGTTTCTTTTTTGGTAATTACAATATTTTACAACTCCTCCACCTTTTGCCTTTTTTATATTCCTTTTCAAGCATTTTCATGCAAATGYTTAAATTCCTGAGTCATCTTGTGGAAGTGTTTCTTTGCCTTAGTTCTCATTTTTCTTCTTGCAACACCCTCACTGTGTTGCTCTTTTACATAAATTCATGCAGTTATGTGCTCACACAGTGTTATTGCTGGATAGGTGAAACATSCTAGTCTGAGAAATGAATTTTCTTGGAGAGATCCATCTCAGATTTAGCCAGGTGGACTTCTCAGTGTTGTTTCTGATCATGCTGCCAAGTGGGGAAACATTGAGATTGCTATAAAGAGCAACAAATGCCCAACTATGGGCCACCTTTACTCATGYTGAATAGCAACCAGAGACCTCCCAGTGGTGTAGCCATCTACTGCCTACCTGTTTGTGCAGCTGGATGCCTTTTGGAGATAAGCTAATGGATGTATTGGGAGTTATGTCTGTGAGGAGCATTTCTAGACAGAACCACATCCAGACATTGATCCTGCAGTAGTAAATATCAGGAAAGGGACTTGGAGCTTTGTGGGAAAGGTATAAATATCCTTGGATCTACAGAAATGATACCTCTGTCTTTAAACTGAGCTGAGGAGCTTTGGATGCGCTGGGCTAAAGGTGCTTCTGCATGTGCCTGGAGGGGCTGCACACAACAGTGTGGTGGTGTCACCAGCCTCCAGTCCTACTGTTCAGGTCTTCTTTGTGCCTCTCTTCTCCTCCAAATCCTCTGAAAAGTGCCAAAGTATACCAAATGTACCAGGGAAACTGATGGAGGATGCGGTCCTAAAGGAAGGTGGTAAACTATGGGAGGAAAAATTTCTATTTCAGTCACATCACAGAAAATAGCAAGTCCAATTTCAGACAGTGCGTGTTCAAGTCAGGTTTCTTGAACCCTGAGGCATCCTGTTTGCTGCTTAATAGGTATGTGCTACACTAAGGAGCTTTGCAAGGACCTGGCAAAATAAAACAACTGTATAGCACATGGAAGATCAAACTCATCCTCAGTGTATGAAAGTTAATGTACAACAGAAGGAAAAATGTGTGCTGTTTACATTCTTTTTTACTGGCTTCAGTCCACAAATAACAAATGGTTTGCTACCATAARGAAACATAATTGCCAGCAGGTTGTGGAAAGAACAAGGGAAATGACAGTCACCCTCAGTGTGGTGTGCAGCCACCTGGAAGGCACTGTGTGCTTGCTTAGCCTGCTGCTGACAAGAGCGTAGAGATGGAGGTGAAGAAGCAAAAATAATTAGTGGTATGGAAAGATTCTGCTAAGAGGAGGTGTGCAGAGTCTGGGAGCATTCTACTGGAGAGAAAATGCCTAAAAGAACCACTGAAGAAAGCTCCAAACTGGATTGTGTATTGTTGGATTGCTGGGAACAGCAGAAGTATTAACGCTCTTCTCTCCCCCACCCTCTCATCACTGCAGAATAACCCTTTCAGTTACATGGACAGTCGCTTTGTTTATTTAAGAAATGTGACAGGAAGCCCTGAGGATCCTGGGCAGCAGGTGAGGATAGCTGGAGGGGAAACATGGTCACAGAAGTGGAATTTGAACCGGTGGTGTGAGAGTGCTCCTGCAAGCAAGAGCGGCAGCAGCACTGTGGGTTGGTGAAGCTCTAGTGGTTCTTGTGAGATGTCTGACATGTACCTGGTGTCTGTGGTTTTGTTGGCTAAACCCCACAACCTCTGTGATCTGCAGCTGCTCTGGAAGTGGCGCCTCCAGGTGCCACCTGGCTGGATGCTGCCTCCTGCTCCTTGGCTCTTCTGACCTGGGGGGCTCAAACCAGGCTGAAGGATGCTTGCATTTTGTGACTTTATTTGAATTGCATGTTAAAGAGGGGAAACGTTCCTTATTTGGCTAAGGCTATAATCACATGAGGCTTTTTTGCTCTAAATTGCCTTTTAATAAAGTAATTTCAAGTTTAGAAATGTGAGGGTAAGTGGTTCCAAAGGTTGTGCCTGTGGGAGTTGCTGTTCAGCATGGTCAATGCTGCTATAAGATGATGAAGGGATGTTCCTACAGACATGTGAGAAGTTACAGGAAATGTTAGCCCCAAGGTACTTCWGGAATTACTGACTTGGTTCATTGACTTTAGCTTGGTTCAAAGCCAGAGAAKACATGTAACTTTTTTTTGACTGTGTTTGTAATTTCTTTTTGAGTGATGTGAGTGATTTTTTTGGCAGGTGTAGTTTATTAGCTTCAAACAAAAAAGTCAATATTTTATAGAAGAGAAAAGGCCTCCCAAAAACCTCTGAATATTTCAATGGCAATTACAYGACTTTTTTGATTGTTGTTTTGCCTTTTTATTCTGTATAGGCAAGAATCATGTTTGTTTACACACTGTTGCAAAACAAAAGACATTTTCCTTGTTTCTGATGCTGTTWAACAGGATGGTAATGGCATTTGTCTCTGGGTTTCTATCAGCTTAGTTTCTGGTATACAARAGAGTTAATCAGCCAAATTACTTAATAGCACATGAACACTTTTGTGACATAACAGCCAAATGAAGTACCTAATTCTACTAAAGCTTCTCTTCATGTCCACACAAAGGACATCACTTTTAATGTTTTATTTCAYGATTCATACCTGCTTAGGAAGCAGTGGTCTTGGTGGTGCAGTGCCTTTAATAACACAGCTGTCTGCTGCTCTGGTGTGTGTGTAATATGTGCATCCTATTGTGGACTTTGCTCTGCAGTACTGAGAAAATGAGATAAGAATACATTGTTTGGTGATAAACTTAACTACCCCTATATTAATAACAACTATATTGTCAGGGCTGCTGTGTAAATCCATTTGACCTACTTCTACCCATAAAGCCACAATAACAATCTATAATGCTGCTACATGAACACACTGGCTTCTCATAACAAGCTGCTGTTAACAAAATTCACTGAAGACATTTCTTTAGCATAAGTTGTACTTATATACTGCAGCTGAAAGCTGCTTCAAGACTGAACATCTGTTTACAATTGCTTGTGCTTTATTACTGCTGTGTGGAGAGCATTGTGAAAGATATTTCAGCACTGTCTGCCTTGCACCATCTTCATGAGGYTTGTTTCTGGAAGCTGAGAGCAGCCTGACCCCCTGATAACAAGACTTGCCTAAGAGGGGTTGCTTTAGCCACAGGACTAAATTTGCTTATCAGTTCATTTGTTTGCTCTGAGAGAGGCTGGCTGACCATGAAATGGGAGTTTTGGAGTGGTGGAGGAGCCCTCYTTAAGCACCCTGGTGCTGCTCCCATGGGGGGTAGGGGGCTCATTGGCTGTGGGGATGGGCAGGGGCTCTGGGCCRTGGCACCCCTTGGAAAAAAGGGCAGGGGTTGTTGAGAGCCGTCCCTCAGAAGGTGTTCAGCCATGGTTAGAGAGCAGTGGTGGGCAGGCAAGGATGGGATGAGCTGCCTGGGGCCCTGGTATTTACTCTCCTCAGGAGGAGTGAGTGCCATGGCACAGCCCAAGGCAGTTGTGGGGGCTGAGCCAGCTGTTCTGGGCAAGCACTCCTCTCCTGTTCCCTGCAGAGCTCCTGCTATGCTACCTCACACCCTCCTCCAGTGGAAGCAGGATCACTATAAAACATGTGCCTTCTACATCTCCAAATTTACAGACACCTTTTAAACCTGTTCAAAAGTGGGTTTTCACTCGAGTAGTATTTTCAGCTTTTTCTGAGTTACACTAGAGGTGTATCAGAGGAGCATGGAAAGTATTTACTTATATAATTTATTCCAGAAAATGGAAAAGGGGTAATATAACTCTCAGAGCTGATGAACACACTATGCATGTTCTGGCTCTACTGAATTGAAATAGTTCAGTTATGTTGCCTGTAGTAGATGGTTCACAGAATTTTTAAAATCCGTGGATGTTTTATGCCTGTAAAGTGCTCCAGTGCTTGACTAAGATGCTGAGACTTCTCACAGGAATGCAAATATCACCTAATATTTGTTTTCTTATTTTAGCACCYGATCTCTCTCTCAATAAACACAGAAAACCCTTTTTTTYYCCTTTTTTTATGGTGAGTACTTAATGTTTCAGGAAAAAAAAATAGCAACACCACAAACCCAAGGAAATTAATTCATACCTGACTGAGATGGTGTTTCCTCTGCATCTAGAGGAGAAGAGCTCCAGCTACAGAAATCTTTTCCCTGGGATTGCTAAGTGGCAGATGTTGCTATTGTGTATGATGTGGCTCCTGCCTGAGTAATGTCATTACTTGCTGTGCCACATGGATCTGCACTTGCCTGAGGTGAAAAGATTTGGGCTGAGGTTGTTGGGGAGGATGTGCTCACAAGATCAAGGCTGAAAGTCAGAAAGGAGACACATGGAAATTTGTGCCTTGAAGGTTTTTGTAAGACCCATTGCTGTAGCAGCAGAGTGCCTGTGCCTTTAAGAACTGTGGAACAGACATTGCTCTTGCTGGGTGAATTCACTGTAGCATCAGTATGAGAGAAGTTTAGAAAAAGCCTTTCATCTGAAAGCGTGGTCTGACTCTTGAGAAGCATTGAAAACCCTCAAGTCCTTCTCAGAATCATGCAAACWGAGGAGGTGCTTGAGTGGCACTGTGATGGTGCCCACTGAGCTGTGTGACTCCTGCCATGGGAAGCTATGGAAACTGAAAGCTGAAGGAATTAATGGTGGTGAGGGAGAGACTGTCAAGGATTATACAATGCAAAAATCCAACACKGCTTTTTCAGAAGGTTTTTGTACCAAACAGCAGCAGTACTTGCTCGTAGGAAAATGGGCACAGCCATGTCCTAGCTTGGTGCTCTTTAATAATTAATAATAGTGGCAACAGGCAGTGAGGGCAGGGACCCCTATACTTGACCTGATTTAGTGTTTAATTCTCCTCTGTTTAAGTTAAAACAAGCTTAAAATGTGCTATTTCACAATATCTTGTTTAGCTGAGCTGATAGCAGTCAGCTCCCCAGATCTTTGAGTGACTGCTTCATGATTACAAAAAATTGATATTGAGATCCCATCATTGCATTGATCTGTTGAGAGAAGCCCTGTTAATCTTTTAACCTCTCTGCAATTCCCAGATTGCTGCTTCTTCTAACTCATTGCATTACAAAAATTGAGTTTCATGTGTAAGTGCTAAGTACCTTTCAGAGTACCAAGCACAAATTTAACACTCTCAAGCTAAATATTGTAATAAGTTTGCAAGTAGTTTYTGTTGCTTCAATTCCTTGTCATACTGGCAGAATTACAGGTTCTTAAGGCATTGCTTCAGCTTTTCCTGACTCCAGTGGCTGAGGTCTTGTGTGTTTTTTCTCATAACAGCAATAAAAGCATCTCTAATTTAACTAAACCAAGGTGTGACACAAATCATTGTACCTAAAATACCAGTGGGCAAATTAGTGAYGAGGCACTCTGAACACTTTGCTCCAAGCTCTCTATAGGAATTTGAGGAGTTGCAGACCTGACTGACAAAGGACTTTGTATTAGGACAACTTTTTGGAGATGGTGAATTCTGTGTAATATGGSAAAGCATATGAAGAGGGTTATCACCAGCAATTGTGGAGACAACACACAAAATCTGTGTTTTGAAATGATTCAGCACTGGGCCTGTGAGACTTTGGGAAAGTCTTGGTACAGTAGGAACAATATAGAGGACTATTTTTCTTCTCCTTTTCTCAAGTCTCACATTCCAGGACAGACTGTGCTGTACTGCTGCATTTCTACATGGCTGAGCTTGAATCTCTCCACATCAAACACAAGACATGGTTTTCATCTGAATTGTGACAACCAGAACTGAGCAAGGCTCAATTAGGGGAGGCCAGAGTGGGTGTGTGTATAACTGCTGGGTTTAGGTAGTTAAAAAGAAAAAAAGAAAAAAAGGCAGCAGTAGGAAAGGGAGGAAAGTGAAAAATGGGAGAGAGCAAGGAAGAGGCAGTGCCCACTGCTTCCCCTYTTGCACAGGATTCTGTGCATCCTGCCTAACTCACCCTATAGCAGTGCCTTTTCCCTGGTTTCACTTSCAATTCTAGCACATCCCATTTCTGATCCATMCTGTCCCCTGTTTCCTGACAAGGTAGGATCCTTCAGCCTTTGCCTGCCAGCTGAGTTTTGWTGCTGTTTTCTTGCTCATCCCTTCCCCAGGTGGTCATTTCGCTACTCCATTGTTTTCTMCTGCAGAAATCTTACYCATCCTTCTCCTTCAGTCTTATTCCAGATCTGTATTTTCCTTCTCTTTTCCAAGTGGCTTTTTCTATTCTTTGTCCTCACTGCCACTGTTTTTCTCTTGTCTATAGGRCTGAGTCTGTACCTGCTCCTAAGCAAATGTTTGCATGTTTGTGCACTGAAATGTGCCCGAGGATGCTTGGAAGAATGGTCATGTAGATATTTTGGAAACATCAGTTTCARTATCTGACCTAGAAACTACCTCAGTCTGCCAGAGCAAGATAGAACAGCAAGTTGAATTTTATCTGCTTAGTGAAATCTGAGCAAAGGGGGAATGCTGTCTTCCTTTTCTGATGCTTAAAAAGTTTTGGTTTTCTTTTTTGCTATAGCATTTGAACAGACTGTTCATTGAACCCTTCAACATCCTGTCACCTTAATTTATCTGAAGCATTGTGCAGCTCTTTCTTGTCTTTGTGCACTTGCAATGGCATCTAATTACTTCTATCCCTGGTGTGATAGTGTAGGATTTTAGAAGTGAGACTTCTTTACTAGGTAATACACGACACAGGGCAATTCAGGAGAGAAGAGAAACTGTCAAAATTCATAGTGTGATCCTATCACTACTGTCTTTTGGGGTGTGCAACCACTGCACTGTGCTCACTCACACAGTCCCTCTGCTGAATGCCCAAATAACAGTTGTGTTTATGACCCTGCTCTTTTTAGGTCTTTACAGATCATTTTAGGAGCAKATGTGGGGAACCCCCAAGCTTGTCTTTTTTTCTAAGTTCTAGGAAAAGTTGCTTCCTTTTTGTACAAAATGCCTCATGTCAGGGCTCTGTGCTGGTTTTTTATCATTAGAGATCCCATAAGTGAAGCTGTCATTCTGTGGTAGCTGTACTTTCAAGATATTGGTTATTCTGCAAATTGTAATTTAATGTTATTCTGTGGCACAGAATCTCAAATAAAACTATCTACTATGCAAAAAAAATATACAAATAGGAGGGTTTCTATATATTGGTAGTGCATTGTTCTGGTGAAGGGGTTGGCAGCTTTCCTGCAATATCTTTATGGCAGAAAGAAAAGCAGGGGACCTAAGACGTCCTCTTTGAAGTTAACCTTTCAGCTGCTTGGAAATGTGCCTGGCATGGYTGCAAGCAATTCTAGTTATACATATGACTCCCATCAGCAGAAGAAAATCCTGCCCTGAGGGAGGGGAAGCCAATGGTCAAAGCTCCTGTACCACAGGAAGCTGGAAAACATTTCCATTTCCAAAGGAAAAACGAGTCACTGAMTTGCCTGTAACTTATGGGGCATTGACAGAGGGTACATCAGTTTTTGCAGCATGAAGCTCAGCAAGTTCTSAACCCTGTTCCTACAGGTCACCCTGACCACACACAAGTAGTTGACCTATCTTAAATCTCTCTTCCTTCACATCAAGTGTGTCCTTCCCAGATGGTGCATTTAGAAATTTTTTATGCAAATTATGGGTTTGAAGTAAAAAAATCAGGGAATAGTTTGTTATTTTTCTCCATAGTGAACTTTACTTGCCATAGTCACTGAATAATTTTTTTCATGTAGCATCATTAACACTTTAATAAGGTGTCAAAAATCAATGAACCTYTAAAGAATATTTTTTTCAGCAACATAAAAACATTGATATGTTCAAGCCTGATTTTCAACTGCAGAAGATTAATCTTTAAGTTTTGTTTTGTCCTCCCCTTGAAAACAGATAAAAGTTTTCTGATTCAAGGATCTTTTGTATAAATCTTTAAAAAATATGTTTACAGAAATTTTAGGTAACTTTTAGGCTGGTGTCTGCATAGAGAGTAGGTTCTTTTCTTAAGGATTGTTGCTTCAAACTAACMTGTAGGGCTTTGATTTATTCTGGGTGATTTTCTAGTAAAAGTTCTGTTGTTTTTTGATTTAGGGTGGAAATATGACAATCAGGGCAAATAACTTTGTGAATCTTTTTTTTTTCCCCTTAACTAAAGTTTTGCTTTACCTGACATCCTGAACTTCATAGCTATTAATACAGCTTTGAGTGCTGGGATCAAAGGAGTGACCTGCATGCTGAACTTGCATTTTGTGGCATCAAGTCAGCTGGACTTGGTTGTGTTTCAGGTTGAGAGACTTCATATGCATGAAACAATTTACCAGGGCAAGCTTTRTCCTTGAGCACAAAACTATTTTTCATTCTTAAGAATTTTCTTTTTACATTATACTACATCTCCTTGCCTCTGTATTGAGCCTTTGTCTATATTTTTATCAGCAAATGGTTAGAAATGTRTAAATACTGCGTTCAACCAATGGTTTGGATTTAACTCTAAAAAAATTCCCTTAATGTAACTTTGCTCAGGAAATGCATCTGTGTGGGCTGTTGCATTATCCAAGGTGTCACAGATGGGAGGGAGTGTAGAGATGAGGACAGATATATATTCTGACCTGAAGCTCTCCTGGCTGTCATATTTTCTAGGAACATAGGGTATGGGTYCACTAAAGAAAGACAGAAAGGTCTGCATTTATCTAACCATTAGGTTTTTTTAAAAGTATAGCTGTACACTCTAATTTCCTGTTCAAATATTGCRTGCCCCGTTTAATTTACCTTCCTTGAGTAAATTTTATTTCACTATCTCTAGTTAAACCCCAAGACATTTAACTATTATGAAAGCATATAGTTGATATTTTAGAAAACATCAGTTCAGGTGAGGTTGATACATTGGGGAGAGAAGGAAATGTCACTGATTGGTAAAAGCCCTATTTTCTCTTCAGATGCAATTTCACAGTTCTTATATGAGGGAAATACTCTTTTGATTCATAGAAAATAGAAATATCAGAAGTCAAGTTTCAGAGTATGTCAGTGATGGTACAAAGCAATGGTTTTCAGCAGCACTTTTGCTCCTTTAGAGAGGTCTTTGTATTTTTTTCCGAAATCAAATTAAAGATGATGTGTTCTTTATCAAGATCCTTCCAGCTCTATCAAAAAGAGACATTCAGGACAGATAGTGGCTTTCTGAGCTTCAGGGGCAACCTGCTCAGGTATGGGAGGGCTGGAGGAAAATGTTTTAGTTCTGTGAAGCGACTGATCCTTTTCTTATGGAGATTGCACTGCATTTTTGATTTTGCAAAGGTCTTCATAGGGCAATTTCTCCACCTTCCATTCTTTCTGGGCTATTTTAGCCTGCTCTGTGCATGGCATGCAGAAGAGGAATACACCTGCTGAAAATACCACTCCTCAGCTTATATTGGGATTGTATTTAGTAGAGTAATTTTTCTAGGTTAAAATTGCTGGGTAATTGCTGCTGTGAAGGTTGCTCTGCAATATCGTAGCTGAAGATTGATGTAGGACTGCTCTGAGGTTTTTCCCATTCATATTGATATGAGCATCTCATTGCAAATAAAATTTTAGGCCTGAGATAGATGCAACACCTCTGAAAAGAGACTTTCGGAACTTTTCTTTAAAAAAAATAAATTCAGCTATTGTTAGAAGAAAAAGCAAGGGATAACTGTTAGAGAGGCATCTTCCCCTTTTATCCTCACAAGGAAATGTTTGATGACTGTACTCTGTGTTCAGAGAACAGGTTTATGGAGCGTTTGCTTCAGCTAAGTAAAAATTGCAGAAGATGGATGTCTGTGTTTAAGTGGTTCACGTTGTGGTCATGTTTCCTGATTCAGTATCATTTAAAGGGCTCACTGGCTGCCTCTGATATTTCCTTAAGTCTTTATGTCATTGAAAAGGTGAACACTAAAGCAAGAAAACTGAATTTAACTCAGTGGGAGGTTTTAACCAGAAGTATGTTTAAACTAAACATTCTGAAAATTCCTCTTCCTCCTTCCTCCGCTCTTCATTATAATTCTCTTTTATTTAAATGATCTCAAAGTGCAGCCTCGTGTGTGTGTTTCCTTGCCAGGATATCCTGGCACTGTGAACCCAGGAGCAGAGGAAGATTTTACATAACAGGCAATAAATTCAGAGAGAAGCTCTCTTGTGTTGTGAGCCATGCTCAACAACAGAAAAAAGCCGACCTTGAGATGATGCTTGGTCATGTCCCTTTATTTATGGGGGGCTGTGGGTGTGTTGAAAACACCTGGAATTACAAGCTTTGCTGCTGGGCTCCCAGTGGAGTGTGCRTGTGGAAAAGGGCATTGCCCATCTTCCTTCCCTCGACCTAAAGATTTTACTAGTTTGGATTTTATTTCTCTGGTAGTGCAGTGAAGTAGGGAATCTTCCCCACAATAAAACTGGACAATGACAACCTTCAGTATCATGTCTGAGACAAAATGTAACTCAAATATATTTGCAGTCCCCAAATGGCCATTCATTTTATTGTTGCTCACCCTTAGACTGAGGCWCATGCTGCTGTCCTTGTTCCTGAGACAGTGAAACTGGAGGTTAATTAAYGTCCATGTGGTGCTGCTTTCTCCTTCTCACCATGCTCAGACATCCCTGTGGATGACTGTGACTGCATTTTCAGGATTCATGGTGGAAATGCCTAAATTCCCTGTGATCCTGCAACATCTATCCATCCTGCAAGCTGAAGATCCAGTCTGGGCTTTTTGCCATTCTCTACCCAGGCCCTGATCCTCTGATGTTTCCTTAAGTCTTTGCCATTGAAAAGGTAAACACTTAAAGCAAGCAAACAGAATTTAATTAAGTGAGGGATATGGAATGGAGGAAAATTCCCAGCTGAAATCCAGTCTGGGTTTTCCCCCATTATGTATTCCAGCTGAAATCCAGTCTGGGTTTTCCTCTAGTCCCAGCCTTAATCCAGTCCAGGTTTTTTCTCCATTCCATAGCCCTGTTGAAATCCAGTCTGGGTTTTCCCCATTCTGTATCCCAGCTGAAATCCAGTCTGGCTTTTTCCCCATTCTGTATCCCAGCTGAAATCCAGTCTGGCTTTTTCCCCATTCTGTATCCCAGCTGAAATCCAGTCCGGGTTTTTCCCCCATTCCCAGTTCCAGCCCTCATCCATTCTGGATCCTCATCTATTTCAGCATTGAGCCTGCCAAATTTTGCTATTCACCTTCAGCTTTAAAATAATTTTTTTTAAAAATATAGCTATAGATTTTTATAGTGTTTTGAATCAGCTTTATGATGTATTAGAAAACAAACCTGTTTTAACTTTGAGGTGGGTGATCTTTGCCTTACTCTCCAAGGCAGCACAACATGAATAAAGGTTGTGTTGCTGCAGAGTTGTGCTCTCTTCTTCCCAGTTAATTGATATGTTAATTGAAACGTTKATTCCTGTTAAGGACACTTGCTGGTGAGATACATTTTCACCACWGGTAGAGAGGAGGTTCAGATATGCATTTTTCTGGTAATGCAGCTTCAGATTGTGATGTGCAAGCTCTTTATCCATTCTTTGACTCAGGACTTTAAAAAATTGTGKTTTTTACAATTATAGTGATATGGGATATATGCTAAACTTAGAGCAGCTACTTAATTCACAAAACTCAGTTAATCTACCTCAGTTAATCTTCCTGATGTAGCTCTGCAGTTTGTGCTGCCCAATTTAGCTTGGACAGCACTTCATTGCAAGTGTGTAATCTGAAATGATAGATGAAAAAACTATGTGCTGTGTTCTTTTTAAGGATTCTGAAGTTATTGATCATATTTTGGCTTGTTTCACCTTCAGAGTGAAGAGATTGTTGATTTTGTATATCCCTAAGCTACTTTTGTCCTTGAAATCTGAAAGTTGTTTACAATTCCTGATACTCTAATGCTTTCCTGCTGCTTCTGATGAGGAGGGTGAGGGTGCTGGGGTGTATTTTTTTTGCCCCTAGATGTGTTAATGCAAATAATAGATCTGACTTTCTGTAGCTTCCAGGGAAGGTGCAGTGGGTTTGCCTCATTACTCAGCTCAGTTCAGAAAGAACTTGTGCAGAATGGAGGTTATTCCAAAACTCTGCCTGGCTGCATCTTTCCCTGGGAGCCTTGGGTAATGCCTGTGCTTGAGGCAGGTGCTGAATCAGGCCCCACGTGTGTTCAGCACCATGTGCTGTGGACTSTGAGTGTGCCAGCTGTGTGTCCTGCAGAGAGGCTCCAGGATGCTGCTGTGGGCTGCTGGAAGCCCGGAGCTGCATTCCCACCTGGATCTGATCTGGTAATGCTTTGTCCTCACCTAACACTTTGTTTTGCTGTTGTCTTTTACTTTTCTCTCCTTTCCTCCCCCACATCCAGGTTGGTACTGAATCTTTCCAGTGGTACTTAATCGGAGCACATCAGTGCTCTGTTGACATCCTAGGATCTGTTCAGACCCACAGCTTTGTCAGCAGCTATCCTGCTGCTRAAAACAGCCACCTTCTAGTGCTTCAGTTCCCTGGCTTCTCCCCTCAGGGTTTGACATCATGTGTCTTCTGGATATTGCTAATGCCAGTTCTTTATATAGCAATTGCTGGGTGAAGTCAGGTGGCTTCTTTTCAGTTTTTTTTCTTTTTCTTTCTTTTTTTTTTTTAATAAAGTGCAAGTTGGATATTACCAGAAATCTTCTAGTGAAGTTGCAAAAAGGCAGATACAAAGGGACTCATCTGGTATTTTTGCAAAGAGCTCATGGTGGGGAGGGTGTATAATAATATAAATCTTGCAAATTTCAGAACCAAAAATGCCAACTTTTTGACAGTCTGGTTATGGATGCCCAGTTGACRTGGACACATGCTCTGATTTGATAGTGATTTTCGTTGAAACAGAAAAACCCCAACTTGGTGCTGAGTCACCTGGAGTTAGAGACAGTTACAGGTTCCTCCATGTTGCTTTTGTGGGATTTGAAGTAATTTGGGATAGGCCTGTCCGTGGTGAGAGAAGCCTGTGATACTTTGGAGGTGATAATCCAGGCATTACCTAGAAATTGCTGTTCTCTTTATTAAAATCCCAGCTTTCTTCCATGGTAAACTGATGGTGATGCTGACTTTGGTTTAAAATAAATACATACATTGCCTTAACCTTTGACAGAAATGCTTTAAATGGCATTTCAATGCCCTCTTGGCTGCCCTGCCTTGACAGTGTAGTGTTTGGGATAAGAGTGTTTGAAACAGTGAAGTGAGTCTCATCTCAGGAGAGCAGAAATAATATTGCTGTATGGAGGTGCTTTGGGCAGTTACAAGTGTAGTTGATACCTACTTTTAAATTAGAGGAGAATATTGAGGATAAAAGTACCTTGTTCATGCTGAAGTCTTTATAGCTTTCTTATTTAAGTGTAGATATTTAAATCAAATAACATAATAATATATTTATATCAATATATATATAAATAAATAAAAATAACCCTGCCTTGAATAACTGTAGAGACTTGTCAGGTGGCTCCTGGCTTGTCAGGGGCTCCCAGTCCTGGCTCACCTCCCACAGGATGTCTTGTGTTGGGTTAAAATTGTTACAGAGTGAAAGCTCTGTCCTTGAGCCAGACATCTTGCTAATTAATTATCTCTGCTTTCTAGAGTAAGTGCCTTCATGTAATATGGAATAGTTGCCTGTAGTTTCTAAAACTTGGAAGGTAGATTTAAAGCCCTTTATTTCCAGAATTCTTTCCTTCAGTCAGGGCAATTCAATCTGCCTTGATCCATCTTTAGGTTAAACTATACAGGTTTAACCTGTACCTATTTCTGTCCTGCTAGTTCAGTGTATGGTGAAATGACACATCTTTCTATTTGAATCACAARGTATAAGCATCAGGTTTTCATTTTCTGCTTAATTATAGGTGATTTTTGTCCATGCTTTTCTGCATTTTATGGTGCAGAAAGTGCTGTGAGGATTAAATAATAACAATAAAATCCAAATTCCCTTAACTATTTTTTTCTTTCTGTTCCCTGGTATTGAGATGTACCTTGAGGCCTGAAAGAAATAAATGCTAGTGTCATGTAAGCTGACAGGTGAGCTATGATGGAGGTGTCAGGTAGAAGCTGCTGTTCCTGTTAGTTATGTACAAAGTCAGATAATCTGGTATTTGGGGAGTACAGCTTGTGCAAAAAACTTTCCTAATTATAACGAGATAAATCAAAATAGTCTTAGACCTTCAGCAGTCTCATTTCCACAAACTTAGAAAAGGCAAAAGAAGACAGACTGCTTGATGATGGGAAGAGGTGGGTGGAAAAGCATTGAACTAGAAGGCAGGAGATAAGGATTTTTCTGAGCTGAACAATATGCTGTCCCTGTGCTCATGGGGTGGAAGGCAGCCTTGCAGCAAGCAAATGCCTGTCTTACTGACCTCAATTAACATTCCTTCTGTTTGTGCCAGCAATGGGTTTTGCTCCTCAAGCCTCCTAGGTGCACATTAGGTGAAGAGCAGACAAATGTAAATGACCTCATTTTATCCCTTGGATGGTGTGRATGCCTCAGAGCCCACCTTGAGCTGAAGGAGAAGGCTGGAATGAAGAGCTGTAGCTCTCTGGGTGCTCCATGGGGAGAACTGTACTCCTGGGCTGTCCCAAATTGCCCTCTGTGCGCTTCACAGATCACATAAGAACATCGAGTTACAGCTCAGCCCAGTGCCAGTGTGAACTTGCTCTTCATGTGCAATGCATCTCATGGCCAACCCTGAATTTGTGTCTTTTCAATTATTTCTAAAAATTATTTCTGGTGATCTTTTATAAGAGAGATGTGAGATAAAAAAAAAAAAACCAAAACAAAAACATAAACCAGAAATCCCAAACTGGGTGTCACTTTGCCTCTGTAATTCATGAGGAGAGACTGTACCTATAAATCACAAAAATGTAATAACTGCAACCAGATAGAGCATTTGTGTAAGCTTGTAACCTTAAACTATAATCTTTGGTGGGCTAAAATTCAGGTTAAATACTGTGCATATCACCATTATGTGAATAGACTGGCTCTGACAATAAGAAAAATGAATGCTAGTGCAGAGAAGGTCTTGAATCAATTTTCAATCTGCTTTTGTCTTGGTAATGCTTTTAACTGAAATTACACTGAAAAGTGTATAAATGTATTGCTGAAATATAGGTCATCTCTGAAAATACCAGGTGGTAGCTTAGCTTTCTCTCATCCAGCTTCCATATATTTGGAAGAGATACTTTTTTCTTTACATGTAAATAGTTTTGGTAGCAAAATATTGAAATACAGCAAGGAAATTATAGACAAATTTATTGCTCTACTATGGGAATGCTGCAGCTGCACAAATAACTTGGATTCGCTCTCACACTTTATTTCTGAATTATTTTCAACCCTCAGCCATAGTTACTTGTTTTATTCTGTTATTTATTTAATATCCTTTAAGTGGGTGAAAGAACTACAACAGGTTTTCTTCAACCTCAGCCTTGGCAAGTCCCAGGATTCTTAGCTAGAGACCCATGCCAGTGTATGAAGTCCCTGCTAACCATAGTTTCACAGGTCCATGACTTTCATTATTTTATTACTTACAGATAATGAAGATGCAGACAGAAGTTAAAAATTAGGATCTTGCTCACAGATCTTGGTTTTTCTTCCAAATASTTCCCCGCTTTCTCTGCCATTTCAGCTTATGTTGGACCCCAGCTTCTATTAAACCTCTCTGATACCCTTTTCTTTTACCCAAGATTCACGTTTGTTGTTTGCAATACAAAAAACTTAATTTCACGTAGACTTAATTTCATCCATCCAGATGGATTTATTTGATGGATTTATTTTCAGTAAGGATCATGGGAAAGGACAGAAAGAGATGCTTTCCAATTGCATCATATATAAAAAGGCACTCTGTGGAGAAAATCCTGGTTCCAAAAGACATAATTTCTTCCATGGCTGATTCCCTCAGGTATTAAATACCTTTCTCTGTTGCAGTCCATTTGCCTGAGTGACATGGAATATCATCTTTGCTGGGACACCTTACCCTCACTTGATAAGGGTCACATCCAGAGATAAAGGACTCTGGTTTTCTCCCAGTTGTGCTGTCAATGCCTGGCTCCTTAGCAAGTAATCCCAGCTGGTTTCCTTACCCTCTAATTCCACACTCTTGGCTCCATTGTGTCACTTTACAAGGACAAAAGCTGAAATATTTTCATGTCTCCTGCAGTTCATTCTGGGATAGGGATCAAGTCATAGTCATCTCTACTGTCTTCTCTTCTGGTTCTGATGATGACCTTGATGATGGCCCCAAAAGTCACCCTTTTGATGGTCCTGCTTCTTCATCCTCTTTACTCTGCCTGTCCTGCTTGACTCTTTCTGGTAAAGCTTTTTTACTGAGTGAYTTCAAAATTCTCCCCCGCTGTAATCGGTCTGGAGGACAGAGAAGGAAAAAAKAGCAGAGGATAAAACAAAAAGTGATGCACAATGCAGCTGCTCRCCTTGTGCTGACTGATGCCAGCACCCCCTTCCTGAACCCGGGCTGGCCACCCTTCTGGGTGCCTCCCCTCGGTTCAGATACTGGGCATGGTGTTCTGTGGTGTGGAATATTCCTTTGACCATTGGGTCACCTCTCCTGGCTATGCTCCCTYCCAGTTTTCTTTTGTGCACCTCCTCAGTGGCAAAGCATGAGACGAGGGAGAAAAAATTGTCCTTGGCTTAGGATGAACATAACTTAGCAAAACCCCAAAACATCAGTGTGTTATTAACACAACTTTGAATCCAAAACTCAGAGCTGTGCCAGCTATGAGAAGAAATTAACTCTACCCCACCTGCAACCAGGACAATGTCCACCCCTGCTCTACCACCTGAGATAGCTGTCTCAGTTTTGGGGTTTTGCGTTTGGTTTTTTTTTGGGGGGTTTTTTGTATATATACAAAATAGATATAGACATTTAGCAAAGATACAGGGTTGTTTATCTCCCTCTCTGGAAAGCTGCACTCAGAACACCTCTAATGACCGTGGCATTCTGCTTAATGAGCAAATGGAGTACTGGGCCATATCTGATAATGAAAAGGAGACAAGCTTAATTAACTTAGCACCCAACTAATCAGCAGTTAATGTAGCCCTGAAAATTGATAAGTTATTTAGTCTTGKAGGGCTGGAGTGTGTGTGTAGAGAAGGGAAAAGCTGGCCTTTTTAATACCTTAAGCCAGAAGCAARTAGAAATGGCCAACAGAAATTGATGTGACCTRGAGGTTTCTGTCAGTGCATGCCCTYGATTCATGCTCTCTTCAGCCATCCAGAAACTGTTTATAACTCTAGAATGAAGCTTTGTTAGCTGAAATCCTGCAGGCAGTTTCTCTGGAGGATCTGTTGGATTATGAGCAAAACAGCCCTGCCATATGTGGACCAGCAAGTTAGTTGGATTCACACTGAAATAAACCACCTAAACCAGTGTTTTTCAGTTTCCCCCGTGTGAATAYCSCAGAATAGCTCCTGGGATTTTATTSAAAGTAAATATTAAGTTACAGTGCCTGGCTGCATACCTGCAGATATCTCTGCCCTGATTTTACTTGGATACAGACAGTGATTCAGAWCTAAATGTAAGATAATTTCTTCCAAAATTTTTCCCTCTCAGTAGGGATTTTTCTATTGCTCAGAGGAATGACTTAGTATTTGGAGCCCAAACARTGATGTTTGAAGAGGCCATCAATTTAGTTCCCTGCACCACAAGGGATAATCGATGGAAATCTTGCTTCTACTTGTTCATGTTCAGWAATCACAGGTTAACAGAAGACTTAATACAGCAAGAATTCTCCTGTTCCACTTTTTCCATTTTATGAGAGCTGGGCTTCCCTTTGGCAAATTTTTTTCTTAATTYTGAAGTGTTAAATGGTTTTCACACAACATTTTGATCAGCAAGTAGCAATTAAGAGCATTTTTTTCCTGAGGATTTTTATATTTATTGGAAGAGCAGAGAGCTAAATGTGCTAAATGAAACAGTGGTTGTGTGCCCTGAATCAGGAGGAACAGCAGCAGTGCTTGGATGATGTTTCTGTGGCCTTTGAGTTGCTGCCTTGGCCCTGATTTTAGCAGCAGGTGTCTTTAGAGGATGCTGGACTCACCACACCTTTCACTCCAGGAAAGCAGTCCTGGGGAATTTCAGGCCTCCCAGTGGGATGGATGGGAGTGGGGAAGGTGAATCCTCYGCCTCCATGTCAGGCCTGTGATTCCTTGCAGATGTAAATCCCTGCAGGGACAAACTTCTGCTTTCCTGTTGTTGAAAAACTGAACACCCCACACAGCCTTGATAATGGGGAGCCACTGTTCAAGTGCAGAGGGTATCTACCTTCAACTTTCTCCTTTGTCTCTTTTATTCTGCTTTCTAGTGCTGTCTGTCTGTAAAAATCATCACAGTCATAAAACAATGAATTTTGTTTTATACAACAAAAGTGATTTTCTAAAAATTGTGTATAGGCTAGAATACTCATACTCCTGTCAGTTTGTGATTTATTTCAGTGCTATGATGTTTTGTGAGTTCGGGCTCTGCAGACCTACCCTAAATATATTCTGTATGTATTGCTCAAAAAAAATTCCTTGATCTGCCATCATCAAACTTCATTTAAATGAAGTTTGGCTTTTAACCTGATCACCCTACCTCATCTAATGCATCAGCTGTGAATCTTGACAAACTTCAGGGACTTGGGAATTTGCTTGTGGAACAAAGGGGAGCTTTGCCAAGCTCCTTCTGCAAAGCATCCTGTAGCCTTTCAAGTGACAGATTTTACTTGCCAGTGTTGGGTTTCTGTGCAGTCAATAATGTGCAGCAAAGGTATTGAGAAAACATCCTGTCCTCTAAGATGAATGTTTATTATAGTGATGTCTGAGATTTCAGCTTTTTGTCAGATCAGAACTGCAAAGTGTCCATAGACACTGACTGAATTGTCAGCAGGTTTTGTAAAGAATGCTAATGCAGTTGTTGTAGCAGTGGTGATCTGAGAACAAAAGCAAGGCCAAGAYTGCATGCAGAAACAATGCTTTTAGACTGACTGATGACTAGCTCTTTCCTGTAAAGTTTCCAGAGCAATGCATTTCTGTTATTAAAAATATTTGGAGCCCAGACTAGGGATTTTCTGTAAACCCCTGTAAATATGAAAGTTGCTTTTGGACAGGCCTTGACAAGAATCCAGATGCAGCCTTTGTGTTGCAGTTGTTATTCTTCACCCACTCTGCTTTGCTAACAGTGGCTTTAACCAAGTCCCAGTGGAGGTGGGAAGTGCTGGGCACTTTGTTCTCTATGTCACCGAGTTAAATAATGTGTGCTGTGGGGAAAGGCACTGAAGAAAACACTGAATGGTGTGCTTTTCTTAGATGTTCCTAAGAATCTTTCTCTCCAAGTATTCTGTAGTGAGCACAGTATCCATCCTGCTCAGGGTGGTGATGGTTTCTCACCCAGCTGTGCTGCTGGTGCTCGCTGGACCCATTGCTGGTGTTGAGTGTGCTCTGCCAGCCTCTCCTGATCCACCCTCAGTGGGCATCAATTTTGATCCTTATGGGTGAAATGGATTATAAAGGAGGAATCTCTGTGTTGCCTTTTGGTTGTTTATTGCTTTGCASGGCCTGAAAGTCACGTTGATTTCCTGTGATATTTGATGGTCTCAGATTGCAGGGCTGGCAAGGCTGTTGCGGGAGAGAATCTGGAAGGAGAGCAACACCTTCCCCTTCAGTGCCACCAACATCCAGCTTTGGCACAGCTGGGCTGCATCCTTCTGCAATTTCCATGGTGCAGGAGGGCACTGGKCTGGGCTTGGGTGCCCAGCTGCTCTGGAACACCCTTGGGAATGTACCCAGACTTAGCCTACACTGTTTCAGTTTCCTTAAGTCTCATGAGGCTTTCTTTAATGGAAAGGAAAAGTAACATGCCAAGAGAGCTGTGCCTCCTACAGGGACAAGAATACAGACACCAAAATSTCTTGGATGCCTTCAGCTGCTGAGGTCTTCTGCAGTAGCAGCTGATTTGAGATTAGAAATGAGATCTTTGTCAGATGGACTGATAATGAGGTGAGAATGATTGATTCTTCTTGTCTCTAGGAGGACTTCCTTCTTCTGTGCTGTGGAAAAACCCAAATATGCAGCCAGCTGTAAGATAAGAAGTAGGGAGGGTAGGTTTTTTGCACTGGTGTGCAAAAAACCCCTCAAATGAACACCTACTGCTGAAATGAGTGAGTTCAATGGTTACAGAGGTCTGATAAGGACTGAATTATAATTAACCCTTAGGTTAATTATAATTAACCCTTCAGTGTCCCAGGTTGGATTTGAGAGCACATATTCTCTGTCCCATATGCTTTTTTCCCAGTAATGTGGTCTTTGCTTCACTAAATGAGCAAAAGTMATTTCAATACAAAAACAGCCACCTGAACTATTTAGAGGCAGCCCAATTGCAGAGAGAAGTTATTGTAGGTATGAAATCTTATTTAGAAAACTTACATGCAGTATCATTGGTTTAGAATCAAATCCAACTACATACATATAAACATGTTTATGRGTGTGTGTATATAGATACAGTTTCTGTTTGCATAGCACGGCTCCTGAACTCTCATGTTGTCATAACACCATTTCCTTAATAAAGGGGTCTTTCATATTTGTCTGCACCTTTCTGTATTAATTCAAGCCAAACATCTCTGATTAAAGGGTGTAATGTTAAAAATGAATTCCCTTAAGTCCTTAATACCAGAATAATCCATCCTTCTGTTTGTCTCATACATTTGTGAGAGGTGCTATTTCCAAGTCTGGTCACACCATCCCATGGCTGCACACCTGTTCTGAACCTCCTCAGCTCCTTTCAGCAGATAAACTCCCAAATTTCCACCTGGAGACTTGCTATTAGTTTGCAAATATTGCAGTTACGACTTTGTGTGGGGTGTTTAGTGTCTTTTAGTTGATTGGAGGGGTAAGGCAGGGAGGAAGTTCTTTTCTGTTTAATATTTCTCAATAGGTTTTTTTCCTCAAAGGTAAGTTGGTTTTTTTTAGCATAAAATACAGGAATTTGCCTACACAAAATGTCCTATTAATTTAGAGGAACTAAATAYGGAAAAGACTCCCACTTCCATTGTCTCTTTTATTCTGTTCCCTAAATGCCCCAGTTKGATTTCTAATGAAATATTTCCTCTAGCTGTCAGGAAAGTTTACACTGGGATTGTAATTTCTGTTTCCTAGCAACTCTGCATCCTCCTGCTCATAAAAGAGGTTGGCTTATAGTTTTAATTAGTGTAATTCTAAGCCATGGCCAATGAAGAGCAAATACTGTGGAAGAATAAATGTCATCTATACTTTAAAGAGAAAGTAAAAAGTTCACATCGTAATTGCTTATCTGTTTTAGCACTGTATTTAGTTTTGATAAAATGGGTATTTTTTTAATATTTCCTTACATTTAAAATTAAGGTTTTCAGTTATGGTTGGCAATGTGGTTATGACCATTTGGCTTTGGGATGAGGGATCACTGGATCAAATTATTTCAAATGGACTGCATCCCTGCTCTGCAACACCTGTGTAATTCAACTCACTGCAATATTTGCAGCAGTCCCTGCATTGTGGTATTTTCTTAGCTTTCCTCATGTGTAAAATATCATGCATTGAAGTATTTTTCTCCATTCTATCTCAATTCATTATGTCATTAGCAAGTTTTTAAACTAGAAGTTGAAATCAAATATTTTTAGCCRTATTATAGGCAGCACATGGATGGCAGCTGTGTGGGAATTCTGCTTCCCCTAGAAATTTAGGAGGAGTTAAACATCTGGTTTGGATCTGACATTTCCAAAATGACTAATGAGATGGCATGAAAACAAAGTTAAAGCTCATAGGACAAGAGGCAATGGGCAGATACCTGTGCACCTAACATGAAGAACTTTTTTAATGTGCGTGTCTGAGYGCTGGAACAGATTGAAGAGGCTGTGGAGTTTCCCTCACTGGAAATATTCCAGAACCATCTGGGCACAATCCTGTGCCCTGTGCTCTGGGATGACCCTGCTGGAGCAGGCAGGTTGGACCAGATGAGCCACTGTGGTCCCTCCCAGCCTGACCCATTCTGTGAAACCTGTGTGAAAACACACTGCTGCAAAAGGGATTAACTGCACAGGGCAGGGGATGCTATGATGGTTTACAGGAGTAATGTTTAGTCTGGGATCTTGTCTTCAATACAGATAATAAGAAAGAGGAAAGGCCTTTTTTTGTTTAAGTTTTGAACACCACAGCAAAAAAAATAAACACTTCTAGAGGATACTTTCTTCTGTTTATCTTCTGCTACTCTAGAAAAATCTTAATTCTTATTTATTTTAAACAACTGCTCTTTAAAAACTATCCTATATAAGCTCCCTCAAGTGCTTTATAATTGCTCTTATTTATGAGGTCATATATTTCTTCCATGGAAGACTTTSTTCCATTTATGACTCATGAAATTTGTAAGATAGATGGCATTCAAAGCAAGTTGATATTAGTTTTAGATTTTATGCTTTAAGTTGGCCCTCTGTGTTGTTCACATAGGTTATTCAAATCCCGATCTGAATAGAAAGTGCTTGTTATAACAACGGTTTTTGGTGATGCTTTTATTTTTGGTATCTTACAAGCTTTGCCACCATCAATGTAGCTATTTTCAAGGTGAAGTGATGTTCTCCCATTTTACATAAGTGGAGTGGAGAGGCATAAATATCAGGATAAAAACCTCCACTAATTTGTAAAGCTTGAATAAAAGCCCCAAAACTTCATCTTTYTGCTCCTAAAATGCAGAGAACTATGCACTTTTAAAGCAGGCATCAAGTTCAAAGTTTAAAGGGAGCCCATAGCTGCAGCTGCTGCAGAGTTTTTGCACAAAAGGGTTTTGCTGTGACTGCTTCATCCCTGAGCAGCCTCATTCCATCCAGTGGCTCATCCATCCAAAACCTGCAAAAGCTGAACAGAAATTCTGCTGATCCCTGTGTCAGGTCATCTTCAGTGGCAGTGAATGGAGCTGTCCCTTAGCAACCAAAGGCTTTCATGGAGTGGGCAGTTCCTCCTCTAATTAGGGAGGACATGCTCCTTGCCAGTGAGGCTGAGCAGTGTTTGCTGGTGAGGGAGGAATGGTGCAAAAAAGAAACCCTGAGCTGCAGTGAGTGCTGAAGGGAGAAGCACAGGCTTGTTCCAGCACAGCTGCTGCCTTGGTGGTAGAATCTGAACCTCTTGATAAAGACATTTATCCAGACAAGACCCAGGCAAAACAAATCACTGCTGCTATTTCAGCTGTACAGGTAGGGATGTGCAACAGAGTTGAAGGTGTGATGAGACAAGAGCTGTGAGCTCTGCAATTCCTCAGTTGTAATTACAGTAACTACAACTTCTGGTAGCCTTGTYACCATCCTTTTCTCTGTCCTGCTCCCTCAGTCCCTCCACTCTGTGCCCTGTGCTCCTTTGCCTTCCTGCAAAGAAGCCTTGCCCAGGTGCTGCACTTCCCTGCCTTTAGCTGCTTATTTTGCTGTGCATCACAGTTCCAGCCTTTTGGTTCCTTATTTTTAGTGTATTTCTGATGTACAGTAGAACTCTTGCTCACCATTGAAGGGGTTTTTAGCTTTATTTCCTGAAGAGGCAGCACTATTGTAGGGCAAACTTGGTCTGGTGCCTGCCATCATTTTGCCCTTTGTACTATAGCAAATTTTAGACAGGATGTGGCTAAAGGAAGGAAGGATATAGAAGAGAAAATTGTAGACAGGATGTAGAAGGAAGCTGTTCTGCAGTACTTACAGCACCACCAAAACACCTACTTGTTGAAACTGTGTTACCCTGTAATTTTGGAAGTCATGGATTAAAATTAGTCTCCTAGGTATGAAAGCTTTAATGGCTCCAACTATTTTGCTTCAATCTTCTTTTTTTCCCCCCTTCCTTTGACTGAGTGAAGTTTTATAACATGACTGCTCATTGGAATTTGTAACAAGGTAATATTGCAGGCAGATGAAGAGGGGTAATACCTCTGCAAGTGCTGTCTTAATGTGATGAAAGACAAGGTTTTTAAAACTCCTTTAAATAGGTATCCTGTAGGCATTTCTCCTGTCACTTTCRTTCTGCTGTGTGGAAATTGTTAGCTACAAATCACCCCCTTTTTTCTCTTAAACTTTAGGTAGTTGCTACAACATGGAGGTAAGACTCTGAAATGTGTCAATTTGTAGCCTTATACCGTGGGAAATTCATAGGATAATATCTATATAACTTTACCATCAGAATTCCCATCCACACAGTCTCTCACTGGCATGAAAAGAAAATAATATCTTACAGACAAAATTACTGCATATTTATAGTTGCTTTCTCTCTCAAATGGCTTATACAACTTCTGCAATAACCAGAAATAAGGTGGCATGTTTCAAAAAGGGGCTTTGAAAGCCCCTCCTTCAAAAGTCTTCTCCAAAGCTGGGAGGCAGACAGCATTGACCCAAAGACACCTTGTTCTGTCCAATGCTGCATCTCCACCATCTCCTCTCAATTTTGGTTGCTGATCTAGAAGTAGGCAGACAGATGGGTACATGACCTTTTGTTTCTTTACTGCAGTGACAGGACATCTCAAGTACTTTTGTTACATCTGTGAGCTATTTACTCAGCTGAGCAGCTAGGGCTTTCAAATTACCACACTTTTCCTGGTGCTTCTCTTTTCATGGCTAGGAAGTAAAACATAATTTTTTGGTGCTGCTGCTGTGTTGTTGATGGTTTTTCTGGTTTTGTTTGGATGTTATGTTGTTATGTTTTTGTTTTATCCAAAACGATGTAGCCATGTACTCTTCCATCCCTGAAATCAAGCTGCAGTTTTGGATGCTTAGGAGCTGTGCAACTTCATGGATAATTTCTGGTGTAAAGACAAATTATTCCTCATTACAGAACTTCCAGCAAGGCTGCAGTGTTGCACCCTCTGACAGAGTTTATAATCCTGCCTGTGAGATGTTAACAAAGTAATTGATGTTACAATCCTTTTAGTCCACTCCAAAATATTTTAAAGCCAGGTATTTGATCACATAAGCTGGCACGATACTCCCCCACTACAAAATCTTGCAGCTGAACATCAAGCAGGACTAATTAGCTTTCAACTATCTGAAATTACTGGTTTTGTGGTGTCTTAATTTAAACTAGAGCTGAGGAAACATTCTTTGTTGCTGAATCGAGTCAGGAGGAGTTGATGGAGGGGAGAGGGAACTTGAACAGCTTTGATTTGATCATGACTTACTGYACAGAGCAGGATCTACACAATTATACTTGCAGGGTAGCATAGGTGTGATTTGCAGACAAAAGACATTTCCCTTCAGCATTTTAAACAACTTTTTTTAAAAATAGGTACCAGTAACTCTCTGGATCTTAGAGACTTAGAAAATGAGACTGCAGCACCCAGTGCTGACATTCTTCGGAAACATCTTTGAGAGAACTTTGCGGTTTTCCTGTTTCCTGGTTTGTTTGGGGTTGTTTAAGATGTTTGGCTATTGTGGAAGTGTGAGTATGTTATCTTTAAAGAAGAAAGCTGTAATATTGAACAGTCCTGCTCAGTCCTGACTGCTGTGAATGATTTTTGAGTCAGTTGGACAGTGAAGTCCAATGCCTGAAGAGAAAGAGCTGCCTTCCTTTAGCTTCAGATGGTTAGGGGTTAAAATGCTCAATTGTAACAGRTAGCACTATTTACAGCATTTGTAGGTGCTTCTGAATTGCAAAACGTGTTGGGTTTGCATGGCCAGGTGCTGGTAGTGGGAGGGCTACAGGGGTGGCTTCTGTGAGGAGCTGCCAGAAACTTCCTCCATGTCCAGCAGAGCCAATGCCAGCCAGCCCCAAGATGGAATAATCAGAAATGGTGATAAGGCCTCTGTGATAACATATTTTAGAAGAAAAAAAGTTATTGGGCAGAGGTAATTGTGGCCAGCCAAGAGGCTCCCCAGCTGCTATAATGTTGGAAATATGCTCTCTTTTCATTCTCTTTTCCCTTTCTATTATTCCACCTATTTGTACAGAAGTGCTTCTGAAGTGAAGTYTAGGATGAGATTTTCCCACTTTGCTAGTACATGAGGTTTTTTTCCCAGTAGGTGTTTAACATTTGTTGGAACAATCTAAATGTAATTTTTCTTTTTCATCCTCTCTGAAGTCTGGCTGGCAAACAGACATGCCTATTATTCACGTGGTGTTAATCATCTGGGCTGGGAGATCTGGACCAAAAGATGAGCAATGTGTAAAGACCACTGAGGTGACAGTCACACCTTGTGCTGTGCTCTGGTTACAATGGGCAGGATTCACATCATCCACCATTATATCTGCACAGCACTGATGTCTTCATTTGGGCTCCAGCCAGCTGAGCCACTTCATAGTCGAGGAAAAGCCATGGATGCTCTCAGGTCATGTTTTGTCTGACCTGGTGTAGATCTGGTGGATGCTGGGACAAGATGACTCATGCACTGTGAATGCCCATTTTTCTCCACTGACTGGAAAGAGAACCAAAGGTGACTCTTGCAGCTTTAGACATCAGTATTTGGTGTGACCCTTCCTAACCAGTTTAGGTTAGTCAATGTGAATGCAACAGTATCTTTCTTCAGAAAATGAAGCAGCATACAGTAAGGAATGAGATGTTGTTTTGCATTTTCATAAAAGTACAGGCAGAAATTTGTTGATATTTGTGGTGTTCATAGTAAAAATGTAAAAAGGGGGACTAAAACTTTGCAGTGAACTTAGAAAATGTGGAATAATTTTCAGGTCTTCATCTCCTGCCTCACTTGAGACACCTTTGCAGTGTGTCGTGTTGGCTCATGCCAGGAATGGAACTGCTCTGTGTTTTTTACTGCATGCAAGGAATATGTTTGCTTTAGCCAAGAGTAATTTTAAAAACCCAGTGGAGCTCTTTCACACCTATCTTTTAGCCATGGAATTCAGTGAATCAAGTAAAATGGGTATTCATGGGAGAGAAGGAGGGGTGTTACAGGTTGTTTCAGAAATGTCTTTTATCCTGTTTTATTTTTCTTGTCCATTTCCTGGGTACTGAAGAAAATACTTTGAAACTAGTGAAGAATCTGTTATTGAAGGTGTTATGTGATGGATTTGTGGCTGGTAGGATAATATCTGAGGAGGGAGAAATTTTAACAATCACGAAGTAAAATGGATATGCCAGGAAGATTAATGAAGGTAAAGGGGCTTATTCTTAATTGATTTAAGACAAGAGATATTGCTTTTCATTAACAATTTTTTTTTTTGTGGAAATGAAAGGAAATAATTCTGTGTGGAAGGGAATAATTTGTGTGAAAATGTTGCCAACAAAGCAGCAAATGTTTAATGCAAAAAAAGTATCTTACCTGCTGGTCAACCACTCTTATTACAGTAGCTTTTAGTCACCTATCAGTGAGACAGCTGTTAACCTTTCTTTCTCTTTAGGCAACAAGTTGAGCAAAGCTTTTGAAATTAATTTTTTATGTTCCTCTGAGGTGTTCCACTGAAATCTTGGTTACAGCAAGAGGAAAAATAAGGTGCTGATTTCACTGGTACTGAGCTCTTCTCTCATTTTTTTTCTATGACTCCTGTTTCTTGTTCGGTGCAGGCATTGGAAAATGTGACATAATTGGGTTCGTGAAAATGGATTTGTTCTTAAATGTAGAACAAGAAAAGAGAGAATTATGGAGACTGAATATATATGTATACTGAAAATGACTCCTTGATTATTGATCATTAATGAAGATRTTAATACCAATAATGGTTGCTTTGGTTAATTTCCTGCAAGATGTGATGGACATCTGGTTGAAAAGTTGCTGTAACTTCTGGTAAGATCACAGATCCTTTTTGCCTGTTTGGTGGGTAGGTGTTGTGAATGAAGACAGAGTAGGTGAAGATTTTGGCTATTTTTTGTTAAATTCATCAGGGTTTTTCATGATGACTCTGACAGTCACGTGGAGTGGTAGAGAGTACTTCTGGTTTTATACCACTGCTTCAGATCAGCCAGTTTTTGGGGCTTGTGATCCTTGTGCCCTTGCCCTTGAGGAAACCTGTCTTACTCAGATATCTCAAGTTGATCAAAACATTTCTCACAAAGGGAATTCAGAATGTTTTTTTTATTATTATGCTGGGTTGTGCAAGCTCTGCAGACATGGAAGCCTCCGGATGGATGGATGGATGGATGGATGGATGCCACTGGGGGGTGCCCTGGCCACCACAGGTTCTGGACTGTGCTCCCCAAGAGGCAGGAGGTGACTTTGATCTTGTTCTCAGTTCTAGTGGCTTTAGGGGGGCTGTCTCAGGTCAGGCACATTCTGTGGGTGAGAATGTTTTCTGTGAGGAGCATAAGCCCTCTCCCATGGTGGGGTGGGCAAGACTGCAGCCAGGGAGGGACCTGAATGTTCCCTGCAAATCCTGCACAGCCACAGCAAGGAGTGGCTGGAAGCCCCCTGTGAGGGTAAGGGGCTGGACTGGTGTTGGGGCTGCTCATACAGGTGGAAGTGTTCATAAGAAAGGGGCTGCTTGCCTCCACACGCCAGGAAAAGAGGAAGAAGTTCTCAGTTCTGTGTGGATCCCATCATACTGCTGGTTTTGCTGAGAAAACACAGTATTTTTAGTTCAGGGTTGTCACCAGTTTGATTAATTAGCGTGATTACTTGCAACTGAGYTTTATTCATATCTAGACTTTCTGTAATCCTTTATCCTATTACAAATGTGTATTTGATTAGCTTCCTACTTCATAAAGCTGCTTGTTCAACTGTTTCCAAGGCTGCATTTTGAGGGAAAAAACCCCTGGCAAATCACCTCATTGCAGTTACATGGAATTACACAGAAGATCCTGAGGGACTGAGCCCTTCTCTATCCACTACACAGAAGATTGATTTTTGTGATTCTATCTCTTCTGATAAGCCATGCAGACAGTTAAACCTTGTCCTGGAGCTCTGTAAATGGGCACATCATGATGGAAAAATCTGGTRTATGGGACACACGGGCAGGGGCTTGGTTGCACTTCTGTGTCTCTCTARGTTAGGAATGTTTAGGTTTTGGAGCTGACCTCAGTTTTGATCTTGAAAATCTACAACCAGAGCCTTCTGTTGTTCCCTGTTCTAAGTTTTTTTTTCTTGTAGAAATAGGAGCTCTTTCCCAATGTACATGTTATAAATGTTGTGACAGTGTGAACCTGCATACTTCTGAATCCAAATGCTTTCAAACCAGTACTTCGTATTGTTTGTGAMGACCATGTATCCTCTCATAGTATTTATAATTACAGGTTATACMTACTTGCATTGGCATTGCTGCTGTTGTGCTTTCTGCTTATCTAATTGGAATTTAGGAGGGAAAAAAAAAGCAGGGATTTAGTGGGCACTGCAGCCAGAAGGTGCCAATCTCTTGATAGTGGAACTCAAGTTATTTCTATTTTTATACTAAGTTAGTGTGGTGGCTTGACCCCAGCTAGCAGCCAAGCTCCCACCCAGTAGCTTGCTCATTCCCCACAGCAGGATAGGAAAGAGAACTAGAAAACTAAGGGAGGGGAACTTGTGGATCAAGATAAAGAGAATTTAATAACTAAAAAAACCCCACCCTGTGTGCAAGTAACTTGAAGCAAGGAGTCCATTCATTGTTTCCCATCAGCAGGTGGGTGTCCAGGCAGTTGTGCCTTATCACATAYGGTGGCTGCTTGGGATGGGAAGTGCCATAACCACAAATGTTCCTCTCTCTTTCCTTTCCCTGAACTGTAATTGCTGAGCACAATGAGAAGTGGTCTGGGATATCCCTTTGGCCAGTTCAGGTCAGCTCTCCTGGTTGTTCTCTCTTCTGACTTCTTGCATCACTGGGGACAGAGTGGAAGGGAGAAGCCTAACCTCAAACCCCCTTTCCTGCTGTGCTGCTGATCAATAGCCAGGGCACTGGTGTCTATTGACATGGGTTTAGACCTAAATCCAAAGCACAGCATCCTGCAGGCTGCTATGAGTAATGTTAGCTTGGTCCCAGCCAGACTCAGTACAATTATGTACTCTAATTGTGCAGTTGTTTTACTGCCTGTTCATCACAGCTCTACCTGGTAATTTGGCTTTCCTGCACTTCTGTGCACATTCAAAGCTCTGTCAGTGTTTTTTGTTTGTCTCCTCGAAAATTACTTGCCTCTTTGCTTTGGATCTGTCACTGAAATAACCCAAAGCTCTCCACGCCAGTTGCTGCTTGTCTGATCAAGCTGCACCCACTGAGGAAGGAGAGGATGTGTCTGATAATTCCAGACAGATGGGGTGGTCTTGTCACAGAGGCTACAGAGAGTGGCAACCAAACAGATTAAACTTGATGAAGTCATTGACAGACTCACACAATTAACATACTGATGCATATCTTTCTTGCTTCCATCTGCCAGCATGCCTAATTCAGTTCATTACTGTGAAATTCACTTGACATCTCGGGCTGATTTTGTACCATAATTTACCTGCTGTGCTGCTCAAGCTTTTCTTAAAACAAACCCTTTGAATCAAAGCTATTTGAGTTCTGTGCATGATCCTTTCATCTTTAGAAGTTTTACAGACCTTCACATTGCAACAGCAATGAGCTCAGTATTACAGTAGCCAGTGACTTAAAGGTATTTAAGTCCTGTCAGATATTAATCTTCATAAATGAGAGTAGTCATCATCCTAATGGTTTTAAGATTTTTCTGGTAGTTTTGAAACCATTAAGTAATAGCACTGATATTGCCCATGGAGCATTAGCTGCTGCCAGGATGCTCTGACCAGAATTGTGAACTAATCCTGGAGCAACTTGTTCTTCATATGCCAGGTGAAGCAGGGTCACTGCTGCTCTGAAGAGCCCTCCACAAATTCTGGCCTTATTCCTTGTGCTTTGAGTGCATTGAGATCCAAAATTGCAGCAGTACAAAATAAGTTGGTTTGTTGTACTTGTTGTAATTAAACATATTTCCAGTTACAAACTGTGATGGATTAAGTTTCACTTATTCACTGAGATCCTTAATTGCAATCTCTTTAAATGATACATTGTTGGTTAATAAGAAACACTGGTAAATAAATGATGTTGATCAAGAGCTACTGGCTTTTTTGGGAAACACTTTGTGATATCACTGCTTGGTAACTCCTCAGGGAGCAGAGCAGCCAGGGATGGCTTAGCAGGAGTTTGCTTTCACCTGAATTAGCTGAAAGCCTCTAGAGAAAAAAGGCCAAACCTTGGGGAAATGATTATTTCATCTTGGCAGTGTCTTTATCTCTCTTTGGAGCTGGGCTGAGGGCATATGTCTTTCCCTATTTCAGGTACTGTTTTGATATTTAAATTAATCCCCAGTAATGCTGGTTTCATTCATGGCTCCAGCTCACAGGCACAAATGGTGAGGGCAGCTTTGGGGATTGGGTGCCCTATTGCTGTCCTGTTCAAAGTCCTTGTTAGGCTCAGGACTWCACAAAAAGGGGAAGAAGCCTTTTCCTTTCTTTGTTCAAATATATATACGTATATATATTTAATGTTTGYGCCATCTTTTTTGTTAGGTGATTTTTTTTTAATTTAAACCTAAGAACCTCCTGTAGCCTAAGAAGTTCCTGTTTTTTCTAAACATGGCCAAGTAAGAACTCAGCTACTGGGCCTTCAATAGCTGGGGARAACTTTTCACTCCCAGGCCAATGCCTGTCCTGAAGCTAGGACCAACTTCTGGGGTTTAATGTTAGAGGTTCATGAAAATATCACTAAAAATTCATACCCTTGCACGTCAGTGGTTTTGAATGGAAAACTTTCCCCCTGAACATATCAGAGCAGGTCTGCTGAAAATGTCACAATGGAGTAGAAGAACACAAATAAAAGTTTGTTCAAGTAGTCTGTGGCTTTGTGCTTGTGGAAGCCGGGGATATGGCCCTGCAGTCTTACAAGAGGACTTGGAACTGCCTTCTCCTGGTATGAATTGCTAGAACTCTGTGTTCAAACAGTTCTGCTCCTCCTTTTGTTCCTTAGTGCTGCCCTTACTCTTACATTGTCTCAGAAATAGTGAAAAAAAGGCTAGAGGAGAAAGATAATGCCAGTATAAATAATTTTTAGAAGTTTTTACCCTCTAGGGTCCAGGCAGAGCAGCTGATATCTGACTCTGTGGTTACTTAAAATTCCAAGCCTTACTGAAGCAGAATAAAGCTTAATATAATAAGGAGAAAAGAACAGAAGATTTTATACAGGTGCTGGATTAATTCAAGTAGTTATCCCAAGACAACAATATTATGGCTTCCATAATCTTAATTTCTTTTGTTTTGCCTTTTGAATCATAATCAGGGAACATTCAGGCCAGCCCATGTGTTAGATGGATCTCTAATGAAAAGGAAGAGAAGCGTTTGGAGTTTATTGAAGCAATTAGAATCTCACTTTTTCTCAATTCTGTCAGATACCTTATTTCCACAGAAACTTTGGCTTTCTACTGTACAAGACAGTTGAATGGCAAAGCATCAAAGTTACATTTATAAATGCATTATAACACCCAGATAATTTCAGGCTAGGGAAGTCCTTCCAAATTTATCTCGCAATTAGTAAGCTGCTTTTTAGTTTGGTTTTCAGGCTCATAAACCACCTTGCAGATGTGTGGAGTGAGGTGCTAGCTTGAACTCTGCTCTCTGCAGAGTCTCCTGCAGAAAGCCAAGCTCTGACCTTCCCCTGCCTAAATTGGGATACAGAGGGTGAGTGCTTGTGCAGTGGCTCCTAACTAAACTTGATTAAAGAAATTGTATGAGAAAATTCAAGCCTCGAACTGCTCCATTTCAGTTCAGCTTCCTAAATTTGAGGAAGCAAAAAACCTTCACAGATGGATCATGCTAAACRTTTATTTGCCAGGCTTTTGGCAGTCCTAATGGTAATCCAAATCCTAAGATTAAAATATTTCCTCCTCTATTAGCACTTCTTGCATTTTGATTTTTAAAATACATTATTACAGTTTGGGTCAGCTTTCAGACTTTGCTGATAGTCTATCAGGAGGTTTATCTTAGATAATCTCAAATCTTTAAGGATAAACTGTATAAATAGAAGCAAACAAGGAGAAAGATGGAATTAAAGGCAAAATCAAGCCTTGTGCTCCTTCATTGTATTCAAAGGATCTGTTTCAGTTTTGGGTCACTTTACATACGTTGATTCCAGCTGAGCCACTAATGTGCCCATATTTGTACATCATGGGGAGATTTAGGCTGAGGATGTTTTATAGCTTCAGAGAGGGTTTCATTGGGAACTACATTACATGTTGCTTTGTTTTTTGTAACTCTTCAGGGGCTGGTCTCTAGCTGATATGAGAAAGTTTGGGCCCAAACCCCATGTTTTCTGCTGCCTAATGACACACACCTGGGGAGTGAAGAGAAGGAGTTCAAATGGAATGAGAAAACTGATGACCTGACAGGTTTATTTCTGATCAGTGTGACGAATGTGTTGCTCTTGCTTAAGTGTCTCCAGCTGGATTTTGCACTGATGGATAACCCCAATACTGCCTGAAATCCTGTCGAGTAGGGAAAGCTCCCCTTCTGTGTCCAGTGGCAAATGACACCAGAGCAGGCAGAGATGGGTTGGGTGTGTACAGAGCACACTGGCTCATCTCATTCYTTCTTAACCCAGCTCTAGCTTCCTTCTAATAAAGAAAGGAGGAAGGAAAAGAAAGCATGTCCAAGAGATGATTGAGGAACAGCAGCAATTGTTCCTTTTTCTACTTCTGTAAAGATGGTTGTGGATACAGGTTTCCTCTCAGGAGTTCTCAGTGTGTATTCTGTTTGGATTTGGGAGATACCTTTGGRGTTGTACTCTCTGCATTTTGTGCTGGCTGTTTATGTTGTCAAGCAAACACTTTTCTGCTATTTTGAGATGACTTTTAGCTGGTAAATATTGCACGTCTTTTTGCTGAGATGATTCTCTACCACAATGGAGGCTGTGCTGTTTTCCTGGAAATGTTCATTCTGGAAGTGATTTTATATCAAATCTGCTCCAGCCTGAGCTTGTGCTCATACACATTTAGCAAAAACCTGGCTCTAAGTGTTCCAAATATGGCTAAAAAAAAATCAACACACTTKATCTCTCACAGAAATTAAGTACACTGATAATCTCTAAAAACCCTATTTTACCCCTTGACTTACGTTGCCATCCATTGAAATAATTTTAGATATAGTGCCCATTTTCAGAGGTGGTACTATCTGGGCATAAAACAGAATTTATTAAACAGTGTCTGATTGGGCTTTGCATGTGAATAAGCTTTGGGCTGGTTTATCAAATGAAAATAAAAGACAGCATTCAAGAAACTGAAAAYAGGAATTTACTGTAGTAGAAAGAAATCTGGGAACAAGAGTAGGCAGGATTATTTCATGTGGGTTTTATTCTCTTCATCAATGCCAACGTTACTATCCTTATAGAAAAGGAAAAATATTAATTTAGTGCAAGATGTAGCAGAACAACAAACAAGCTTAGGACAAATAAATAGGTGTGTTATGTAAAGGATTACCCAGGGTTCTGCTTCTATTTATGACATCTGGTCTGTGAACTCCAAGTGGTACAGCAGTGAGCTCTGATACATTTAAATTATTCTAGGTTACTTAACATTAACATTTTCATAGTGACATTTGGGACAGTTCTGCAAGAATAAACATCAGCTTTACACAGTCATGTCTCAGGCAGTTATTGTAAAGATATTATTGTAAAGTTACTAAGATTTTTATGAAAATTTCATTTACTTTAACAATTTGTCATATTTTTCTACTTTTTCAAAGTATCACATTACTCAATAACCATTTTGAGAACAGTTTTATAAGAGAATTGCTATGACTCCCTTGACTTTTTCTCTCTGTGCAGAGTTACATTTTCAGAATATACTCTGTGACTGAGCCCTTGTTTTGATTAATGTCTCACAGTTCACATTCTCATTTAAAAAATAAGAAATGAAATTACAAAAAGGAAACAATAACTTTTTCTAGAAATATCCTTGGACTATTTAATTTAAAAAATTACTTCTGCCCTATGAAAGCAGTCAACTAATTATCTATTACCACATTAAAAACTGAATGCCATTCAAAACCAGATGACATTTTTTTAATATAAAGGCTAATRTGTATGAGGTAAAATCTAGAAATCATTTTGGCCAATATTGCAGAGTAAATAATTTAGATAATATTTCAAAACACACTAAATTGTGTTTCAGCTATGAACACTTGCTCAAAATGAAAAGAGTAAGGCAGTGATCACTTGGAAGCTTTCCTGTCTTCAGATTGGAAGATAGAGAGATCATGTGTTATGTTATTAATTTGTCTCTGAGAAATCATCGTTATAGAATCAAGGCAAAATACAGCTGCCAAAGATATTGCAAACTTCATTCATCAAAAGCTTTTTTGTGTCCTGATTGTAATGCTGCTTGAGGTGAATTACTCCTGCTTTATTTTCTCTGTCGTGAACTAGAAGTTAAAAAAAAATCCCCATTCTTATTTAGCAATATCCTTATAGCTGTTGTCCAAAACAAAACCAGCAAACTCTTGGTGATATTTGCAAGAATGTAGGTGAATGAGCCTGTGCTATTTTGAGAGAAGCTTAAGCTGGGATTCCTACATTGCTCTTTTTTTTGGCTTTCTAATAATCATTTCCCTTGAAATGTTTACCAGTTGTTTAAACAGGACTAGGCATAATAGTTCTATAAATATCATGGATCATGTCTTGAATCCTACAGAGCAGCTGTTCATGGCTGTATGAATAATTTACTGCTTAATTACACATATTTCTTTAAACTACTAATTGACAGCAGCTTGTTGTAAAGCCTTGAGTGTAATACCACATGACACTGACTCAAAGATCACAGGACTTTCTGAGACATTTGGATTGTTTTTATTTCTGGTGCCTTTATTTAGGAAAAGGTAATCCAGGGTTTATTTTTATCTTTCAAGAAGCCAAGACTGATTGTGTGACTTGTTTTTACCTTTTGTCTCCAGCTGTCACCTACTGAAAATATTGTAACCCCAGCAAAATAAGTTGAAAGACAACTTCTGGCAGCTATAGTGCAATCTTTTTTTTTTTTCCTTTCAGTTGTAATTTATCCAACTGGAACTATTCTGGAACAATCATCAAAAAAACTTAAGAAATAGAACTGTGTGGATAACAATGTGAAAAATTCTATTTTAATCGCTGTCAGTCTAAGTTTAAATTAGGTGAACAGAATGCAGCATTTTCCTCATCCCCCTAACACATGCAGATAGGTCAGATAGGTTTAAATCCATTAATGGCAATATTCTGAGACATTCCTAGAGCTAAGTTGTTTTCTCAGACTTCCACTGCCTTCTTCCCACTCCTCTCCCCTTCCAACCAGCTTGACAAGGGAAAGCTTTCTGAACCTTTCCAAAGAAAAGCCAGAGAGTCAAATTATGTGTTAGGTAAGAGTAGGCAGTTGTCATGTTACTCCTGCACATAGTATTAAAACATGGAGGATTTTTCTGAAACGGGAAAAATTGGTTTGCATGGAGATTTGTTGAGCTGAAAAGAGATTTGCTCATGTCTATTATTACATGACTATYTGTGCCAAGAAAATGATTGTGAAGGAGCTGTTTCCCACAAAGAATACAAAAGCCTGAGAAATCATCTGTGTATGTAACTATATTTCCTGTGGTCCATTTGCATCTCAGTGACATCAGTGTGTGGGAAAAAGCACTAGTCTGTACTCTAACAGAAAATTTCCCAAAAGAAAAGCAAAATTAGAAAAGATATCTGCAGAATGATGTTGGCCCCCTCTTGCTGTGCTGCTCACATCCAAAATGAGGGAATTTTGCTTTAGGAGGTATATTATGTTCACATTTGTTGGTGATGTCATTATTTACAACAGAGCTAGCTCAAAAAATTGGTGGTGGTTTCTTGGGTTTTGGCTTGGAAATGATGATCTTGAAATGAGATACAAAACAGCTTTATTTGCTGTTTGAAGTAGAAATAACAGGGTTATTTCCTTGCTGAAGCTTTCCCAGGTGCTCAGGTTTTCAGCTCAGCGCCCAAGGGCTTCTCATTGCTATGCCAACTGTGGTGATACCTCCAGTAAATTAATGAATAATACAGCTCCTACAGGTGCACCAGAGAATTAGTGGAGTTGTTAAATTAACAAATAGGAAAATAGTGTGGCTTGTGGCAGTGTTGGGCCGTTGAATCTGTGTGTGTGTACCTCTTCCCAGTTTGCTCCTACCTACTCCTGGCCCAGAGTTGTGACAGATCTTGCCTGAAGGGTGTAGCAACAGTCTTTAGAGAGCTGCTCCATGKGCACATTGAGATTTCCAGAATCAAAGCCACAAGCCCTTTTCAGATCCTCCTTCTGCTTTCTGACCCTGTTACATGCTGTTTTGTTTCCACAGGGCAGATATTTTGGAGCTTTTATGTGTCTCAATCCAGGAGGCAAAAAACTCCCACCTCGGCATTCACAATGCTTCATAAGCACTGGATCAGTTCTGTGGCATCTTATTTATTCAAATTGTATGTGCAGTGTGGCTAGTTATTTAAAAAATGATGAGTTAAAAGCCATGAACTTTATTTTGACTGGAAGCTTTGGTATTTCAAAACTAATTATTCTCAAATTTGAATTAAAATTTTGACCTTTACCAGGTAGAAATAAAAATTATTTTCTTCTTGATGAAAARCCAGCAAACTCCAGTTTGCTGAATTCAAATTAAAATGCTTTAGGTGAGGTTTTATTTGATCTTTGTATKCAACTTCCTAATACTTCATGTAGATAGAGCATTCCTATTATCTTTTGTTTTATTCTGCTTTATTCTGTATCATTAGCTAGGTTTAATTTCCAGTGGTGCACCTGGGTGTATATTTATCCACACACACTGTAAACAGTTTAAAGGGGTACTCTGTAAGAGTCCCCCTTTTGTGGAAAATTACTATTTTTGTGGAGTTCCCATCTGCCCTGTGAAGACACAGCAGAAAATGGGAAAAGATTCAAACCTCCCCAATTATTCCTTATAGCACAAGTCTTTCAGATTTACAGTCTTTACAGATTCAGCATAATCTATATCAAATCATGGAATGCTGATGTCACAATGTCCTATTTGTCACTAAGTTCTTTTTATGTAGTTTCAGCTGAATTTTAATCCATATCTTTTTCAGTGGCTCTTTCAGATAAACCCAAAGGAGCAGCCTCTTACCAATCCATAATTTAGAAACTGCACTTTCCATCTGCTGTAGATGGCAATGTTTATATTGATTATACATTGAGCAATATAAACACAGTAACTCTTGCAAAGCTGTCTCTAAATAAGTGGCATTCTCAAAAGTGAGCAGAACTAGATCATGGTATGATGTGATAATATATGCAGTAAAATAGAATAAAGAATATGACATACTTTAGGCTGAAGAAATGAACTTTGAATTTAAGAAACAATGTACTGGAAAAAGCATTTCTGTGGTGAGACCACATTCAATTTTTATTTTATGTTTTTATCCTTCAATCTTGCTAGCTATCCCCAACATCCATTGGCATTCTCTGAATCTGTTACTGGTTCTTTTTTGATTTGGTATGATTCAGAAGCATTTCTGTAAGACTACTTCCAATTTTTATTTTATATTTTTATCCTTCAATCTTGCTGGCTACTCCCAACACCTATTAGCATTCACTGAATTTACTACTGCTTCTTTTTTGATTTGGTATGATTCAGATGCTTTCTGAATAGTTGCTGTTTTACATCCTCCAAAAAGAATTTTAAAATTGTTGTGTTGGTCTTAATGATTCATAACATATTGGTGGAATTTCTTAAAGCATTCTGATTCTTTGGGCTCACTAAAAATGTTGCTTCTGTAAAAAAGTTCTCRTGGAGAAGTTATTTTCTTTTAAGGATACTGTTGTGATTTCCATGAAATTCAGTTGACAGGTATTTTGGAAGAGAGTGTTTTAGTTCAAGCTCAAAGAATTCAGGTTTGCAAGTTTCGATATTTTTAGTCCCACTAAATGGCTGGAAGCTCTGCACTTTTAATATACTCCCATGGTGTCCAGGTCACTCTTTAATAAGGAGTTAATTTTTTWATAAAAAGCTGGAGAAACAGCAGTGTGGTAATAATGAAGATAAAGCATCAAAGCCATGTACAAAAATACAGAAGCACAGAAATTCTGTGAGGGAAGTGAGGCAGTCTCAAGGAGCTTGTGCAGCTCTGAGACCAGAAGCTGTGAGATGCTGCATGGGATAAATACAGCACAAGGGTGAAAGGTGTTATGAGAGCTGTGGGCTGTGCTGGCAAACATTGTCAGAAGGAGACAATAAAGGTTAGCTTTGAGGAATAGGATGTCTGTTCCCTAAACAACAAGGTAAATAACTCCTGGAAAGCAACAACACGAGCATTCCGTGACTGCCACTGTGCAGCTTTGGCACTTGGGTCACAAGGAGCCAGCACTTGAAATAATCCACTGTGTTTTCAGGGGGACAAATATTGAAAAATGTGAAGCTCAGGTAGCAATATTAGTAATGTTTTCATTCTTCCCCTAATGGGCAGTGAGTAACAAATTCAACTTCCTTACAAGGAAGCTCCCATCTTCTCAGCCTCAAAATAATTCTATAGCTCTGTATTTTAAAGAACTTGCTATGAGCTTAACCCGGTGTTTAATTCTTAAAATGTGAGACTAAACACTTCCTAGTGTCTCATAGGTAAGCTGACACACRGATTTTCCACTGTCTGGAAATATCAGACAAATGTCATTGGCCTGAATCTGGGGAAAATTTACCTGACAGATTTTTCTGCCTAGCTATGGATTATCTGAAGTATGATTCTTGAACTGCCTTGGAGTGCTCTTATTCCTTCTTATAATTTTTAAATGTCATTTCAAAATGAGTTAGCAAGGATGATGTTTAAATTTTGCTGTGAAAACACAGCTCATTGTGATGTGACTGATCAGAGGCATGATGCTATTGCAATTATTTAGTGAAATATTTAATTCCTGTGATATGTTGCTATGTGACTGTTTTGTGGATGCCTTAAAATCAGGATATGGACAGACAGGTAACCTATCTGCTGGCATAATTTTTTGAGAATTGCAGTGTCTGTAGGCTAAATGTGTGATGACATGCTGACAGGGAGAAAATGGAAGTTTGGGAGTGCATCACAATGTGTGAAAGGCTGGTTGAGATGTAGGTGGGCTGTGGTGGTGCTGGGGTTTGAGGGCAACAGTTCACACTCATTTTTCACCCAGTGCTGTGTCTAGCCTGGGCTTGCTGCTTGTGAGGTTGGCTGTGGTTCCCTGGATATTTGAGAGGGTTTTAAAGTGTTTCTGGGGTGAGCAGTGCCTGGCTGAGGACTGTGTAGGCTGTGTGGCGCTGGGCTCTCTTCTGCCCTGCAGGATGTTTAGGTGGCAATTCCAGGGGGAAAGGTCGGTCAAAAATGAGGATGTGAATGGAGGGAAGGGGGTGATGGGGCAGAGGAAGGAGGAAGTGAGAAGAATCAAGGTTGAGGGATGCAGAGGCAGCACAGTGACCACTCARCAATGCCCTGCAGTGCAAGAAGGCTCAGAGATGTGCAAGTGCAACATGCTCAGGGGGGAAAATGGAGTGTTACTGACCACAGCTGTTCCAGAAAAAAACCCAAACCACCTTCACAAAAGTGCCAAAAACCCTCCCCAAACCAAAACCTCCAAACCCCCAGACAGAAAAAATACTCCAGGTAATCAACCAGTAAAAAACCCAACCCACACTGAACTTACCTCAAAAGAGAGGGAACCAGAAGGTGGCCTTTGTTTTAGATTAACCAGCTGTATCCTTTGAGTGGCTCAACTGATTGTGCAAATGTGTTTGCCCAAGTTAATTGAAAGAGACACTCAGATCAGCATGGAGGCAGTCTATACTTGGCTCAGCTCAATAGCAGGGAATGAAAACTAAGTGACTGGCAAAGAAAAGTCGAGCATCATGATGATCAGCATGCAAAGGCTGCTAATAACAATTGATTTATATTGACTGATCTGTATGGTGCAGTTTTTGTTGTGCTTTTGTTGTCTTTTCAGTATGTTGATGTATTACACCACATCAAAATACTCTGTATCATTAAATATCTACAAGTTTGTACTTTGGGGGTTCAGCCTTTGTGCAGGAGGTTTTAAAGGAATCCAGYCAGGGTACTGGGCTTGGGCAGACATGGAGGCTGTTCTATACTCAGAGGAAGGTAATTGCTGCTCAACTTTTCTGTACTTGTTTTCCTATAAATCACTGGTGATTTTCTTGGGATTGTCAGCTCATTGATCATATTTGCTCCATTTGCTTTTTATATTACCTTAAATTACATTGATTTTTACTTATTTCTCATTTAGATTAAATCAAAAACCTTTAATATGTTCGTGGAGAGGCTTTCTGAAATCTGATGCTGATCTGAGTTAGGCTACAGGTTAATCCTCCTCCTAAACACACTAAGCATTAGTGAAACATCAATGAAAACAAAATTAATCTTACCAAGTCTGGCCAATTTTTAGGAATTTCTGAAGCCTTTTATATGTGAAGGAATAGTGTTTCTTTTAAAATCCATTAAGAAGAGCAAATAAGTGCTTATTTTATACCAGACTCCTCTTTTATTCAGCATCTTGCTTTCCCTGAAGCTTCCCATATTTTTTGGTCTTCATTTGGAATATAAATCATATAGTAAACAAGAGAGGTTTTTGGTTTTTTTCCCCAGCTGCTGTGCAGGTCTCAAATAGTCATAAAGGTCTATTTATCAGTGCAGTGGTGCAGGACAGTGACATATACCAGCCAACTGAAACCCCTCTTCTGGCTTTTTTCCTACAGAAGGGGCAAGTTCCAATAAGAACAGAGACAGCTACCAAGCCTCTAATTCCTCATGTCTGGGAAGGGGACAGTGTCATGAAGAGGAAGAATAAGGGAGATATTTTCCACTTGTACCATTATTTTAGACAAGACTGCTTTTTCAGKGAAAGTGGAGAAGTGCTATGGAGAGAAAGAGACATTAAATTCTCAGGGATGGTTATCAGGAATTGTGAGCTTGGGTGCTCAAATGACTGACATAACTTGATGGCATAGCTTAGCTCTGAGTGTGATTGACATGCCCTTTGAGGTAAATGCTGAAATATTTGTTTCTGAAATGTAATACGAATCTTCAGACCTAGCAAACTGATCTGGATTTACATGTAGTTAAAGTCTAAATTAAGTGATCTCTGGCAGGAGTGAAACAACTGTGGTTTACACTTCTATGAAATTTTGGTGCTATTTCCTATTCTGTTTAGAGAAGGGTTTTAAAAAATGTAGGCAGGAGGGATCCAACTTATTTACCTTTATGTTTGAGATAACTTCTATAATTACACTATTTTAAGACTGTGTATTCAATTTTTAACAATTTGTATGCAGGCTTAAAAATAATTTGGAATATATGAAATGCTGGCTGATTTTAAGGCTGTGTCACACTTCAAATGAACAATACATTTCATCAAAGAAGATTGATGTAAATATAAATCAATATATAAAAATGAGGCCATACACAAATCCCAATGCCCTTTTAATCTTTGCCATGAAGGCTTTTATTGTATTTGTGGGGTGTCCCAATGAAGGAAGGAATGATGAATCTGACTCCATGTTCTCAGAAGGCTAATTTATTATTTTATGATACTATATTATAATATAGTAATGTATTATATTAAAGAATACTAAACTATACTAACTAAAGAGTACAGAAAGGATACTTGCAGAAGGCTAGAAAGATAATAATGAAAACTCATGACTCTTTCCAGAGCTCTGAYGCAGCTTGGCACTGATTGKCCAATGAGTCAAAACAACTCACATGAAACCAATGAAACAACCACCTGTTGGGAAACAATCTCCAAACCACATTCCAAAGCAGCAAAACACAGGAGAAGCAAATGAGAAAAATTTGTTTTCCTTTTTCTCTGAGGCTTTTCAGCTTCCCAGGAGAAGAATCCTGGGCAAGGGGATTTTTAAGAAAATACGGTGGTGACAGTCCAGGAAGCACTTAGTTTGGGGTGCTAAAATGATGAAAATGATGTTTATACAATCTAATCTGTTTTCAGAGAAACGGAAACCAAAGTATATCCAATAACTTCAGATGGTGGGCCTGCGTCACTGGAAATAATTGCTTTTCTGTTTTGCTGTAGGATGGAAGAGCAGCTGCATTGAAGTGCTGGGTAGCTGTTTGAAAAGCAGCATATGCTCTGTAATTTATATCTTCTTTAAGCAACTGGTGGTGCAAGATGGTTTRCTGTTTGGCCTGTCTCATTTTAATGACAGCAGCGGAGAGTAATGTGTGTTGAGGTTTTGATTAGCTGTGCTCTGGATGTGTTCTCAGAGTGCAGGTTTTTTGTTGTTTGCATTTACTTGGGCTCAGGAGGAATTGCTTTCTGAAGCTGTTCTCCCTGCAGCTCATACAGAACATCAGTGTGTGTGAACTGGTGGGACTCTGTGCCACCAGCCATGAGCTGGTAATTTTCTCATGTTTTTATGATGAAATGTAGCTTTTAAAAAAAAAAAGCTTTGGGGAACAAAATAAGTCAATCTGAGCATGTAAATAACCCTGACAGTAGCTATAAGTGGTGTTAGTTTGCCTTGAGTGGCTTTGCCCCGTGAACCAGACCCCTACATTGCACACAGGATTTTTTTTTCTGTCAGAATGAGTCTTTCCTCTTCCATCTTGAGCCATATCAGGGGAAATTTGACAACATACACGTTGCCATATTCATTCTTGTAGAAAAATCAGTGACAGCTAAATTCAATCTGTTGAATTTCTCAATTTTAGGCATGTGAGCTGCACTTTTCATGACGATCTTTTTCTTCTCTTTTTGAGATTTAATTTCCTTTCGTGGCACTCCCTGTAGCAGGTAATATGTCACAGGACTGTCCTCTTGGTCTTTTTTTCTATTTCCTTCACAAGATCAATAGTGGCTGTTGTCTATGAACAATTTTGAATRGAGTAGCCTGATTATGACAATTGAATTTCCTGTAATACTAAATATATGTCATTAAAGGCCCAAGGGTCTGCTCCAAAATGTGAAGGGATATTTGCAGCTCAGAAAAATCTTTTCACTCCCAGACAACTAACTAGTCTCTGCCAGCAGCAGTGTAATTAATGACACCCCTAATTGTCCACATGTATGATGTGTCTGGTGGGATCAGCAGAAATCAGGGCTCCTTGTTTGCTGAAGACACAAGAACTAACTTAGGATTTAATTGCATCTCAGCAGTTTCAAGTGGAAAAAATCATAAACATTAGGTCTTAGAATGTTTTTAACCTGGAGCTATTAATGAATAATGTTGTTATGAGATTTTTTTTTTGCTAAACTTCATTTCATCATGTTCTTCAGACTGTTTTTTACTGATTAACTAGTAAGGAACAAGTTCAGAAAGTGAGAAATCTTCAAAACATGCTTGAAATAATAATGATGTACCTTTGAGGATTTGTTGAAGTCAATGCAAGAATGTGACAGAGTGGCATCTTTTATTTGCATAATGCTGATTTTATTAAAAAGTATTTCTGGCTAATTAGAAGTGTGAACATAAAATAAATCCGTGAAGGATGTAATTTGATTGGTACTGTTAAAATTAAAAATGCCTTCCTTTTGTGGAACAAATGGGATATTTGATATTTTTGGATAGTGTGGGACTTCAACTGAATTACTTTGAAGACCTGCTTCACATAATGATCAGCCACCTGCTTTCAAGTTACAGCAGTAAATTTTTGTCATATTTTTGCAATACTCTCAAAAAGGGTGAAAAAAGGCTCTGATAGAGAACCAGTTGTCTTGAACATGATATCACCTCCTTATTGATCAAATTGCCAAAACCACTGGAAACTGCCATTATAATATTTGAAATGTGACCTAAAGTACAGCAAAGGGTTTTTGAGTTCTAAGTTGAGCCGTCTTACTGAGGCATTGGAAAGATTTTATCACTTGAACAGGGAATTAGGCTGAAGCCTGTCCACACAGGGGTAGGTTCAAAATGAGAGAGCCTCCAAAAGTGCTGTGGGACCAAACATCTGTCAGGACTCAGTTTCCTAATGATTCATGAGGAACAGTTAATGCCCAACTACTCGAAGATTTCACTTTTTGCAGTCCTTTAAAGTGATCCCTTCAGTGATATAGTGTGAGTGCCAGAAGAGAGCTGCACCTTCCTAAATTGTCCTTGACCCACAGCAGAGTCTGGTTCTGGGGGACTACAACAATGGTGTGAGCAATCAGCAGGTCCTGAGCAGATTTTGTTCTTTTGYTCCTCTCTTCTCATCATTAAATTCCCCTTTTGACTTGCCTACACTTAGTTCCTCGTTTTAAACTTAGGATAGCATTTTATCCATACAGATGGGATAGATTTTATTCTATATATTCCACAGCCTGTTCTATTTTGTGTCTGTAGGATAAAGGCACAACAGAAGTTTGTGGCAAGCAGAGCTGCATCATGTGTAGTCTCTAGAAAACAACCACAGAGCTGAAGTTACTGAGACAAGAAGGTAACATCTAAATCTCCTTCTCTAACAGGCTTAACATAATGAGGTTTGCTGCATCTTCTGGTAATCTGTTTTCACTGGCAGAACAGAAAGACTTTTTTCACAGAGATTTTTGGGCAAGGTTATTTTGGGTCTTGAGCTTCAGAATCTGAAGTGCAGAGTAGTGCCTTGGAATTCAGTGACATTTTGTGAGTAAAATTGTGCTGTTAGATTTCATGAGAAATTGTAGTTTTGCTGTTTAAGTATGATTAAATTGGAAGATTAGAGAGCATCTGTCTTTTTTTGGTGTTGGGTGCTGTTGTGTGTGTTTAATGTGCTCCATGACATAGTGTAAGATAAAGGCCTTTGCTCTCTATGACTACTTAAATCTGAAGATGGCACGAGTCATGGAATAAATGAACAGTGAGAGAAAAGGATTGACAGTAAAACAGGAAGGAGAGAACTCTAGGAACTTTATGTGGCACTGTGTACACTTTATCACCATAACAGGRCCTTGCAGGGCCATTGCATGGCTGACAAGGAGGAAATTGTGAAGAAATTGTGTGGGCCTGTATGTAGCCTATAGGTTTACTCAATGTAACTTAGSCTGTATTGGTTTGTTCTGGAATAGTAAACTGCAGAAAGAACAACTTTTTCTGGCTTTGTGCATCATAGTTGTCTTCTATTGTTTTGAGTGTGTGAATAGATACCAGGCTAGAGTCTTGGAGAAATGGATTTTATGTTGCTGAGCTGTATCCAGCAACATAAACATGTTATAAGGGCACTATTTCTATTATTTTTTTTCTATACAAGAYGAGGAGCAAGTAGCATTTGGGGAGGGGTGTGAGGAACATCCACATGTGGAACACATCTGCATCTAATCCAGGGAAAATGCTGGAACCTTGTGCCAAATTTAAATGCATGCAGACCTTGGGAATGGAAATAGGACTAAGAGATTTCTGTTTCTACTGGCACAGGATATTCTCTATCACAACCTTTCACTGCAGCCACTTCTGCCTTATTTCATAGTGTCTAAAGCCCTAGACYATGAAAGTTCTGCTGCTCTCCTTGCCTTGGCATATAAATAGGATATTTAATATCATGTTTGATCAGGTCAGCTGACAGCAGCACACAAGAACTGGCTGTTCTAAGTATGGGGCCTTCTTGCACTGAGAACAAAGCAGTAGTTTTGTTTCACTGGAGAGTAATAATTATACCATATTTTAAAGCCAACCAAAATGACAGTGCATTCTCCGATTTTTAATTTTTTGTAATATCAGAAGTTGAGTCTTTTTCCTCAGTATTAGTCCTTATGTTAACTTTGTATATTGTGTGAAACTCTCTCTGCTGCAGGTCCAAAGACAGCAGTAGGATCAGTGGACAGGATTTTCCCTGCAGGTAGAAAGTGCTTGCTTCAGCCTCTGAAGGCAAAATTCTGCTTCATGCATGTTAGTTTGGCTTTGAAAATGGCTTAATTCAAACTTGATTATGTGTGTCAATTTAAAACACAAACCTGTGGGCATGATCCRTCCATGTTTCCAGATTAGAATTGTTTTTAGCCAGGAGCAGTTTGGCCTGGCATATGAGGAAGGAGCACTGGCTGAAGTTTTGGGGAAGCATTACAGAATGCTGTAATTCRGTAGGCACCTTGTGTATTCTGGGTCATTTTAGGGTGAATAAAGGATGTCATTTGTCTTTGTTATGCTTAAAGAAAAATCATTTTTCCAAGGAGCTGTAAAACTGAGGTCTTTATTACCTGTGATTTATCGTAGCTATTTTAACACTGTCCAAGAAGTAAGATTTGACTTTAATATAGCAGCTTAGTGGCTTGAGCAGCTGTTTTCTGCCTACCTATATTTCCTCTTTGAAAACATTTTATCTAGTTTTATGTCTTGAGCTGGAAGTTTGTTTGTAATAATGTTGATATTGACTTGCAATAAGTCAATTAAGCCATTAATTTGTACTTCATTCCAATCAAAGGCCTTCTCAGAATAGAAATTAATTTATCTCTCTGCTACCCTGAATACTAAATAGCCTGCAAGATCAGCACAAGGTGTAGAAAAAGTAAATAATCTTGAAATAACTTGCGTTAGTCTCCAAGATTAATTTAGTGTATGGTTTGGTTTTCCATAGCTGTTCTATTAAGCTGAAGTTAATTTCTTTTGTTGTGTCTGATTTTTATACACATCCCAGTGGTGGAATTTTTTCTTGGCAGAAAGGTTCACTTCTTTAAAAAACTGAGAGCCCAAAATTATGAGTTTTTGGGGCAGGCTCTAATAGTGGTATAATTACTCTGAAGTCAACAGAAATGAATTGAGATGTATTAATTCTGGAGTTTCTTGGGTCATGCAGAAATAAAGAATTATGTACTTAGTCCAAAAACATGTTTGGTCCCTCAGTGAAAAGGTACAATGGAACCTCTTTCTTTTAAATCTGCTTTTGGTACTTTATCTAGGGTAGTTTGATACCATCTTGAGAAACAGCTTCTGATGAAGGCTCAAAAACTTTCTGTGTAACCAGCAGATACAAGAGGTCCACGAAAATGAAATTTTAAGCCCAGCAAAAAAGAAATCAGAGCACTGGGAAGACAACCTTGTGAAAGGCACAACAACCAAAGCATAAATGAGAAAAACTCAGATATAGCTGCTGTAGGACTCTTTCCTAATTTTCATCCTCTAAAACTTAACAGCTATTATTTCCCAGGACCTCATTTTTATTTGATGTATGACATCTCCCCTTGCATTTGTATTTAGATTATTTGATTGCTGTTTGAACTCATGCTCTGTGGGAATAATCCCAGTGAAGGCACTCTAGCTCTGCTCAGGTTTTGGGCTGCTGCAGAGCCTGGCTTTGCAAGTGATTTTACAAAGTTGTCATTTCTCTGGGGAATTCTTAATCTGAAAACAAAACATTGCTTGTGTTCTGTTCTCATTAACTTCCAAGCTACCACCTGCTTTGCCTTGAATTAGTAATGTAATTGCAGCCAGATAATGTCTTTATAGCAGGAGGTGATGGAGGATGGCTCGTGGCATCGCTGTGCTCCAGCAGTAATGAGGGGAGCAGAGCAGTGCAGTGGGAAATACAATTGCTGCTGTTCAGAGAGAGTGTCAGTGCTCTGCCTCTGTCACCAAGGACAAATCTGAGCACCAGAAACGAGGGAACAGCCTCCAAATGGGAGTCTTTGGGGAGGTGTTCCTTTAGTTGGGATTCTCTGGTGGTTTTTAATGTACTAGCTTGTGTGAGAACTTCTCCTGCCAACAGGGGAAGAGCTGCATGGGGTCTGCAGACATTGTTTGACTGGTCACTTCATGAAACTTGAATCATGCTTGCATTGCTTTTGGGACTAGTGCAGGTGAATGAGCAAGAATAAAAACAGCAGACAGAAATAAACGTTTAAAGGAAAAAATGATCATACACAGGCCTTATAATTAGGAAAACTGCCTGGAAACAGGGCATTTAATGAGAGAAAAATTCATTTGTGCTAATTGTTTTGCACTATTTGTATTTATTTGTTTGCCATGATCTGCTGGGAGAGGCAGAGATATGTTTTGGAAAGTTCAGGTAAATATCTGTTGGAATGAACCCCCTGTGCTCCTGCTGTTGCCAGGTAAGCAGCAAACCAACAAAGCAGAGCATGTTCACACATCTCCCTTGTGCTCCTGCTTCTGGACAGTCTGCATSCAGGTGGCAGCATCTCTGAGTAAAGTGGAGATGTAGGGCTCATCTGGGTTTCTCTCCAAGGCATCCAGCCAATGAAATCCTTCACTCCAGCAGCCTGGGTTTGTATTGATTCCCTTCTCCATACAAGTCCAAGAGGAAATCTGTGCTGCTGGGCAGGAAGTGTTTAAGAAGTGCCAAAAAGTTTCCACAAGTCACTTCGTGCAAGACAAACAGCACCCCAGGATGTATTTCATTCTGAACAAAATAATTTAGTCTCTGAATTAATTTTTTTTAACAGGATCCCACTGTTACCCCTACTATGAGTATTTTTATTGAGGTTCCTTGATGACAGTGACACCTAAAAGGTGGTATTTTATTACTGTAAATTATGTTGGAAGCAGTTGTATTTTTGGAGGATTCACTGCTTCTTTCCCCCATGTTGTGTGTGTTTTAATTTATACTAACATCTGTAGCCTGTTGTGGTTTTTACTCTCCTAACGTGAAAAATACAAAAGCTGAAGCAAGCTTCTTAATGGAAAGCTAACCTGTGATGTAATTATTTCAAATGCTATTGAATTATGAAAATGGTCAGATTATCCTTCCAAAAATACTTTTGCACACTTGATAGTCTTTGTATTTTCTTGTGTTCTATATAATTGTTTCCTACTTGGTGACTGTCACCCTCCGGGTAATGATATTGAAAGTTGAATTTTCCCATGGCTCAAACAACTTGGTTCTCCTCACACCAGAAGGAAGTGATTTTGTTACATGGTACTTGTTTTTGAAGATATTAAAACTTTGAGTTGGTCAGGTCTTGCTGGGCAGGGTAATTATCTCTTTCCTTCTATTTAAATCAAAATTGACCTTCAGGACATTCTCCTGAATACCCAGTTTGCTCAAAGGGAAAAGCAGTTTGAGCGGCCAGAGTGGTAAGGCTGCAATCTCTCATGTTTTTGCTCTGTAGTACAGGTTAATATACAACTATTCCTTGCCAGTCCTAGCTGTGTGAAATCATATGGTGTAACAGAGTCATTTGATGTGCAACCTCTCTCAGCCCATGGCCTCCCTTTGCTGCTCCACCTGAATGCCTTCTGCCACCTGGAACCTTCAAGTAGATTCATGTTTCAGGTATTTCCTTCAAGTCTGGCTGCTCTTACAGGARTATATCCTTTCTGTCCTACATTCTAATACAGTCAAGACCTTGGCTTCATGGTTGTGGAGATCAAGGGTTTGAATACATTTTTTTAAGTCTTCAAACGCACCTCCTTTCTAAGCAAACATAAACGTCTAATTTATCTCTGAGCCACAGATTGGGCGCTTGCTGATTTGAGGCTCTTATCTTTTTTGTAAAATAACATTATTGTTTTTAACTAAAACAGGCTCTATATATTGAAAATGATAAAAGATTGCTAGCAAAGAGCCCAGCTGAGAATACCGTGTGAACGAAAATTGGCAGTAAATATAGCAATTCCAAAACCATCCATGGCTAATCTCAACCACCTGGGAAGGTAACAGTTCCACTCATATCTAGTTAGCTTTGGATGCCTTCCCAACTCTCAGTATTTTTATCTCTGCATTTGTCCTGTAGGCTGTGCAAATGCCCTGTGTAACGCCATGGAAATTAGAAAAGAGTTAATCCAGAAGTGATGTTGGAATCCAGGACTTGCTTTGGAAAATTTCTGTCATTCTCCAAAGTGGAAAAGTTTAACCACGTTTTCTTGCACCTTCTTTATTCCTAAATTGGTCACTACAGAGAATGCCAGTTCTTGAAACTTAAATGCCAGAATAAGTAGTAGAAATTTGTGGAAATGAAACATTACCTTCTGTATTGGTGTAACAATTCCTATGCAAGCACTTCAAAAAGCCTACTTAAATCCAGAAAAAGACAATTCCTTTTGTGGCAGTAGAAAATAATTTTTTTTAATGGTGACTCTCTTGAATAACTTTGTCCCTGGAAGCACCAAATAAAATGTACCATCCTGATTTTGAAGCCTTCCTTTGCAGTCAGGGAAAAACCCTAAAAATGGTGATCAGGACTGGAATTATAGATATTGATCTTTACATGAGYAAAACTCAGAAGTGTCTCATGAGTTGTTCAAGGAACAAAGAGCAAGGTTACTATACCTTGTCCATTGATTTGAATAGGGGAACAGACCTTGGAAAAAGAAAAGTGAAGGTCTTGCATAGTATCATTACTTAGTTGAATTTGTCAGTTCTTGAGTGATTATCCTGATAAAAGAAAAAAATCATAATGTTGGTTTTACAAGATGTTAGAGATGTTTCAAATTAACTGCTAGAACTAGAATTTCTCTATGTAAGTTAGCTGCTCTGAAAACTTTGACTTCTTAAACACAAATACTTTTCTAAGAATATCTTTGTCTTTCTACCAGCTTTTCTTTTTATGTTGGGTGCTAGCTCTGACCTGTGACCTGTGATTATAATGACTTTGTTAGATCACCAAACTAAGTAAACTGACAGCCTTTAATGAAGACCAGTCAAAGACTTTTTTTGTGCTACTTTTCCTTAGCAGAAGTACAGAGACATATTTGAAACTAATTTGTCCATTTTGAGTCTTTCAGTGTTTTAATGAGGGTGCTTTCCATGAATTAACAAAAACCCACCACAGAGCAGTAGGAAAAATATTTTACTTTATTGGAGATGAATTAAAGATGCTCTAATAGTACTTAGTGTATTTCTGGCTTTGTATTGTGGTATACATCAGAGTTCAAATAATTGCCTCCTCTTAAAGGTAACTCCAGTGTTTTCAGTCAATTATATTTCATGTTACCTCCTGTGAAAGAGGAAGCAAATTTGCCTATTAGTAGTAAGAATGCAAGTTTTTGTTCAGTTTTGGGGCATTTGAATGTCTCAGGGACTCTCCATTTGTGGTAAGTGACATGATGATACAGAAATTAAAAAGCTTTAACTGCATATACAACAGKACCACAATGAAATAGTTTCATGAATTAATGCACATAGATAACTGGAGAATAAGCCTAGTCATGACATTCATTTTAGTGCAAAATTGAGCATTTAATTTCATTCAAAAAATGCCCTGCTGAGTTTTATAAGCTTAATGAAAAGAGGGCATTTCAGTAGGATCACTACTTGTCATTAAATGGAACTGTATTTCAGGAGAGCTCTGGAAAAGAATTTTCTCTCTAGCCCCTTCCCGAAGAGAGTATCTCTTTCCCTTATTTATGGAAGTTTTTATCAAGTAGGTAATTTCCTCTTAGATTTTGTACCTGATGTTAGTTTAGTATCTTACTAAAGTCTGAGCTCTGTGCTCCTGCTCTTGTTTGTTAGCCTCTGCCCTGCCTCAAAATTCTGTCCTAAGTGGGTATTTTCCTTCTACTGATATTTAAATTTAATAATCTTTAAAATTTTAATAATCTTTAAAATCACCTGCAGCTATGTCATGAGTGGAATTGAAGTACTCTGATTGCCTGTTGTTTGATAAATGGACACTTAGCAACACAGGACTCCAGTAGTACATTATTCTCCTCAAATCATTGAGCTSAAAGGCTTGGGCATGAGGTTATCCAAATATCCTAATCCACAGGATTTCCATTATGCTCCCACAAAAGACAAATGAAGTCGTTAAATTCACTACTCATCTACCAGTAGCCTGCAATGTGTTGTTTTATATATGTGTATCATGTCCATATTGAGGTGCTTGCATAAAGATTTGCTTGTATTTCTGCTTGTGTTTTGTTAGGAACTGTCTGAAACATAAATCTGTTTTGAAAACACGGTATTGCTTAACCTAATAATGTATTTTTTCTGTAAATTTTCAAAATATTTCTTATAAGAAATGTTTTGTGACAAGGTGAAATGGGGGCTACAACTGCATTACAATACACAGATACTGTTTATTCCAACTTTGTTGGAAAAAATTTTATGTTCATTAATATCAAATAAGCCAATCATTTTATTTTTTTATACAATAGCATCAGAAGACTTAAAGGTATAAGAGGAAAAAAAGGTAAAATACAGATACATTTCAATCTGATGCTGTTCTTGCGCATGTCCAGTTCTTTAGAGATGCTCAATTACACAAACAAGTTTCACAGTAAAATCTGAGGTATTTTACACTCCTGGTGGCCCTGGAGCTTCCTTTCTGCTTGGAAGTGASAGATGATTAACAGAGCACAGGTTTTATGTGTGTGCTTTCAAGTAATGTGATTAAAAGTGCAAGAAGTGAGCATGAAGATATACGATAACATGATGGGGGGCAAAGGCTGGCAACATCTTCCATTATCAGCTCTTTATTCCTTGGTGTTACAAACTRTTCTATTGCTACACAGCTCTGGCTGTGGCTCAAAAACAGCTCTTGAGATGAGTGGCTGCGACAAAGTAAGATGAAATGTGTATTTAATAACACAGATTCCTACCTGTTCTTGAAATGAATCAGTTTTTGTGTGTGTCTGCAAACAGATTTTCCCTCTGGCTCTCTTCCTTATCTGTTCTGCAGCTTCTGGAGTGCCAAGGTACTGAAGTGCCAAGCCAAACACGTTTGGTTCCCTGTGGTACAAGTTGCTTAAAGCAAAATGCATGGAAAATTGAAATTTAATAGATTCCAGTCTCTAACAAAAAAGGGGCTTTTCTGCATTATCTACATTTCAGTTCTTGGTAACCATGCAAGAATTGCTCCAAAAAGCCCTTGAGCTTTCATAGTAAAAGCTGTGTGCATTCTATTAAGATAGACACACACAAGATACTTTTACACTTCCCTAGAAAATAACCCCTTAAGCTAGCAAACTCAGGGAAATATTCAATCTTTTTTCTTTACCCAAAGAGGGTTGAGATAAAAAAATCTTTGACCAGGAAGATTTATTATTTTGGAATGTAGAGGTCTCTAAGCTACTCTAAGTTGGGCCAAAATATTTAGCAAGCAACATAAACAGAAAAAAAGTGCAGTATTTTCAAACTTCCAACAAGTTGGTTTTTTGGTTTTTTTGTTTAATAGTCCTAAGAAGCAAAAAGCAACAGATGAAGCTTCAGAGTTGGGCTGTTGACTGTGGTGCAAATGTTGGTTATTTTGGGATGTAGTTTGTGGTGACAGAGAAGGGTCTGTGCCAAAACAGGGCACGCAGTAGGAAATAGAGGAAAAGATTGCAGGTGGGAGAGTGTGGTAATTTGAAGCATGGTTTGAGTCAGCTCCTGGCTTTCTCCTCTACTACAGACTCTCTGCAGTGCAGAACTAAACTGTTGGTGTTTGACATTGCAACAGGAACCCCTTCCCTGGAAACTTACAGGGACAGCTGATAAATTGTGAGGTTTTTTTATTTCTTCCTTACTAAAAAAAAAAAAGAAAAGGTAACAAACCCTTCCAACCTACTTAGTGGAAGTCTGATTTGTGTGAATTTCTCGTTTCATTTTTAAAACAGTTTTTGTGCAGATCTCTTAGGGGTGAATTGTGGCAAACCTTCTCCTTAATTGATTTGGTTAAAAATAACAAATATTTCTTATCTGAGTCATCATCTCGGTCACTTGATTAGCCTGATGTTTCAATCAGGTCTCTTCTCTAAACAGCATCAGTGACATAGGGCTGACACTGACAAGTGACATTTTATTCACTTTTTGTCCTATAATTTGTCAGCATTTATTCAGCTCATTCTGTATACATCCCATGACAATGTTTGCTTTGAATTTTAATTTAGGGTCACCTTCAGGCTTTAATGAAGGCAAGGCATTGCACATTACATATCTGATGCCCTGAAGCTCAGGGGAAAAACTAAAGTTTGATCTAACAAACTTCCTACTATTACTGTGGGGGAAGAAAAAATTGTGACTATGTGGAAAATTTCCAATATTCTAAAGTTTGCTGATAAAATTGATGTTTAAAAAAAAAAAGGAGTTTTGATATCAGGTAAGATATCAAGGGATTTAATCCCTCTCTTGAGCACTGTTTGATTAAGAAAGAGAGAAATGGCACAGACTACTTGAAGGACTTGAGACTCCACACAAACACCTTGCAATTCCTCTTCTTGAGGCTTCTGAACCATTCAGAAGGGATGGTTCCCATTCAGAGGGATCCAGAAACTGGAAACTTGGGACACTTCCCTGTTTGTACTTTATATCTCTACTTCTGGAGAAAATCTCATGCTTCAGTACATAAACTTGGCCTCAGTAGGGAGTTGGCTTAAAACCCAAACTTTTTATGTCAGGTTTGGTCTTTGCTTCAGATTGCTCACGACTAAATCCGGTGTTTGGAGATAAGAGTCAGGATAATGGGTAGAGGAGGAAATGACTAACAGGGCCTCATATCCTCTCATCTAGGGAGACGAATTATTCTAGGAAAATAAACAATGAAGGAGCTGATCAAATGGGGATCTGATGGTACTCAGTTCCAAGCAATTAATAAACTTCTGAAGGAAAAAATGACCAAGCAGACAGAATTGTAAGGTCACTAGAAAGTTACAATGCAGCATAAACTGCAAATGTCTGGGTGGCCAATTATTTCATGAGGATTATTTTAGAAACTAGATGAAATCGAGGCCTGCAGTTTTTTCCATTAAGGGAATGTTCCATTATTGTAGCATTTGCAATGATCTAGTACGACACAGAGGTTATTGTACTCTTAAGTATTCCTCAGACAGAACTATATTACTGAAAGTACAACCCCCAACTGCATTTTCAAACTGAAAAATACCCAACACAAGCCATGTATTTCTTGGCATCAGACAGACTAGGTATCTTGGAGCAAATTTCCTCACTGGGGCTGATCSTAGAATCAAAACTTAATGTCTTTGATGCATTGTTTTGCTTTTTCTTTTAAGCTTTTTTTTTTTCCCCTCAAGATTGGTTCTTCTCTGTCACACTTAAATTGTTAAAGTTGCAGGAGGAATCAAAGATGTATGGGTAATATTCTTGCTTGTTAGAAGTTTAATATATACTYGGAATATGGAGGAGGTAATAAAATAAGATTGTTACCCTGTGTTACTTTCCTTGGCAGAATAAGGTGACTTAAATACAGTGTAAAAATATATGTTTTTCTATATAACTGCTATGCTTTACTTGGAGTATATTTCCATTATTAAACTAAAAAAAGTAGTTCATTTTCTTATTGGCCACATTGCTGGGATCATAAGTCTCTCAAATCTTCTAGGAAAATCCCTAATAGTTGTAGTGACTTTATTCATGTTTCACAAAAGTCTGTAGTGCCAAAATAACTTTATGATYCTCATTACTTGCTTAGTAAGTGAAAATTCATATTTATTTGAATCAAAAACAAATCATAGTGCCAAACCATGAAGTTTTAACCAGATTGGCTTTGCAAGAATCCAGTTCCTTCCTGCTTAAATCATTATCAGAACTGTCTTAGAGATACAGCTAACAGTTTAAATAGAGACTTGACAACATATGCATGCAAATCTTTTATCTTAAGTTTATAAAGGACTTTCAGAATTCTTAAATTTTCTTTAACCTCTGTCTAGCAAGTAATTACAGATTTTTTTTGCATCACTAACTCTTTGGATCTCTCCTACCACTTTAGCAGTTTGATTAAACTATCCATATTTATAGTTGGCTTGTGGCTGCTCAGTATTCAAATGTATTTTTGTCCCTTTGTGGTGCCCGTTATTTGTTAAAAGTTTTTGGAAGAATTCCATCATCTTAAAATTATGGGTTGTCATGAGCCATAAAGCTTTTGCTTTTCTGAGACAGGAAATCTCCCATTATAGTATCTGGGTTTTCATCACAACTGGTCTAAAAGATGATTTTTTTCTCAGTATTTCCTTTAATATTAAATGTCTAAGTTGTGAGTTCATAGGATGACAGGATCATTCCAGTTGGAAGGGACATGTGGAGGTATCTAGTTCAATTTCTTGCTTCAAGCCATGATCAGTCAGGACCTCTGGCACGTTGCTCTGGGTTTTATCAAGACAGGTGTTGAAAATCCTCACAATTTTTCTGAGTAAACTGCTCCACTGGGACATACTTTCTCTGAAAGTTTCTCCTTATGGCTCATCTGAACTTGCCATGTTTCAGCTCATTCCTTCATCTCTTGTCCTTCTGCCATGCACTGACTGCAGTGAAAAGTTTGGCTCCAGCTCCCTGACACCTTTGGGCACTGGTAAATTGCCTTGAGATTTCTGAAACCAGCTCTTCTCCAGAGAGAACAACCCCTAACCCCACAGCTTCTCCTTCAGGAGAAGAGCTCCATTGCCTGAGCAACCTCTGCTGAACCCTGGTGACCTCTGTCAATGTTTGCACCAGTTTGTCCCTTGGTCTGTTGCCTGTACTCCTGCCATGACACCTGAGGATGCTGTTGGACACCTTTTCTCCAGGGCACAGTGCAGGTTTGAGGCCTGGTGSTTCTGTTAGAGCTGCTTCCAGCCCAGCAGTGCCCAGGAAGGGGAGGGATCCCTCTTTCCATGGCTTTCTACTTGGTCTTCCTTAAAGTCATAAAGGTCTGTGTTGACCCAGAGAAGCGGTGGTTGCCTCATCCCTGGAAGTGTCCAAGGCCAGGTGGGATGGGGCTTCCAGAAACCTGCTCTGATGGGAGCTGTCCCTGCCCATGGCAGGGGGCTGGAACTGGATTATCTTTAATGTCTCTTGCAACCCAAACCATTCCACAATTCTCTGATCAGATGGCCAAGAAGGCTTTTTGAGAATATTCAGATTTGGTGTTAGCTAGCAGGGCTGCTTCTGTGAAGTAGCATGTGCAACACAAGCTAGGAATACACAAGGAGTGTTTAATAATTCATTAAATTATTCAATTACATGAATAATTCCTGCTTGATGTTAGTGGAGCACAGTTTCAGGCCATGGTTCAGCTGCCAGGCTGTTTCACTGGACATTGCCCAGACCCTTCTGCCATTCTGCAGCTATTTAAGGAAAATGGGATGAAGATGTATGGAAGAAAAGGAATAAGTTATTTCCTTTTCATAAGGTCTGAACCAATTTTCCTTGACAATATTACTAAGAGCTTATCAGAGGGTTCAGCACGAAGCACAGTCGAGGGTAACTCATGACTCTGACAAGGAGCTGGGAATCCTTCAAGGATAGCCTTGGGTAGAATCTAAGAATGCACAGATATAACAAATTCAAATACTTGGAATTAGCTGCCGAGTTCCCATTAAATGGGACAGAGAGGAAATGTGAGGAAAAAAACCCACAAGTAGGCAAAGTTATGTCCTGGTATAAGTAGGTGCAGGTCCATTAACTTTCCTTGCTTTGTATTATTCTACCATTCGTCCTTTGAAATTTTGGTTTATCCACACAGGAAACAATCCAAGACCTCAAGTTCTATTCATCTGCAATTCAAATTATCTTAACTACTCTTAAAAAAGATTTCTTTCGTGTGAAATAAAACCATAAAATTATATTGTGTGTTGCAATCCTCCCCTGCTTTCAATGGCTGTCTTTTCTGATGAATTATCTAGGTAAGATGAATTATTCTCCTCTTTTTCCAGAGTAATTGCAGTAACTCACACAAATCTATCCAAAATTTGCAACCAAGAGTGAAGTTTGCTGTTTGAGCAAACTTCCTGCCTGGTTAAGGACTGCTTTTGTTTTACAAGGGGATGATTGTAGCCAATACAGTGGTTTGTTTTTTAATGAGGCATGCATTTGTACACAGGGCTCTCCCACACCAGTGCAGGCAACATTTGCACAAGGGTCCAAATAGCTGCCAGTAGAGACCAGACYGGACAGAAGTGTTTGTCACTTCATTTCACAGCAGTGATTTGAAGCTTTCATCTCTAGAGCAAGTGTGGCTCAAATAAGTTCTGGTTTTCACTCATGGTATTTGGAGATTTTCTGCTTTCAACCTCTAAGTATTTAATTAGTTGGGCACACAGAGCAAGGGAGACTGTCCTGCTGACTTTGTGAGAGGGACACTCTGCAATGTGGTGAGAGGTTCTCTGTCCTGCTTCTGCTCTCTCAGGCAGAGGTCTAACCCTGAATGTCTACTTTGAGGGGCCTCCCTAAAATAGCTTAACCAGGTTCTTTAACCTTTCTCTCTTGGTCTGTGTAACACACCTTCATTTAAACAGAAGTAGTTTTATGTTCTTTTGTTCCTTGTTCCTCAGATCCTCAGGGGAAAAGAAGGAAAAAAAGAACACTGTGATCAACTACAGCAGTTATCTCTTTTCTTCAACTTCACAAAACAGGTATAAGATGAAGGGAAGTTGTAATATCAGAAAAATACTGTGATTAAATAKCTGGGAGTAGAATCTGAACTTTAATTTTTCATTCTTGTGCTCAGAATATTTCCATGTTCATTTTTATTCTCTGCAATTCTTGGAGCATATGAATTTTGTGCTGCCCTCTTTTTTTCTGTCACATTTGCTCATAAGTTCTCCAGTGCACAGAAGGATTTGGAAGCATAGAGAAATATTCTGTCTCTGATCAATTCAGTGCCTGATTTCTCTGACCTCTTCTGTATGCTTTTCATGGTAACTTCGATGTAACATTTTATGAGCAAATCATAAACCCTGAATTTACTTGGGAGGATAAAATCCCCATTCTTTCCTAGCTTGTCTCTTAGCTCCAATATCAGAGAAACGAAGGAACATGCTGGTATATCAGCTTTGAAGGGTAGTGATGCAATATACATCTGCCCTGTGAAACTTCCACTGAAGGAAATTGATTTCTGCTGGGTGGAGTTGCTTTGGAGTAGTTTACAGGTCCAAGGAACAAAACAGCAGCAAATGCACATGAGATGCTGTGACAGTGCTTCTCTGGGCTTAGCATAAAAGTGAGCATAGTTAAAAATAAATAAAATTGTTGATCTGAAAGGAAACAAATTCATTTCTGGTTTACTGCATGGCTGCACATCTGTAAGCAAGGGGAGGATTTATTTGAAAGCGGGATTTCAGCTGGGGCTTCTGCTGTCTCTGGGAGAGTCTGCAGGGTGAACATTCCCACCTAGTGGCTGGCAGCAGTGCAGGTGGGAAGAGCTGCCCAGCACCGAGTGATGATTCCTTCKAAAATCTGCTCACCACATGCAGAAGGCTTGAAATCTGTGAGGGACCTATSGGGTTTTGTCCAGCTTAGCCCCCAAGTATTTCATTGCACTCAGTAGATATCTTTAGCTTGAAAACACAGAACAAAGGGATATTCAGCTTGTCATTGTGATCAAAAATCCATTGGTCTCAGATTTGCTGCAGCAGCAGGAGCTGCTCCTCTCCAGCAGGTTTGTGGTGCTGCCAAGTAGGTTCTGCACTAAAGGGGAAACAGCCTCAGCCAGGGCTCTGCATGGTAAGAACAGAGGGACTGGCTGAGCTCGGGGATGGAATTTGTTTCATTTGTCCCTTGCCAAAATGTTGGTTAAAACCAGCAACTAGTTCTTAACTTATTCAAACTTTAAATCCTGTTTTTCTATAATTTAAATAAATGAACTCTTGATGAGGTTTAATTTCCCTTATGCTGACAATCCAATTCTGTTACTTGCGGTCGTGCTGCATCATGCATTGGCTCATTGAAAAGGCAAGAAACTGGAGGAGACTGGGTGTCTGAAATAGCTCAGATATTTGTGGTTTGACTAAGGCTGGCTTGAGTAGGCAGCAGTCCAAAGGGTAGGTTTTATGTGTTTTGGGGTTTTTTTGCCTTGAAGGTGAGCATCACCTACTTTGTTTCCTGCTGGTGCTGTTCCTCCACCAGATTTTGCCTACATCTCTGGGGAGTCTGGAGTCACTGGTACTGTAGTAAGTAAGCTAGTAAGAGCAGCTAGTAAGTACAGGCAATTCTGGCAAGAGGAGCGAGCTAGAAGCTGAAGTGGAAGAGCTTTCTTTTCTCACAAGTGATAAATGGATCAGAAACAGGGATAAAAATATCTACATCCATTCTTATGTCTCAGTGTGTGTGCTTAACCAGGAAAAGTAATGCTGGGATGGCAATTGAATCAGGTCAAGAAAAGGAGGCAAAATATGCTTTATGAATACTGAGAAAAATTCTACTCATGAATTTATGTATTTTCATGCTCAGTAGTGTAGTCCTCAGAATATCTTATTGTCAGCTTGTGGGTCTTGTGTTCTCATGGACCAATTTTAAATCTTTTTCATGCTGTGCATGCTCTAAACTGTAAATGTTCTGTAATACAAATATGGCTGTTTTCTCATGAGAAGATCCTAGATCTACCCAAACATCTTTGAGTACATGCAGTAGGAAAATATCTGGAGTTTTGACAATGCCATTTGGAGGAATTTTATTTCTATGTAAAATGAAACTTAGTGACTACAAATACCCAAGGGAGTTGATAAGTATATAAAAGTGGGGGAGGGAATGGCTTTTAAGCAATCATAAAGTTGTTTTATCAGATGAGTTGATATCACATCATGTTAGTTCTGAGAGATTTAACTTTCTAATCTCAAATGGGCTTTGTAATGAAAAGGACTTTACAAATGCAAGTAAGAGCCTTTGCAAGTGAGGCTCTGCAGAAACTGATGGCAGGGTTGTCTTTTAGGTGTTGATAATTGTTCAGTCACTTGCCAAGAAAAATTCCAGAGATCACTGTCTGTTCTGTATAAAACAGGGCAGGGGAAGTTGCTGCTCCCTGAGAGCACCATTTCAGTGGTGGAGAATAAAATGGGAACAACTCAATAATAATATTTTTAAGCCAAACTATATAGTGTTCAAATAATTATTTTCTTAATCAACACCCCCCCCCAGCTTTGCATTGTTCACTTCCTGCACCCACAAATGGAGGAGACTTGCAAGAGCAGATTGGACACTCAATGTTTTTCCTTCTACATTCCACTGAGACTCTGTTTAAAGTCAAAAGGTTRCTGTAAGATGATAGTCTTTAGAAAATGTGGGTGTTTTTGGAAACAATTGCTTGTAGACAAAAATACCACAAAAAATTATATGGCAGTATATTGATTATTGCACAGAATGTGTTCAGGAAGTCCAGGAGCTGATTTTCTATCTATACTAGAGAGGAGGCTGAGAAAAACTGTTCCAAGAGCAGGTGATTTTAGTCTAAGATCAAATGAAACTCTGAAGAGCCCAGCATTCACTCAGGCTTTGACAGCATATTTCTGGTTAGCCATTCAATGTGAGTCTCTCTTCAAAGAGTAGATGCCAAAGCTTTATTATTTTACCATTTCTCAGTGGCCAAGGACAGTAGTTCCCGTAACTGCTGAAGAGACAGCATGAATAACCTCCCTTGTTAGTGAAGGAAAGGCCTCTTGAACAAATGAGTCAATAAAGCATTAATCTAAGAGATCATTTGTTCTTCTTGATGGCAAATTCTTTATACACATGCCATGTGCAAACAGGTAGCAGTGGCTGCAGAAAAATCCAAGGTTTAAAGAGTTTAAGGTGATGGATGGTCCAGTAGTACAAGGCTTCTTATACTGAAATTGGCAATGTGTATTAAGTAATTCCTTATTATTAGCTGAATAATTATCTGTGATAGAAAACCATCTTTCTTCAGCAAAGAAAAGTGACTAGGAAGGTGACTTTTTATACATGAGAAAACAGCTAAACTGTTTCTGATGCAGATGCATCCATCCTAACTTCACTAGAATGTACTCAGCTTATGCTTTATTGACTCCTACAGGGCTTGAGCACACCCTAAACCTTAAGAGGCTGCTGAGTCAAAAAAAATCAGAAAGCCAAACTTTGTGTTTAGTACTTACTTGAAAGTCCTTTTCTGAACTGAAATTTATAGCAAAGGCTGTTTGCTGCTTCTGCAAAATTGAAGTCAGTTTAGTAAGTGAAAAGTAAAGCATGACAGGTTATTAATTTAGGATGCAAAATTATACTTATGGTACCACTTGGTTGAATTTTTTTTTGCCAAAAACATTTATGATTTCTGTGTGCCTTTTATAATTTATGGCTGAAGGCTGCTGTAGTATGCCATAAAGACCTAGAATGTGACTAAAAACTGGGGCAGAGGCATGTCTTGGCTCTATACCTTATAGTTTATTAACATCTGCTGTTCTTGGTTAAATAACTCCAGAAATTCCATTAGGTAGTGTCTGCTGGAGAGTGAAGCAAGCAGGACCTGGCTCTTATTGATCTGTGGATCTGTACCTTGGATTTTTGCCAATAGTATTTAATGGAAAGGAAGGCTGAGATAAAATCACAGCCTTGTGAATGCCAATGTGTGCTTGAAGCTTTGTTAGCTCAGTTGTTTTGAATCTCAATGAAGCATTCTCACATAAATAAAATGGATTATTATAAAATAAATGATGCACAAGATGCGTTTTGTGAAACTGAATAAGGAATAGCAGACTGGACTGTATCACTGGTCTGTAAGTGGTTTAGCTATCTGTAGTACCAAAAAGGAGCAGTAATGCATCTGAGAGTGCAAATAGCCTTGCTAGAACACTGGGAAGAGAGAGATGGCAGATGAAACAGAAAAACTTTTCTGCATAGTCTATGTTCTTGAATTTTTTTGTTTTCAGAAGGACTAAAATGGAACATAACTGAATATCAAGATGAATCAYGTCCATCTTTTGTTTGGAGGAATTTGTCTTGAATGACTGACAGCTTTGGTACCAAGAAGCCTGTCACAGGACAAATCCTTTATGGTGCATTGCCCAAATATCAGCTCACTACTGATAAATTGAGAACCTCAGGTATTTCATTCTTTTTCCTGGTAGTTAGAAGACCACCAGATGGCCCTGTCTGAAATAGGTGGAATGGCATAAATACCTAAAGAGAAGAGGGGAGGGAATGTAGGGAAATATGGAAYATAGATTTCATTCTTACTCCTATGAGTCTTTTAGGCTCACTTCAATTTTTGAGGATGGGGTATGTCAGGCCCATTTGCTCTTAATGGGAGACACAAACACAGATTTACAGATTTAGTGTAGCCACTGAACAAGTCTGACACCTGACATGAATCCCATGAGGATGGGACTTTGGGAATGCAAGGCTGCGGCAGCTCAAGGTCAGAGGCGTGGCTTGGATCCCAGTGAGCCCATCAGGATCTGAATGAAGCCATGTGGAGTTATTTTGGAACCCTCAGGAGCAGAATATCAGAGRGGAGTTTAAAAAGATTTGAGAGCAGTCACTTCTTAAATTGCTGCAATGACACCCAGAATGATCCTCTCCAGAGCTTCAGACATTTCTATGGGGATTTTTGAAGGAATTTTGAATGAGATAGAAACAGGACCTGTAAGTTTTTTAGATGATGCAATATATTTTCTTATTTTCTACATAGGAAGGGTAAGTTTGGGTCACATCWTTACTRCATGACTCAGAAGGTCACAAGACCTCTCATTACAAGACTTTTTAAGGATTTATTGACCAATAAAACACTGCTAACAAGGATATTTATGTTTTTGACCCAATCCTTTAATGTTTTGTTTTATGGACTCATGCTACAGTGTAAGCTTTCTTAGTCAATCRTGTTATGATACACAAATTTATAGTACTGCATTCTAAACTTCTTGTTTACCTTTGTAACTACTTTTCTTTTTTCTACATCTTAAACTCTAAAACTCTAAACTTTTCTYAATTTAATGTGTTTCTGTTTTAAACTATAAATCCACATTCTTGCTCCTATCACCTAAGTTTAGAAAACTTTTCTGAGGTTTCAGATCAAATCCTGTGTTTAATTTTAAGCTTTAGCTTACAGAACCAAAGTTCTGAGAATTCCCTACATTTCAGATTCCAACCCATTTCCTTTACCATAATTTTAAGTGAGTCACTTCAAGTTTTTCTTCTCCTCTCCACCTCTTATTTAAATCCTTTTGCATTAGGGGAGCCAATCCAGGTGTGCAAAAATGGTGTCTCCTTGTCCATGGCATGGCCTGGAAGAGCATTTCCCCAGTACCAGCTCAGCAAGTTGGCACCAAGGTGCAACAGGCAGCTGTGCTTGTGCAGGTGGGTTTTCTAGCCTGAGATTTCTTGCTTAATTAAAAGGTAAATTAAATATGCATCACATCTTTTGGTATTTTTAGCTGCAGCAAGAAGAGAGCACTGAAGGCCTTTGAAGAGATTGTTAAAGAGTTTTTCCATATGATAACAAACTTTACAGATAAATATTTCAATATTAGCAAAACTGAAATTATTGTACCTATAGCATTTTCAGTCTGTTATCATGCTTTATTTAATACTGACACACACAAGAAAGGCCTCCAATCCTTGAAAATTTCAGCTGCTTGTCAAATTTTGGGTAGTAAAATAAAAGAAAAAAGAGTAGATGTGGAAGATGTAGTTAATGAAGATATTAAAGCCTAAAGCAATCCGTGGTGTCACAAACACCAATAAAGCTTTTTGTCATGCACAAGGAAACTCTAGAAAATTGTTGCATGAAAACAAGCAAAACTTGAGCAATGTAAAGGAAACAAATGTTCAGGGGCAGAAGGAAAACCTACCCTGAAGTGCACGCAGTAGATTTTGATTTTAATGCTCCTTACAATGAGATTATTCCGTGATCCTGAAGAGCACTGGCAATTAGTCAGGTTGCACGGAAACTTGTGATTGGTTCATGTCCAAATCACAGCCCATAAATTGAAGGAATGATGCAGGGYAAGTCACTCAGTTATGCTGCTCAGTAATTTCAGCACCCTGGATCAGCTGGATGAGCTTCAGCTCTGGGGGAACAGCACGTTTGGCGATTTAAATCCAGTTTGACTCCATTCAAGTACACAGAGGTTAGAGAACCCTTGACGGAGTGAATGTACAATGTGCAGAGTAATTGCTTAATGCAGAATGTAGTGCACTTGATGGAGACTTGTATTGATTAGTGGAGGGGGAAATGGTGTTTTTATGGGAGTCATTGSTGTCTTCTTGCACTGTACAGCTTAAGCACTGCGTAGCGTGTGATTTATTTGAGGCTTCAGGAGAAGGGAGAGGGTATTCAAGTCTGGAAAATTTCATATGGAAAACACTTTTACAGTTTTATGTATATCCAAATAATCCAAATATATTGGCCTTTTCTCACTTAAAGCTCTGTTCTAGATCCTGAACTTGAACACATAGAACCAAGAGGGCCTTTGTTTGAATAATTTTTGGGATTGATGTTTCTCTCTGATAACAAAACCTCAAGATATATTATTTCTTGGGAATAAAACCAATTTAATGTAACTCTAGGCATTTATAAAGAGTTTATTACTTATTCATCTTTTGGCTGGGTATAAACCCACCGATGTGAAGATAAATTACTGAATTAATCTCACCTACTTGATTTTGTAAYCCTTGGGGCAATGCCTTCACTCCTTACAGGGTTTGGAAAAGGAGTTAAACACTGTCCAACCAAGAAATGCAGCATTGCAGGGTTTCTGCAAGGAGAACCAGATTAATTAATGGAATTAATTAATGGCATTTTTAATCTTTAAAAGATTTGCTGACAATAATATATATCCAGGAACAAAATACTAAGCTTGATCAGATTTTCAATGAATGGTTTAGGCCCAAAAACAGAAGAGAGAGAGAGGGGAGCTGAAAATTTATTAAGAAGAAAAATTGTTTTCCCACACATTGTATGCATTTAATTAATATGTTAATTTACTATTTCCATCCCATGAAAAGTGTAATCTTTWTTGAAACACTGTTCAGACTGGAGAACATTTGTTTARTGAAGACTGTCTGAAAAATAACCAAAACCTCCCAGTCCTGGTGGTCTCCTGCTGAGTAAGAATCCCAGTTTTGCCTCTTAGCTCTCTGCCCACAAAGGGCTTCAGGAGGACCACACAAATAAACAGAGGCATTTACCATGGAGGCTTTTGTGTCTGAACTCCCACAGATGGCACCTGAAACACAACAAGGGGATGCATTCTAGCACTCCCCTCTGAGTGAGGGGTGGGCTAATCCACAGGTGAACATCTAAAACTGGGTGAAACCAATCCCACTTTGTGTCCCACCCAGCTGCTCCTTGCTCAGCCACCTGAGCCACCCTCTGCCTCCTCGGCTTTGTCACCAACATGGATTAAGTCCTGCTCCACCTGGCTGCCTTGCCATCCACCTTGCCTTTTGTTAAAGCAGCACTCCCTCATTTCCACGCCTTTTGGGGGTTCAGAAGTGGCAGGCTGCTCAAGGACATTAAATGGCATTTGTGTTCCTGCACCTCTCTGTGCATCTGTGAAGGAAGCAGAGAAATTCCTGCCCATCCCATCTCCCTTTCTCTGCTCTGCAGGAGAGTGATGGGTGTAAAAAGGTCAGCCTCCAGCTTCCCCAGAGAGCTGCAGCTTGGATAGTGCTCCTGATGGCTCCTGGAAACGAGGTGCTTTTGTCCTGGTGTCTGCTGACTACTCATGACCCCCAGAGTTTTGAAAGTCATTTATCTTGCCAAGTCTGAGCAGATGAAATTATGTGTTTCCAACATCAGGGACACACTCTTCCTACCTATCCTTCAGTGCCTTTAAAGTAGATATGAGAGGTTTTAAATTAGAGAATGTTTTATCCTTTCTAAAAGAACTGGAACTCTTTCATTCTGATTTTCTTCCYGAAATGGCTGACTCCTGCAAAAAATAACCCCCACACCACCCAAGGCAAAGAGGGAAAAAAAGCCCTCCTTACCCCAAAAATTCAACTTTGGAAAGAAATATGATATAGGTAGCAGCAGCCTCAATGATTTGATTTGTTAGTTATAGAAGAATAAAAAGAAAGAGTCTTATCTAATCTATCTTATCAAATTATAGTTGATTTATTTTTATGTGCATATTTATAAATGTAGTAGTTCAAGGCTGGCACTTTTTAAGCTACCAGTCCTATCAGCAGAAAAGCATAGGCTCTAGGTAAGGCAAAGCTGCCCATTAATTTAGGATTATGCTTATCAAATGGCTTAATTAGGAAAGAAGTCTTCACCAGAAGATGAAGTTTTATGATGTATTCAATAGGAGATAGTGAGGAATATTGAAGTTCAGTGCCTTCTTCTGTAAGCACGTTTGAACTACTGCTGTCCAACTCCAAAGAAGATTCCCTAATCTCTTTTATATCAGATGTTCTGGCATTGGCTGTTCTGGCATTCCTAGTCCAAACCTCTTTAGGGTCTCCTCCTTTAGCATTCCTTTCCTTTCACCTTTGATATTGAGGGTGGAGAGAAAGCTGCTGCCCATCCCTTTATTTCTTGTCTTCATTTTATTCCAGGTGGCTGAAAAAGAAATGTTCTGATTCAAGTTAGGCAAAAATAAATGTTAATGAGGATTTCCTGCCATTTGAAGCAATCTATGGCATTAAGTAATATGAGAAAAGTGGAAATGCTTCTATCATTAATTCTCTAGTAGGTGTGAGTGATAGATGTTCTCCTGTAAATGTGCATGCTGGGAAGTTCCCTTTTATCTTAAGAATATGATTGATTATATTCCTGAATAGAGATGTATTTCTCTAAGTAAGCTGAACTGTGAGAAATGTCTAATTATCACCTTTTGATGGCAACAATTAACCTTTGTGAAATCGTCTGTTAATAAGATGTACTTGCAAAAAAAATTATCTGTATTAAAAAAACCTTTGTTAAGTCTTTTAATTCCAGTTGCCCCCCTACAACTTTCTATTTGCATTGGAATTGTGGAATGTAATTTGTTAAAAAAAGAGAAAAAAATCTCCTGTTTAATGAGAAGTTAAAATACAGCCCGGAGGAATCTCCTGCTTTTCTCATGCTGACTTTTTGAAGTTCCATTTTGGTGATTTATTTTTCCAGGGTTAGAATAACATTTGGTTTTGTCATGTATATAGTTGCTCGCTATTCCAAGGAATTAAGACAGGAATATCCTTGTCCAAACAGTAGGATGCTTTTAATTGCTTCAACAGGGCTTCTGTACAGATGTATTTGTTAGGGAAAGGCATTTTCTTTACACTCATTTCAAAGGGTGGCTGTTCCAAGGCCCTACAAAATCACTTGCTAAGTGAGACTTACCCTTTGCCAGTGTACAATTAGCCTTATATCCAAATACATTAATAAGTGTGATTTTTTTTTTTCTTTTTTAGTAAACAACACATGCCAACTCTGCATAATTCTGTAGAAATCCATGCATATTACACTTCAGAAGCTTGTTATGCTTAATTAGTGGCTGTGAAGCACTTTATACCTACCTTACACTTCAGTCATTGGCAGAACAAGACTAAAGAATTAATTTTAAATTATTTCCCTTCTTTTGGGATGCCTTTTTAAAATTATGTACTGCTGCCTATGTTTGTGTTGTTCAGTTGTCATACCTGTGGGGCAAAAGACAATTTGCTTGTAGACAAGCAAAGAAGAGGGAAAAAAGGCAACAACAAATATTAAATCAACCAGGGGCTTCAAGATAAGGAGGTTCCCCGTGGATTGCACATCAAAGGTACAAAYAGGCTGTGAAATAGGAGGTTGAACAGCATCTAACAAACTGTTAATTGAGCCAGAAATGAGGGTGTGTAAACGTGGGGTGAGACAATGATCCTTAAGGCCTGACTGGAAAACCTTCCACTATGGTCACACACCTGGAAATTGGTGGATTCTGCCGACCTGAAACCCTTACTCAGAGGTGAGCTCAGTCCCTGGGCAGCAGGAGGCAATTTTTAGGGTTCACCTAATAAGTGCCTCAGCTGATCCTACAAATTTTGAAGCATGCATTTCTATTGCTCCGGACTATCATATCAACAGAAGGTATGGATTGTTTCCTGCAATTTAGATCATCACATCATCCCAGCTTTAAGAGCACAGCATGATACAAGTCTTGGCTCCTAATAATGATTGTGCTTTCCCAATGATTGTGCTGGAAAATTATCTTGCAGTAATTGTCTTATGATGGCACCTCCTTTTCATATAGCATGGAAACACTCTACTGTAAGTAGTGTTACATTGAAGTGTTTCTTGAATTTTTGCTTAGATGAATAATATATCTCAGACTGCTACTGATCAGCAATTGCTTTGTAAGGCCTGTCAGTGCCTTCAGGGGCCTGGTCCTGGATTTATTCACCCTAGAGAAGGAAAGATTTGGAGAGGTTGTGGTTGCTGGGGGCATTAGAGAGATGGTGACGTGAGCTCCCCTGGGCAGGGCACAGCAAGGGGSAGCAGCCATGAGTCATGAAAAGACAAACTCCAATGGAAAGCAAGAGCAGCTGTGGGGAAAGGAGGGTGGATTTGCTGTCAGAGAAGTCTAATACTGCAGCAGGTGCCCAGGGAGGGTGTTGAACCTCCATACCTGGAGGTATGGAAAACTTGAATGGCTGAGACTCTGAGCCATTTGGTTTGACTTTGAAATTTGTCTTGCTTTCAGCTGGAGGTTGGACTGGATGATCTCTAGAGAGCTTTCCACCAGAATGGTTTGTGGTTCTCATCTCACAAATCTGGACACGTAGTCAAGTTCCATGGTAGGGAGGAAGAGGGTATATAAACCAGCATGTTCCTTCTTTAAAAGTTTAAGAGGAAAAAGACAGATGAGTTAATGGTCTCATTTTGTTCTCATGGGAAATAAAAGTGTGCTTGAAACCAGACTTACAGATTCAGAAAACTGTTTCCAACTGTACTAAAGCAGCAAAAGAAACTACTGAAGTCTCAACTTGCTACTCTCTACCAAAAGCAAGCAGACTTGTGCCTCACCTTTTCAGTGATTGGTGCTATTCAGAATAGGAATAGGAACAAAAAAATTGCTTAGATCTTCAGTTTTAACTCATTTTCCAATGTCTCTATTCAGCTATCATCTTCAGTCCTGCTTATTCTACTTCTTCCCAAATCCCTTAGCAAAACTTAAAAGAAAATAATCCTGCTCAGTATGGCTCATTGCCACCCATAGTTATCCTCAGGATTAATAGCATTTGTGATAACTGCAATAAATTGGACCATTTCATGTTACCATGGCAGCCAAGTTGAAAGTAGCAATTTTTCCCCCAGGTTGGCTAAAGATACTCTTGCAGGTAGAAGATATAAACTAATATTGATTAAAAAAATTCATCTGTGTTCCACCAAAAAATCTTTTCCTGCATTTCTCCTTCTCTGTGATAACTAGCTGGAGTGTAGGAGTATTTCATTAAAAAATAACAGGAGACAGAAGAACTTCCTATTTGAGTCTATCAGTGATTAAATGAATTTGACATTTTTGTCTTGAATGAAAGTGAATTTCAAGTGCTACTGTGAAGAACTCTTACCAAGAATATAATTGGAGCTTGTCAAACAAAAACTTCCTTCTGTTGCTGTTTAAAAAATAAAAATCAGGTTGTCTTCTAAATTAAAGCAAAACTGAAACAAATGGCAAACAAAAATCAACAAAAAGAATTTGTAACTAAAAGAAAGCTGTCTTTTCTGTTTTTTTATGGACAGAAATACTCTGAAAAGTATACAAATGTTATAAGATTTTTTCAAATCTGGCTTTCCTGTACAATCTCTGTTCCTCTGTCATAATATCCACTACTATCTCTTAGCTCATGCTGTAGTATTAAAGACTCTAAAAGTCAGTTCTTTTTGCAACCAAACATGTAAAGCGCTTTCTTTATGTATTAAAATGACCTAAGAAAATTTTTTTGCTTATAAAGAGAAATTTTAGGGGTCACCTGTTGGAGGTTTGACAGGAGGAACCAAGAAAAAAAAATTAACAAAGCAATTTTAAACCAAAAAAAAATTAACTGAGCAAAATTAACAAATTAATTAGATATCGGGTGTTTACAGTACTAGCCAGGTGTATGTGTAATCCCAACACTCTTTCTTGTGTCTGGTTCAGGATGAACAACAATAATGGTCCTCATCATAGGCAATAATTTGGCTTTCAATGCTACTCTAACCATAAACAGTGCTGTAAGGAGGTTCTCATGCTTGCATAAGCTCTGCTGTGGCATTTTTCCATTGTCACAACTGTTTTTTAAAAAAAAAACACAAAATCTTTCCTTGGTGTTCAGTCAGTTTTACCTGACTATATTTGTGTGCAAAGATTTTAATGATTATACTTCCATCTTTTATCATATATGCTGTAATATTATAGTGCTGGAGCTCAGGGTATTTGTTTATTTGAGCAGAAGACAAAAAAAATGCAAAAGCCAACTGATAGGGTAAAAAAGGCACCCTTCATCCCACACGTGTGTCATATTATTATGGAAAGATCTTTGGTTCTCCTTGCCAACCCTTGAATTCACCATTTCCCCCTCTAGCTGTTTCCATCAATGTCCAKGGGTTTTGTTTCCCTCTTCTCCTTCCATACTGCCATTTTAAACATTTGTCCTGTGTTTGTATGGGAATTCAGGGAAGCACTCATGTAGTTTAGGATCCACTGGGAACTTTTTAACATTGTGTGCTCCTGTTTCAAGGCTTAGCTGAAATCTTCCTTTCTGAGCTGCAGCTTCCTCAGCTGTATTTTTCTCAGGTTGTCTGACAAATGCTGTCCAGTAAATATATTGTCTTGCCTGCTGTGATGCAAAAATTACTTTTCTGCTTGTCTCCCTAGAAAACATTTTTTTTCTAAGAGAGTGGTAGTTGCTGGATAGAGAAAGACTGCTGTATTTGAACAGATTTTTTATTAAGTGTTTTAATAGGTTTGATGTTCCTTTGTTTCAGTCAAAGAAATGCCTCTGCAGTGGGTTTGGATGGCACATCTCACCTGGAAACTGTTGCTAAGTGAAACTTACTTTTGTTGATGAATAATTTTTGTTGGAGCATCTATCAGTGAGAAAATGGGAAGCAGAATCACAGACAAGGAGGCAACAGGGCTGGGAATGGTGGGCTGTGAGTAGTGTGGATTTGTGTGAAGCACCACTTTAATTTATGGAGCCCGTTTAAGGCTATTTCCATTATAAAGTTATCCAGGTTCATCTTTGATTTCTTTTTTGGAGGGGGAAACTCTATTGGCTGTTTGCTCTTTATGTGGTATTATTTGATGTGGGTTTTCAATTGTTGTTTTCTTCATGGTTTTTTTTAAACAATCTTGTATTACCAACCATCTTAATTGACTCTAGTTCCTTTACAAAGAAAATATCCTGATGATTTGATGGCCACACGTGGGCATGGATTTGTGGATGAAGGACACAGCTTAAACCTGGCATAAATAGCTGAAATATCATAACAGAAACAGAATTTGGCATTAGAGTGCAACACAAAGATATCACCTGTCAGCAAACCAGAGAAAGACAGCTTGGGGTGAATACGGAGGAGTTTGGTAAAAGGCCAGCTCTGAAAAAAAAAAAATAAAATCTGACTGCCAGGACAGAAAATCAGAGGAACAGCTCACAGCAGCAGGGAGGAAGAGCACCAGGGGTGACTTGCTGTAGAGGGTCACTGCTAAGGAGTGTCTGAGGTGACTGCCCTGACAATGCTCCACACTGGAGCTTCCTCATCTCCAGCCTTCCCCGGGTGGGAGCTGACTGTAATTAGCTCCTGCCCATGCATGCCAGTGCTGCCTGCCTAACTCCCAGCTCCTTCTGAAAACTGCCAGGTGAGAGAGAATGTGTAATTGCCTTCCCTCGAGAGCCAGCAGCTCCTCGAGCGTGAAGAATTCACACGCACAAATTCTTGAACTCTCAAGGAGCTTTTCTCAAGTGTTTCTCCCCTTTTTCTGTGCTAGGACAGTGGTTACAGCTGGTCTGGGAGTGCAGCGCTGCACTTCAGGATGGGAGTGAGAGGAAATCTTCAGGATGGGTTGCAAAATCACCACAGCCCCTTCTCAGAATGAGAGAAAGCAGAGTCTGTCTTCCTACTCTGACAGTTTTCTGTTACCTTCCTGTCTTTTACAAAACCATCTTCTCTTTCATGTCTGGTCCATATTTGGAGATGAAGTGCCATCAAGAAGGTTTGTGTCCAGTAGAAGTATGAACCTGGGCATTCAGTGATACTGTCCTGTTTGTCTTTCAACTTATAAGACATTAATTTTGCCATTTAAACACCAGCCCTCCTAAGAACTACTGGTCTTTTTAATATCTTTTTTCCTGAGAAGAATCATTCTTGCTAAGATTTTTAAGGCGTCTAACTTATTGAGACTTCGGGTGCAAATGGAGATCATCGGGATTTAGACCATGCAAAAACATCAGGACTGTACCAATGTTTATCTTCATGATCAAAATTCCTTGATAATGAATGTCCTCTTGAGAGCAAACTCTGTCCTCTCTCTCCCCTTGAGAAAATGTGATTCTAGAATCTCTAATCTCTTAATCTGTCTATGTCAATTAATAATTAATTGACAAAATGCAACTGTTTATGGTCTTTTGGGGATCCTTTTTGTTTCACTCAGGATGTCAGAAATGTCAAAGTAGGCTCTGTGTGGTTAAAGGTTGAGGTTTTACTTGTCTATTTCTATTCAAAAGATATAATTAGCACAATGCTGTTGATTTTATGCAGGAGGACCACAGATTTGAACAGAAACAACTTTTGCTGGCTGGACGCTCTACAAAGCCCTTGAATGATGAGATTTCCTTCTACATGACAACATGTTTTTCTGTGCACTGGAATCAGTGGGAGAAGTTGCCCTTCTTGTTCCAATCATTACTTAAAACAGGTGATGGCTTCTTGTGTTGTCTATTTGTGCCTTTTGGCCTTTAAACATCTTTTGGAAATCTGGTTTGTAAACTTTTTGATGTAGTTTAGTTTACCCATTTCCAAACTTAGGGCTTTCCTGTATCCCCTGCCACGGGTTTAAATTGTATTCTTGACATTTGGTAAAGAGAGGAAACTTGTCAGGGTGGCATTTATGTGTGTTGCATGCAGGCTGGGCAGACTGACATGGCCACATTTCTAGCACATGGAAAAAGTACTGAACTCAGAGATTTGGGGACAGGAGGCAGCCATTTCTTTGGGGTTTCTTCCCCAGCAAAACTAGAGTTTGAAATGCAGAGTTGTCTCTGTATGTATGGGAGTGAATGGAGCTTCTCCTGTGCGAATCAATGAAAAACTTTTAAATCTTTTAATTTTTTAGGGGTGCAACACAGTATTGGCCATTTCATTCTTCGTTCTCCTGCTGTCTGTCCCTGGTGCTCTCCAGTGGTGCCCCAGATGTGGTGCAGGTTTGCAGTCCTTTCTTTTTTCTGGCTTTGTGGAAGGTCATAAGAGCCCACTGAATTAGCAAGGAAATTGGCTTTTCCATGCAGGCAACTCTGCCCTTGCTCATGAGAATATTTCACAAGGAGGTAGAAGGGCAATGCCTCAGCTCTGCAGGTAGCAGAAAACTGTGCAGCAGTACCAGACACAGGAATACACATCTCACAAAATTATCTGAGAGCACAAGGCTCAGCAACTTTTCTTCTGAGTCTAGAAAATCCTTAGCTGTGACACGTAGCAGCCTTCCAAGCTGCACAGCATAATTATTTTCCCCCTTCTCAGTTTTCCCCTCCCAGCACATGATATGTTGCATGTGACACTTAGGAGGGAGAAGATACTCAGCAAAAATCTCACATTTTTGCTGTTTAGAGTATTTAAATCTTGAGCAAAGTTTTTTAGAATATTATTGTCAAAGATAGAATATTATTTAAGTGCAGAGAAGCATGAAACATGCATCCAATTTAGCATCTTACTCAGAATATGTTTTAAAGCCTCTGTAGCAGAAATAAGTGAAGTTGAGGTGACAGAGCTCTTATAATCTACAGTATAAGCCAGTAAGAATAATTCTAGCTGCATGTGTGTGAGAAAATGATGTTTAGGTGTCACTCAGCTTACTTAAGATGTTTGACACAATATTTGAAGCCCAAAAACATCCCTGGCCAAAGAATTAAATAATATTTTCAAAATCTGTGTACAAAGAACCCACTGTCAGTGTGACTGGACTGAGACAGGAACCCTAATGCAAGAGAACAGTGATATCTACTCACCAGTAGYAGTGCATTAAAGGAGAAATATGCATTAGAGAAGGTGAAAAAAATTGGTTGCCTGCATAGTAATGAATTTGGCAGAAATTGTTAGCAAGGTCAAGGGCTAGCAAGACAAGAATTTTTCAAGAATTGTCTGGAAACAGGTGGACATTTTGATTTTTTTTCCCCCAGCACCTTGAGTAGTGTCTACCATGATGTATATCTCACGTGAAATCCAGAGCTGCAATTTTAATGTGCAGGACTTTAAATGATATTATAATATAAACTTTCAGTTTGGTACTGCCTTTTATTCTTGAGAAAACCCAGGCTTAAAAATATACCGTCAATCTGGGAAAATTCTTTGCATGGTGCCTCTTTCAGCTATTGTACAGGAATACAGTGCACAAAAATGATTTACTGCTGGAATCTGGGTTGATTTGCAATCACTTCAAAATTCGAGACAAAAGGGGATTGGCTGGGTCTTTTTTGCTTTTTGTTTTATTGGGTTTTTTTATTAGTCTGAATACACAAATAAATGGTTAGCTTGTATGCTTGAATTTGAGTAAATTCTGAATTTATCAATTATGTTATTCATAATTTTCCCTGGGGGTGGTTTGCAGCATAGATAGGAGTGATTAAATCAAAACAGTAGTAACCAGAGTGCTGTACAACTTGTGAAGGAGTCCAAATGTCAAGTTCATATTTCTGTTTCACCCTATAAATAGGGTGTTGAAATGGCTGCAGAAGAAAATATTTTGAAAGTTTTATACTCCCCTAGTAAATGAAGAGGGCAAAATCAAGAAATATTCTAAGAAATCAGCTACATTCGTTTAATTGTGCAGAGCTGTTTTAGGCATGGTGTAATTTTGTAAATCAATGTACATTGAGAAGAGGAAGATTTTACTCACAATTTTAAGCAGAAATTCTGTAAGAGCTTTGAGTTTTTGTGCTATGGAATGACCCACACCAATCAACTATTAATCAAATACGTATTTTTATAAAGAATCTGAGCCTTCATTCCAAGAGGACAGTTTGGCTTTAAAAAGTATCAGCTTAGATAGATAGATCTGGCTGGATAGATCTGATCCATTTTCCTGTGCTGTGTGGGAGCCATAGTATGGACACGGGGTTCCAAGTGGTCCATTAGGATCACACTATTCAAACTTCCTCTACCAATGGCATAAAATTCTGACTCTTAGCTCCACCAAAAACCTGAAAAAATCCAAATAAAAATGTATTTCACAATGTTCATTTGGGTTTCCCACAGAACAGATAATTAACAGTGCGTTGTGTTACATTTAAATTTATAGATGTAAAAGAAAGTTTTCGTATTTCAAAATCAATGTGTTTCTAGTAATGGTTTCAAGAAGTGTGGGAAGAGGATCCACCCAGGAGATGTGCCTTGCCCACCATTTACATACCCAGCAAGGTGTGGATTAGCTGGCTAATAATTGCTAAGAATTTGAGTAATTTAAAGCAGATAATACGTCTGGAGGATTATATTAGGATTTTTAAATATAATGTGTAATCCTAATATAATATATCTGCATATATAATATATCCTAATAATATTATATTAGCATCTTTCTTTAGGATTACGTTTAATATCCTCACCATGGATTTAACAAAATAGGGAAGAGCTGAATAGATTTACACCAGAGAAGCAGGGCAGGAAGCAATAACATGGGTGACCTTGCTAAGGCAAGGCTCAGAATGGTTATGAGCTGACCCCAGCCTGCTGCTGCTGTTATTTACAGCAATGTCCAGGGGGACAGAAGCTGTTATTTGTGCCTTATTTTACAGAGCTACAATCAGGTTTGTAGTTTAGGAAAGTGATCACAGATGTACAAGCAGCATTTTCTTTTTGCTAATTATCTAAAACCACTGCTCTCTAAGTATAACTGATTTTGAATCCTTCAGTCAATTTCAGCTTTCATTTCCATGACAAAAGCTCATTTAGTTTCAGTTGTCTCCTCTAAAGAAATGACTTGTTTGTTTAAGGACAAGGTCATCCTTCTCACAGTCAGATGGGAATCTGTAGAGGACTGCCCAGTCTGGCCTTGGCTGTGACACCTGACCCTTATTTGGTCAAAGATCAGTGAATGTTATGGTCTCCTGCTTCTTACAGGAATTCAATTCCCTTCTCAGCTTCTGACAATCTCTGTTTTGTCCATAGACTTGGTAGGTGTCCTAATAACTGTGGAAAGAGTTGAGATAAAAATATCACTGCCACTAGACCTATCACCTTTTTTTTTTCTTTTGTTTTGCATCTATTTGTCCTGTCAGGAATTTCAGACAACACCTTCTAGCTGTGTTTGCTGACTGTTTCCAGTGTAACCCAAAATGCAGTGGGTGGTAGCTGGTTGTCTTGAGACTGTGATGTGTAAAATTCCACAACAGCTCTCAAGTGGAATGCCTTGTCACCTCCTAGGAAATGTCTGGAGAGGGTTAGGAGGGGATGTGTGGCTTATGGAGAACATTTGCTGTCACTTCAAGGCAGACAGGGAACCTGCTTCAGTGCAGGCTCTGGCCACAGCCAAGTTTGGGAAAGTAAAGGAAAATATTCTGTTTTGTCATGCCTCCATCCTGAGCATTTGCCACTTTCCTGCGTGCTCTGTGATGAACAGGAGATGGCCACAGCTTGTCTAGACATAAAGAGCTCGCTGGAAATAGAAAACCACCATGTGTTTGCCTTCTGGGAGGCGAGTCAAATAATGTAGGAGATCTCTGCAGAAAGTAATGCCCACAATCTGGACAAAGCTGCTTCTGTCCAAGCACATGAACATTAACAGCCTGGGAAGCAGGTATTGGTCATCATTTACGGACTGATGCAGTCAGCTCACTAAATTTGATGTGGTTTGGATTCCAGRTTTCAGTAGGGCATGATGGCACTTTTTGGATGTGCTGTCTATTGCACAAAAAATGAGAGGCAGAGGCTTTGACAGTGGCATTTGCAAAAGAGAGGATTTGGACTAGAAAGGAAAGTGGTTAGGTGTATCTTGACTGAAGCACTTGAAACCTGAGGGTTATTCAATTAATTTTTGAAAGGCAGTACAAGGGAGTAAATGCTCTTTGACAAAGCATGGAGTCATCTCTTACAATCCAGTGCTACAGGACAAACAGACATGATTTTGGTGAGGGTGTTGTGTTTGGGTTTAGRGTTGGGCTTTTGTTAGGAGAACAGCTACACTCTTTTCCTTGCTGGTAGTAAGGTGCCATCACAAGACAGGGTGCATCAGCAATATAGAGATTTTTCCTTACTAAATATATATATATGTAGTTTTTTTCATTGCCAATACTGTTTATACCTGGAATTAAGTTCCTTTTCTATGTGATTTTTTAGTTGACTTCAACAGGAAGTATGGTTTGCTATTGTTATAAAGTACAAGTGGAAGAATGTTTTGTTATGTTTTCTTTTGTTTGGGATTTTGAGCTATTTTTATTTTGATGGGGTGAGTGGGAAGAGTTCTAATGTGTTAATTCAGATCCATTAGAGAGAAGGAGCCTGTACTTGTTAATCTAAGACTGATTAACAGTGGGTATTTTTGTATGGCAGGCACACTTAGGCATCAGGGAAACACCATTTTCTACTTGAGAAATTGCACCTATAATTGAAGTGTGGCAGTGCTGCTCAACCCTGGACACTTCTAGAAAGATATAAAGATGCTCCAAATTCAAAGATGTGTCTACCACAAACCAAAATTTTAGAAGCAAACTGTAACACACAAATAATTCCTGGAGTGCCCATTACTCACCTGGAGTGCCCAGAAATTTGATGAGAATGGTTTAACCAGAGAATTAAATGAAAATCCCATCCTTGAAACTGCCTCCACCGCTCCTCCATCCTGCCAGCATGACCAAAGTGGAGTCACTGAGTGGTTTGGCTTAGAAGGGACATTGAAGGTCAGCTGGTTCCAAACCACCTGCTGTGTTCAAGGGCACCTTTCCCTAGAGCAGGTTGCTCAGAGCCCCATCCAGGCTGGCTCTGATGTGTGCTCTCTTCCTGAAGTGTTGTTTTAAACCAGCTGAAGAACCACTCCTGTCTCCTTTTTGTACCTGTGGGGGAGTGAGGACAGAGCCAGGGGCTTGGGACTGCCCTGCCTAAAGGGGTTTAGGAACCTGAGGGCCAGGATGCCTCCAAGGGAGAGGGAAACCAGCCAGGGTAATCTGCTCAGGAAGAGGGCAGTGGAAACCAATGCCTTGTATTCTTTCTCTCAGACAGTGAAGAAGTACATTTTTGAAATCTGGCATTCTAGGACTCTAAAATGGAGAAGGTAATTTTATTTATTGCTTTTTTTATTACATCCCACACAGAAGATGACTGCAGGCAGACACCTGTTGCTGAAGCTGCTCATTGGAATTTCAGTAGCTGGTGTTAAACCAGGCTGTATAGTACATTTTTCTTTACTTAAAGAGAATGACAAGTTATTTTGCAGGCTTATTTTTTGGCATCAGCTGTTACAAATTCTCTGCAGGATTATCTCTGTTTGTAGAGAATTTCCTGGCAGGACATGACTGGCAAAAAAAGACAGCTAATGTAGTGCTAAACAAACTTAGCAGTCAGCATACCCAGAGCATGGCACTTTGAAACCTCAATACTACAGTGGCTTCTAGCTTGAAATATYCAGTTATAACAAGATAAAGGCAAAAATCAACCACTGCTTAAAAAAAAAAAAAAGTGGTTTAATTCTTTTTAATTGATGAAGTTTGGAATTTAAAGAATATGCATCAGATATCAGTGACCACTGGAAAAAAATCTCGAATCAAGCTAGAAAAATTATTCATCCAATGTTAACATTTTCTGTATTACTTATATATATATATATATATATATATATATATATAATTTGAGTGACCTTCATTCAAAAGGAAATCATTGTGCTATTGAACTTGAATATTTAGGAGAATTACCTTGCATAACAGTGAAGGCAGTAAATGTGTTTACTGCTTTGCTTTGTTTCCCCATTGCTGCCCGTGTTCTGAGGCACAGCAAAGAGCATTTCATCTGTAGCAAACAGATTTGTGGTCCTGTAGTCTTGTGGAGTAGGAAATTTTTCCCTGCTGTAGTTAACAGCTCCCTTGAAAGGATGTGAAGTGCTRCAACACTGCTTTTATAAAAACGATGAACAAAGAAGTCAAGGCAAACAATACAGAGCATCACTGATGGCCTTTGCAGAGCCACACTGCTGTGTCTCTGCAGCCTCCAGGGGGAAGGCATTGTAAAAACCCATTTCTTCTTAATTCCAGTGATGTGAAACTGTAGAACCTTGGAAGCACAGGTTGGATTCACCTCCTCTGGGTGCTGCCTTGTGGCTGTGGCAAGGAGCAGAGAGCCAGGAAAGGGGAAGGGCAGGAGCTGAGCTCCTGTGAGTGCCACACAGAGAGGCCTCCTCTTCTTCAGGAGAACCTGCTGGGCTGGTCTGTTCATCTTCTTCATAGAGACCTAGAGGATTTGTAACTTTTCAAAGTCCAGGCTTCTGCTGTCCTGCATGAAAATGCTTCCTCCATGAGCACTAAGTCTTTTGAAACTACCAATTCAACCTTTCTGATGTTTTTGAATCAATAACCTGAAATTTATCTCTTATACGATCTAAATATAGAGTTTGGGATATAGCTCACCCTCTGTTTTCAAAATCCTTGCTTCTTCTGCTTTGTAAGCAACAGAAAAGAGCCATTTTGACAGATAGAGTACCCTGGGCTCTTCCTGTGACAGATTTCAGCTTCTGGAGTGTAAAGAACAGATGTTCCCATTGACTTGGGTTTTGGGAGAGGAGGAGGAGTACTTCAGCCTTTTCATAAAAACACTTTAAGAGTTCATCCCATGTCAGTTTTCCTGCTTCTGCTCATTTCAGTAGCACTGAGGGGTCCCATCTATGGGTTACCTCAAGTGTTTGTCCCAGTTTTTGCCTTCTGTCGTTTGCTTATTAACTGTAATTAAATATGAATTATGGAAATAAGATAGGTAATAAGTAAGTGTCCTACCAGAATTTATTGAAGAAATTAAAGGGTTTTTTTATCTTTCCTGAAAAAAATAAGAGTTCTCAAATGGCTCTTCATCCAGGGATCTTAGAGCTTGTCAGGAATAAAGGTTTCCTTTCAGAAATTGAGCAAATGAACGCCAGACATGCAGATAAAATCCCTTCCAGAGAGTACAAGAAGTCTTAAAAACCACCAGCCACTAATTCAGGTGCCCCCCTCCATCCACTGCCACTAAAGGTGCTTTGGAACCAGAAGTTTTTGGAGGAGTATGGAACACACATGCAGAGACAGCAAATATTTTGCTTTTCCCCTTGAATATCCTATTTTTGTATTTTGGGACTGTATTCATATTGGACTCTATTTGGGATGGCCTGCAAACTTGCTCTGCTCTCTGGATCTCTGCTGAGATTTTTGGTGAGAATGCCAATGTTTATTTGGAGTTTTGTTTGTGATCTGGATACCTGCCTGTCAGGAAATTATTTGGAACAACTTGGGCTTATGGGGATTGAACTGAGGGAGAAAAACAGTCTGTCTCTTTCAATCAGTGCTTAAGTCATATTTTTTGATTYGTACAAGAGTTGATTGTATAAAGTCCAGATTCTGAATTCATTGAGAATAACATTTATGGGTTTCACTGGCAGCAGCACAGGCTCTATTTCTGCACATCACAAACAGGGCTGTGTGAATGCAGGCCAACACAGAATCAAGGCTACTTCTACAATGTTTTCTCTACTGTTTTCCTGAAGACAAAGCAGTTTTTTAAAGACTTGACAGCCCTGAAGTCCAGGGGCCTACAAGGCATACTTTAAGGGAAACAGTGTCTGGTACTTTTTCTTGGTTTTCTGGTTGTTTTTTTTTTTTTAATCTCTGGATAGCTTGCCTTCTGGAAAACACTCGTGTTTGCAGCTTTGCCACAGCATTTGCTTTTAAACAAGAAAATATTAAGCAGAAGTTGGAACATTCTCTTATCTTTATTTTTTTCCTGGTTTTGCTTTTTTCTTTGCTCCTGTGTATGGGAATATGCTTTTGGAGCTGGGGCTGATGCAACAAGCATTTCACAGTCCACCTTCTGTTTTATGAACCACCAGCAGTCCATGAACTGCAGGTTCAAAAACATTTCAGTGCACTGGGCTGGAGCCCTCTCCCTGTTTAACCATGCAGAGCAGCAGGGTAAAATTTTGGCCTGATGTCTGAAGCTGGAGAGAAATAAAGGGAGAGATTTGACTGACCATATCTGCTGGTGTGCCATGAGTCCATGGTGTGCCATGAGTCCTGATTTCTTGGCTAGTGAGGAATAGCCAGCTCATTCCCTGCACAATGAGAACTGAGGTGCTTATTGGAAGGGACACACACTACTCTCTGTGTCCTTGTGGCCTTTTCCATATGTTTTATCCAGCTTTTCATCCCTAAGTAGTGAGGATTGTTTTATAACTAAGTTCCCAGACCTGGTTATTTGTTAGGAGCATTCATTTTCTGATTCTCTTTCTTTAAACCATTCTGGATGCAGGTGCAGCTTCCTGCAATTTTAATTCTTTTCTTTGTGAGCTGGTTACTTTCCCAAATCACTGAGATTCAGAAAATGTTCCTAGGGTTTGACATAATCAGTTGTTGCTACTACAATATGTACCTTTCTGGTTCTATTTTTCAAATTATATTACTGAATTTCTAGGAGAGTAATTTCAGTCCAAGATCTATTTTCAGTGCTCAGAAAGGATGAAGGTTTCTAACTCTGTAGTTGGGAAGAGATCACAGTGCAAGTGAAAGCCAAAGAGGTCTCCCTTAGGGAAAGAGTTGGGGAAATTAGCCAAGGTTCAAGAGCTTTCAAATCTAAGGAAATCCTCAGCAGGGGAAACCTGAGGATCAGAATGGKAAAAATAGGACAGATGGTGTTCCTTGTTAAAACCCTGGGAAGCTGTGGATTTCCTAAGTATCTGAGCCCTGGCTATTWTTCTCCTCTGTGCCTGGCAGCATGTCACGCTTTCCTGAGCCGTAACTAGAAATCACAATCCATCTGAGAGGCAGTGGCCCTCCAGTAGCAGGAAAACTGACTGGATTTCCTTGGAAAAAACCCAGCTCATTCAGCTGGTCATGCCCTTTGAAATCATAACGATAGTTATCCATCTGCAGGAGCAGTCCATGGAGCAGAAGCTTAGGAAGTTTTCATCTACAGTCACATAATTTAGAGTCAATCCTCACTGTTCCCATGTTTTATATTCTGGAAGAGAATTGGGAAGTGTCATTATCTAGCCAAGATGGAATCAACTGAAATATATTTAGACTTGATGATCTTGGCTTACTGAACCTTGAACTGATGAGGTCACTAAACAGCTGCCTGAAGTTCAGTGGTTTCTCKTTTTTGATGTCTTTCCAGGTGGACAAATATCAAAATCAATGGCTGAATATGGGATGAAGCTTCAGTGGAGGGAAGACAGATTGCATTAATATGGATGCTATGCATGAGAAAAACATTACAGAATAATGAAGGTAAATACAAAAACTACTGAGGTGGGCACAGGTTTGTTGTCTCTTCTGCTTTTTTTTACTGTACGTAAATTCTGTTTTCAGTCCTGTCTGGTAAGATAGCAAAGAAGATGGAGATGTGAAGAGCATAGTGTGGCAACAGAATCAAGAGCAGGAGAGCTTGACCCATGAGAAAATTAAGTTTTTCCTGTTGTTTTCTCACAATTTTTACTATTGATATGTACATGAGCTGCTTCTATCAAAGGATTAAATCAAATACTTAGAGGCTAATTCTCTCAGCTTTACTCAATCAGTCAGCTTGATTTATTGTTCTTGGCTTATACAGTTCTCATCAGTTAACTTATTCTCTCAACAGGTGGTAACATAATTAAAATGGATTTTTATTGCAATTAAAGCATGAAGCTGTTTCTGTTTGCCAGGAATCATTCATATTTTAAACCAGTGCATGAGAGGAGTAAAAGTATTGGGGGTRGATGGTGATGAAAATGGCTTGAGAGTGTTGGAGACAAGTTTTATTGCTTGGAGTACTTTTCTGAAGATGCTTTTTTAATTTTTCTAGTGAGATGGAGGGACATTTGATAAGCGTGTGGCTGGGTTGTTTCTGAACTGGTGATGTTAATTGTGCAAAGAAATGTTAATGGCTTTTCAGAGCTCCAGGGAGGGAACTTTCACTGAGAAAATGAATTTATAGGCCTGTTATGTCTGACCTGGTTGTTCTGGATTTGTTTTGTGGTCAATAGAGAGAAATTGGCACTTTTTGTTCCAATACAACTCATCTGGGGGGAAAAAGAATGTAGTCTAAGAATGGATCAGACAATTGGGCCCTCAAGTACTTATTTCTCACTATTGATTATAAAGAGAGGCTCCAGGCCCAGTTGCTGGCATCTTCACTGCAGATCTCTAAAGTTAAGTGAAATAAATCAGCCTTGGAAATAAATGGAAAATTAATCCCACTGTGGCCACATGCTGGTTTGGTTCCCCCTGCCCCTCTATTCTTCACTCCGATTTTAACAACTAGGCTGGTTTTTTGTGCTTTCCACCACCCAAGGTACCCACCCAAGACTAGCCAGAGGGATGAAACCAAGCTCTGCTACTCTGGCTTTGTATCTTTCTTACAATATGGTGGGGTTTTTGTAGGATTGTAGGGTTTGGGGTGGTTTTCAGTTGGCTGTTTGTTTCTGCTTGTTGTTGCATGGTTCATTTGTCTGGATAAATCAATTCTTGTGAATCCTCATGAGCTGCCAGCTCTGATGGGCTGAGCTCACACTGCACCCAGGCTGAGCTTGGGCTCAGCTGCTGGTATTTTTGTGTAGTCCAACCTGGAATAATCCATACCACTGGGAGAGAACTCTTGGTGTGCCAGCAGCTGTGCACACACAAAATGCAGCTGCAGCAGCCTCATCCTGCTGGGAGACTGGGAAAATGCTTTGCTGGCGCTGCTCCCTGCTGGCAAGAACAGCCATAACTTGCTTTTGCCTTCCACGGAAGCAAAATGAACAGCAAAACTGCAGGAGTATTGCAGGAGTATTTCCTCTGATTAAATGGTTTTTGTTTTTCTGGTTTGGTTTTTTTTTGTTGGTCTTGAATTTGTTTTGAGTGTGGCTATAGTTGTTTTTCTCAAATATAATTTGTGTGGGTGTGCTGCTGGTTTATTTGCAGATTATGCAAATTGCCAAATATTCAAAGAGCAAAGCTTAAATTTTATAAAGTGCCAAGGCTCAGTTCTAGTTTATGGAAGGCTTTTTTATCCACTTTAGGAATTGGTTTTTCAAAGGGACCTGAAAGACCTGAATTTGGCAATCCCATTAAAACTCCAGGTTTTCAATTTGCCTGTAGCAGCTTTGGAGAGCTCATCCAGAAATACATTTCAAAAGTTGGTCAGGATGAAAAGAGGAGTTTTTTGTGCCCAGAGTTGAAGTCAGCATGCAGAGAAATCTTATGATACGCAGCCTTTATTTTGTCTGAGGAGGATGCCTTTCTTGTTCATTTTTCAATTTCCCAGTGTAGCACTCTCCAGAGCATGGCTTTGGAGGCAGGCAGAGGCAGTTGCTCTGGATTTCTTCCTGGAATTAAATGTGTCCACCTCACAGCCCATGCTGCTTCTGTCTCAAACCCAAGCACACAAACTGTGGTGATTTGCAAGTTGTCTCATGAACAATGCTGCTGCAGCCCCTGTCCTTGTCCCTGCTCCAGGGGCTCCCTGTGCCTACAGCTCCTCTGCTGCCTTGAAGATTTTCTGCACCATGTGGCATTGAAAGCTTATATCAGTTCAAATTCAGAGGTAAACAGTCCCAGAGGGGTGAGATGTTCTCTGCTTCAGAAGGTGTGAGGTGTGTGACAACTCTGTGCTGGCCGCTGCCAGCCTGCCTCAGGAACTAATCTCATTGTCTTCTGCAGACCATGGATTTTGGCACAGCACAAGAATGACCAGCTGTCTCCTGGCAGTTACTGGTGTAAAACCCTGTGGAGTGTGTGCCATCTGCTGCCTGAGCTGGGATTTGATATCCTGGGGAGGGGAGCTTGGCATAGGCAAGGACTGAGACATCCCTGTGGCATGGGAGGGGAGGGGACACTTCCCAAATGTGAGGTGAGTGTTGCCTTTTTCCCAACCTGGAAATGAATCTCGAGATAATTTTAGTAAGGAGGTAATATAAAAGGGAATCTTTAATGAAGGCCTTCAGGGGCAGTTATGGAAAGATAAAATGTCCTCACCTACCCCCAAGGGTAAGTCCATTTTTATAGGTTTTAGGAAATCGGCACAATTGATAAAAAGCACCAATTAGGAGGACAAGTGGTGGTGCAATCCCTCCCCTCAGGTCAAGCCCCTTCTCTGGAGCCCCCCATTCAGCACTGGCTGTGCTTTGTCCATGAGAATGGATCTCAAGGAGTTGTTCTCAGCCTTGGCTCCCAGGAAGAACCAAGTTAGGACTGGAGCCTGGTACCTCCTGGGACTTGGAGCTGTGGAATTTTTGTCTTTCTGCCTAGGGAAAGGCCATGGAAAATTACTGGGAAAACTAGTCCCTAATACAAAAGGCGACAGAGTTACAAATATATGTGTGAAGAATACAGAGATCGTGCAAAAGAAAAAAGACAAAACACAAATGGCATCGTGAGGACCCTGCAGGGCATGTGCTTTGAAGGGGACTTGACATAGCAGAGTGGTTTTACTGAAGGCCATGAGGTCTGTGCTCTCTGGTCCTGCTCCATCCCATTTCCTGTGCCTCTCTTTTGATCCTAAGCAGCATGGAATTAATTTTCAGGTGGATTCAGTTGGATTGTGGGTATGGGCTCATGGGACACTTCTGCAARGGGGACCTGCTTCTCCCCTTTGTGTATGGGTAGAAGGACAGGAGCACAGAAGGTTCCCTCTGTCTCTTTTTTTTGGTCTGTTTTGTTTTTGGTTTTTTGTTTGGTTTTGGGGTGATTTTTTGCTGTTATTAGGTTCATTTGGGTTTTGTTTGCTTGTTTTTGTTGTTTGGTTTTTTTTCCTTTTAGTTTGGTTTTGCTTTTTTCCCCCCTCCAGTTCATGAAAGAATTGTTTTCTACTTCTCTCCCCACCTTCCCTGTTGAGGTGTGTGGGCATTGGAGATGAGGCAGGTGACTCCTTGGCTTTTAGCTGTTTCTTTAAAGGCATTTGAAAGTCTTTTTTTCTTTTTGTCAAGACTTTTGAAAGTCTGTTCATTAAAAAAATGTGTAGAGCTATAACCTGTTGTTAAGACTGCCCTAGCCTTTGTCTGTTCTGTTTGCTATTCTATTGCTGCCTGGCTTTCACATCTCAGGATCAGACTTTTTATGYTTAAAAGGAGTCTCAGGTGAATGTTTATGGACACTTTCCCATTCCACTTCTTTGGGAGAAGAGCAAGGGAAAAATGCTTTGATCATCTCCTAAAAAACCCACCAATACAAAAAACCATCTTTTCAATTATATCTATTTTCCTCTGTGCTCAAAATTTCTTATAAGGAGAGGTGTCTTTTGACATGCCTTTGGAACCTGGCCTGTGCTTGGTCAATGAAATAACATTGAAAAGACTGTAACTTTCTCCACAATAACAAAAACCCCAAACCCTCTGCGTGTTAAAAGCATGCAATAATCCATATTTATTAATATCTTCAAGAAGGTGATGAGCAGTGATGATGAGCCAGAGATATGGGAATATTAGAAAGGAGCAGGCTAGAGAATACAGGACAAAAAGAGGTCAAACACAAAGAATCAACAGAGAAGAGCATACATGTTTGTGTCTTTCCCAGAATATGTTTATTTTGGAGTAATTTGGTGAAGGCACCCTTAGTTTGGAGGTACCCACATTTTGAGTTTCAGGTTTGCAGATGAGCACTGTGATTAGTTCATTAATTAAAAAAAAATCTTAAACAATTTAATTCGGGGAAGAGTGTTTTTGAGGAGCTAAGAGGGAGTTTAAATGGATGTGTAGTTTACATTAGAAATCTGAAAGTAAATGGGTAGTAAATAAGTTTAATTTTGTGATTTTTGTGTTAAAGCAGTTGCTAAGAAAATTTTATATGTTGTTCAGTGAAATTTATTTAAAGATTACACTTAGATATGACACTGAACCTCAGCTCCTGCTCATTTTTGAAGCATGTTTTGAGGTGTCATATTCAAAGCTACAGCTCTCACCACCAGAGAACACTAAAAGGGGACAAACGTTCAAAATGGAAGGTTTTAACAGTACTTTCTTCTTCACAGTAGTGAAAACTAATGATTCAAATATGAACCCACATTTCATTTGAATTGGTAGAAGAACAGTAAAAAACCTTGCACAACAAATGGATATATATAATCTGTTCCAGCTACCCTGACCTAACACACCTGACCTGGTACCAGGGTTTGCTTCTCACATTCTGTGCATTCAGATGTGACCAAAATGTGTCCTAGGATTTATATTTTATAACTTTCACTATGCCATGTTTTGCTAATATTTTTGTTTCTCTAGCTTTGCTCGAAATTGCTAATATTTATGAAAACTGTGAGAATTATTATTTAGAGTGTCCTTTCATGGAACTAAAAGCATTTCTATTTCAAAGGAGGCTGTATGATATTGAGCAGCTTCTGTGTTTCAGCTGTAAGAGTAATATAAACACACAATGAGTTCTATCCCTCTGTCTGAAGCAGAGCTGTGAAGTATGTGCATCCATTTGCATATAAACAAATATGTTTTGCAAGTTTTCCCATGGATTTCCTATGTTTAAAAGATGATTTTCGATCATAGAAAAATTTTGGTCTTGCAGAAATCGCCTTGTGAGAGCGAAGCATGCTGCCACAACTTCTTTTAGATTGGTGCTCTTATTTTTAACATGCAATTTAATGTAAGAACATGGAAATTCTCTCCAGATTTTTGATGTGTTTAAATCCAAACTCACACTAAAATGGTGTCTTGTCTCCCTTTTCTATGACAAATAGTTTTGTGTGTCAGCATGTAACTCCTTTCTAATATTCCTTTCTAATATCATTCTGTAGCTTTCACTACAAAGGGGATATTTTTGAAACAAACACAATCCAGTGGGATCATTTGTTGGTTTATATAATTTTCAACCATTGAGCAAAAAGTGAAAATTAAATAAGCAATCTTTACCTGAGAATGATTATTTAAAACAAAGCTATTAATAAAATCCTCTGACAGGTGGAGGCACTTAGTAATATCAATTAGTTCTCTCTTTAGATATGAAGTATTCATTTTATAAATTTATTTATTCTCTATATAAAGTTTGTTGCCTCTTGAAAAATGGTTTGCTATTGGGAATACACCTTGCTATTCATTTAGAAGAATCCTCTGAAGGTGATAGGGACAGGATTTGAACAGTTTGAGGGGAAAAAAGAACAAGTTGTTATGTTTTGCAAACATGAAGATGAGTCTGAGTGTTGGATTAAGAAAGAGATTAAGAGATGGCTTTGTGGAAATCTTCTATTCAGGTACAGTGTTTGCTATGTGGAGATGACAAGTTATAGGCATTTCTAGAAATGCATGTTTTTTGCTGTAATTCCTTATTTCTTAATTATCTTTCTCTGTTAAAGAGAATTAACATTGTTAATCTCTGTGAAATCTTTTGGGGACTTAAAGATAATTTGTTTCAGGCTGGTATGGAAGTCATGAAGGGCAGAAGTAGAATTTAATTGTAAGGACTTAATTAATCATTCAGGTTGCTCGGTTGATGATCTGCATGAAAATTGTAAAACAGAATAAATACTAATAGCTGTGAATCATATCAGCATGGGGTTGTTTAAAAAAAATCAAATGTTTTGGGTTTTTTTTTTCCCCCAGGCATTTTTAAAAGTCACCATGCTCTCAGTGTACTGAAATAGAGGAGGGAGATCTGATTTCATGTTCCTTTTGCTCTGTGTTTGGGGCGCAAAGGGGGAGGCAAACACYTGTGTGCTCTCTTCAAAACTTTAAACAGCTCCAACAGGAACTGGAACTGGGAAATTGGTGTCTATTCAGTCCAAGGAAACCTCTCCTCTGCGGGGAAGGTAGATATTTAGTCAGTCTGAGAAAATCCAAAGGGAAGTTCTGGGAAAATTCCGCTTTGATTTTATAAAACTGGCGGCAAATAAAAGTAATTTAAGTGTCAGAGACAATGGTGGTGGTGTTTTCCTTTACTACAGTTTTGTGACAGAGGATGTGCTGGGTTTTTTGTTACTTTCTTATTGAAGATACAGTGATACACTCCCCAAATTCACTTCTAGCTAAATATAAACAGGTTAGGCTATGCCTAATCTCTGGAAAAAATGTGCTAATATAGACTTTCTCTTAGACATGCCAACCTTTTATTTAATATGCTGTACATTTTTGTTCAACCTGTAGTTTTAAGTTTTACTGGGCAACAAGAAAAACATGTTCTCCACTGCAAGTGATTTTGTACCATGTGGTTGAGTCAACTGAGTGGCTGGAGGGAGTTTGGAAAAGGGAATTATAGCCAGTTCCAAGTCAAGGGGAAAGCAATGTCTGAAAAGAGGAGAAAACAACAAAGAGAATTCATAAGGTAACGGCAGAAAAGCGAAAATTTTCCATGTTTGTTTGATCATCCAAGGAGCTTTGGGAAGATGCACTCAGCCAAATTCTATTTTTCAGGGTAACATGTTTTGTGCAGGTGTGTGGCTTCAGGTTTTTCTTGTGGCTTGTGATGGATCATGTCACAGGAAGGTTAGTAAAAGTGGCCATTTATTTTCTTTTTTTATTTTAGRTTTGTCATTTGTTGAAATTTGTTGAGGTCTGTTGAACACCTGGAAATATCTTTTACAGTGCAGTGGTGGGATCATGGCACCATTATCAGCACAGACCTCGAGACCATAATGAACTGAGAGATGCTATTTACAAATCATGTCCCTGTGCTTGCTTCCCCTTTGCTTCTGAAAATGCTCATTCATATTGATCTGAGGGTGAATGAGGAGGGCAATTCTCTTGGAATTCTTCCTTAGGCAGTGTTATGTTGATAAGGCAGTGTTATGTTGATAAGGCAGTGTAATGTTTTATTTCTGCATCTGCCCAGCCCTGGTCCAGGTACGTGGTCAGGAAAAGTTTGTATTCCCCTGTGTATGACACTTCTGGAGCATGAAGTCTGCACACAATCCTCTGTGTTGCTGATTTGTTATTCAGCATCACACATGGATAATTATTATTCTTGTAAAATAAAAATCCAATAGCTTGACAGTGACTTATGAAGAATGTTATTTGTGTCAGGTCTTAGGTTATAGCAAGGGCTGGCTTATGTTTTCCTTGCAATAACTGCTTTTTTTCCCCTCATCCAGTGCAATATCCTGGTAAATGGTGTAAAAGGTGTAGGGAATGGTGGTCAGTTTGTGTTCTCCTCCCTTCCCCTGCCAGGGGAGGCTGCAACGACAGGTGGAGGAATTTCACTCTGGTGAAATCCTTGCCCACGTAGGAAGGGAGTGCAGAGAGAAAAATTGTGTTTAAAATCCCTGAGGTTTGTGTGTTGTGCTTGGTACCCTGTGAGTCCCCGGAATTAAAGCAGCTTCTGCAAGAATGTCCCAAAAGAGACCTCATTAAAAGCCCAGCTCCAGAGATGCTGTGCAGTCCTGAGATAGTCATGATCTGGAAGGTGAAGGAAAAGGATGTGGCCTGGAAGCATCCATTTCTTGAGGGGCTACCTCAGGCACTGAAGAACAAGCTGGGGTGTGCTTGGCTGCTCTGGAAGGGAAAAAAATCCCCCCCCAAGGGAATTCCCAGTAAGTTCTGTGGCTGCTGCACCTGGCAYGTGAAATGTCAGAGTTCCTGTGTCTCGTGCTGATGCTCCCTGGCTGCCTGTGGCCTCACAGGCTGGAGCTGATGGAAATTGGCCCACTGTGCCTACCCCTGGTGTGGTGGCCTTTCTCCTGCACCACTGCCATTGCAGGGCAGCCTCTGGTGTGGCACAAAGCAGGAGGTCACCAGGATTGAGCCAGGCTGAGCATCAGGCTCCTTACCCACAGCTACCCCTGCTCTCCGTGCATGAGAAGAAAGGAGGATTTATTTCAAAGGTCTAAATGCTGTTGAGTTAAAGCTAGGATTTCATTTCCCTGGAGTGGATCTATGTAAAGAACAGAAGGGCTCCCCCTCTTCTGCTTTCCCCCTCCCATGTATGTATTACAGTTGTGCTTTTTTTGTTTTAACACCCGTAAAATGACATGATGGTGTTTTTTTAATACCTGCTTCTTCAGGTCAGAACATTTGCTGATGGAGAGAAGCTTTTAGCCATATGTTAAATGTACATGCTGTCAGACTCAAGCGCAGCTCTGGGATTTAAAAGGAAATTTCAAAGCCCTGTTGTTCCTGCCTCTTGCTGTGGTGTCTGTGTGGTTGGGCTCTTCAAAGGGATTTAGAAGAGCAGTGATGTTGTGAAAGGGCTGTAGACACAGTTCCAAGCAGAAGCATTAAAATATTTGCCTTGGGGAGAAATGAAAACATCTGAATGTTTTCAAAGAGTAAGTAATTCTTCTATGCCTATGCCAATTGTAAATAACAGGTGCTCCAAGMACTATTATTTGAGTTGTGTTTTGCTCTGGGAAGTTCCCACTTTCCATCTTTTACCTCAACAATATTTTAAGAGATGTGCTTATATAAATGATATAATTTTACTTCTCACCTTCAAAAAAAAAATCGTAAAGCTCTCTTTCCCTAACCCCCTTTCTCATTTATATTTGAAAGAAAAGAATGTTCTCTCAGCTGTCAGCTTGCACAGAGACTGARCCAGCTCAGATCTTGGGCAGTGGCTTCTGAGTTCTGAGGAATGGACTCTTATAGTCCTTTGCCTGTGGATACACCCCAGAAAGTGCAATTTCTGAGTTCTTATCTCTGCCTAGTGAGAGGTTTCACACTTTTCCCCATAGCACAGGAATMTATTTAAAAGCTGTACAGTTTTATAAGCGAAGATCTGATCAAAATGGCATCAATAGGTCTGGCTGCTATCCCCAGGCTGGCCTCTGATTTCATATTCTCTTGGGCAAGCTATTTAACACATGGTTTCCTCGCCCAAAATATTCAAGCCATACCTTTTGGGGACAAAAATAAGATCTTTAGGTGACAGGAGACACCAAAGGGCAAAAATCATGCTTTACCATGATGATTATTCTTCTCCTGAGAAGGTGCACTTTTCAGTTTTAACACTGCTTGGTGATGATTAATCGGGTTGTGCAGATTAAATTTTCAGTGAGAGTTATGAGACACTTTCCTAAAGAATAATGCATTTTAAATGTTATGTGAGATTTAAGAATTAAAATTTTATCTTGTATTTCAAGGAATTTTAAATGACCTTCAGACTGAGCCAGCCAGTGGTTTGAATATGCTAATGAAATCACTTTGCTGGCAAGATGTTTTGTTTGGTAATGAAACACAAAACTGCTGACCGTGTTGAGCTGCTGCTGTTTGTCTGTCTATGACAGTAATATTCATCCATGCAGTGTGTGCAGGCAAAGTTCAGGGATGAATATAGATGACCAGGATTTTCTGGGAGCTCACAGAATGGTGTCCTTTAGGTTTTGATCTCTGTAACCAGCTGATGACCTTTATTTTACATTGATAATGAGAGAAAGTGGTGTTACTCTATCACTCCTCTCCATGAATACAGAAAATAATTGAGTTCTCATCACTAATCATTTTAGCAAATCACCAAGTCCCACTTAGCCCTCATCTTGTACTTTTACTGAGCAATGTTTCTGAAGTATTGTGAGAATGTTTACTGCTTAATTCACTGCTCAGTGAAGATATCAAAGTCTGACTCCAACATTTTGAATAAATTTCAGTCTTTTTGGGGCTGCTTTCTGTTTGGTTTTTTCCTACTTGGTTGTTCATTTTCATTAGACTCAACCTAGAGGAACGTAAGTAAATTTTGAGTTGTAATGTAAGTAAAATTTGAGGTTGAAGTATGAACATTACAATTGTCTAAGTAAAAAAAGAGTAAGGTTTATCTGCACAGGTTGTGATCTAAAGTATTAAAGTTGTCTAAGTAAATTAAAAATCCCGACCTCAGAAGATTCAATTGAATTTTAAAAAATCCACAGTTATCCTTTTTATCTTGTACCTTTACTACTGTAAATCTTATTAAGTAAGATTGTATAAATTATCACAAATCTTGATAAATTCCAAAAGAGTGGATATCTGAAGTTGCTGTTTGTCTGGGAAGTTTTCCTCCCACAGTTTATTCTGTTTGTTCAATTTACCTCATACAGTGCTCACAATGCTGCAGATCAAAAAACTTGGATTTTTTTTCTAAAATAACCTCAGGCAGTAAAAAAACCAAAACAAAACAAAAATTAATTTAGGAAAGCTCCTGAAGGGACACCTAGAGCATTAGGAGAGAACTTTGATATTTTGAAATTTTCAATTACTTTTCATTGAAGCTGAAAGTTTCCATTTAAAATTGTTTATTTGATTTTACGCCAAAACTGTTGGAACTAAAGATTTTACTTTTAGCTTTGGAACAATTTTAGAGCTGAAAATTGTTCATCAGTTCTGCTGGTCAGRTATCCCAATGTAGTTGGGAACATATCATCCAGTTTCTCTTTCGTGTGACACATAACGAGGGAGGAGTGGGGAGTAGGGACAGGAGGCACGAAGGAGATGAGCACAGCAGAGGCTGATTTTTATTCCGGGGGAGAAAAAAAGAGCATCCTCATTATTCAGTGCATTCCCTGTGAGTTTTACCACATCCTTGTCCCAAGCTTCCAATAAAATTGACCAATGGGAAAAAGTATTAATCAGTCTCACAAAACCTTTTTTCAGTTTTTGCCTATATCGTGCCCTCAGACTTCCCTGGAGAGGCTTGGGCATGTGAGACACACACTCACCTCTGCCTGTGAATCATGGAAAATGCCTGGGCTAGGAAATTTTCTTGGTTATTCCTTTTATTTGAGTTAATTTTTAAGAGCTGGAAATAGAGCTACATATGGAGCATGGAGATGCTCGTGAGGATTATTTTGCTATAACAGAAAATTTTCTGTGACCCACCAAGGGCTGGAGCTACACTGGGACCACGAAGTTCTTTTCCCCAGGGAAAAGCAGAAGGTGCAAGCTGTCCAAAGGTGGCACAGGCTGTAATGCCAAAGGCACCTTGCTGTGGTCAACAGCCATGGAAGAATGCTTTGAGCCCTTAAACGTACTCTGAACCTTTCAGGAGTTTTGACCTCTACAAGGAAATTTCAAGGAAAGCCTTTCAAAAGATGGTGAGGGTGGTATTCAATGCCCTGTCTAGGAACTAAATGCTTTCAGGGATATGTGGAGTAAAAGGTACTTACAAGAAAAGTATCTGGGGGTTGTTCCCTGTCCTTTATTTTTCCCATTCAATTGCTTGATTATGTAAGCCCAGTTTCCAAGAAAAAGTTGTGTTTAGTGGATTTTTGCACTGTGGGCAGGGAACTAGCAGTACTAGTTTGTACTACTGGTTACATTCTGGCTTTTCTGACAAAAAATTTTCTTGCCAGCTTAAGTAGTAAAAGGATAAATTCATAGCAAATACACAGCAATAGATGATGGGTTCTTGGGTGAAGTGTGATGTTGATGAATTTCAGTATTCATGTGGTAGGTATTCAAATGGCTGACCTGGGTGGTTCCAAGGTATTTTCTAGGGCCAGATTTGTCATCTCAGCAATCTGACTTAGCAGCTTTATCCTGGCAAGCAATCTCCCTTAAGTTCTATTCATTTCCTGTGCTTTTTTGCCTTGCTGTACTTACACTCATTCAATTTTTCTTCTTCCTTCCATCTTTGTGTTATCTCAGGGTATGTCTGAAGGGGCATTTCTGCAGCATTTCAGATGTGGGAATGGTCAATTCCCCTTATTTCCTTTTCTTTAACCTCTTTTATTTTTAAATTAACAAGACTTGTTGATTAACAGCATTTGAGGAAAAAGTGTTCTGCTAATGAAAGTATAAACTCAGAAGCAGAGGATGCATATTTTACTCAATTTTATGTTATGTGAAGGGACCTTTGAAGTGCATGTGCAAGATTCAAAGTACCACTTGCACTGCATTTGTACAGGAATATTTACCAAAGCTTTGTGAAAACAATGTTTAACTTGTGCCTTGAAAAGCAAAACTGGGACAGAATTAATGGTTTGGCTACTGTAGCATGATGAAAACTTCCTGGGGCTACAGATCCCCTCTCTGAAATGACATAAGAAAAATGGAAGAAAGGCATTTGGAGAAGAATAAAAGCACTGAAACTCTAGGTCCCTGAAAACTCTAGGTTTCTAGAAATAGCATTATGTGGATTTAATTTTATAACTGGGTATTTGTTATAAATTTTATAACTGGGTATTTGTTTCTCTCTGTTGAGAATTTCTGATTTTCCAAAGGAAACCATGGGGAAAAAAGACTTTTGCTACTGAAGTTGCTGTTACATCATCCTGAAAAAACTGAAAATGAGTCAATTGTAATACATGGGAGTTTTAAACCTGGCCTTTAACAAATGTGAAATCATGGTCAGTAGTAATATTTTATAAATGCTTTAATGTTGTTGAGTGCAASGTGATTTTTATTCCCACATACTTGATTAACTCATTCCTGGTATAGGTCCCTGTCTGGTCCCAGTCATAACTGTTTGCAGTTATGATCCTACCCCCTTTTCACTGGAATAAGGCTGGAATGAGCTTGGATCACTTCCATTAATGCYGGGGTCTCCACCAGTATAGTTGCAATGGGAATCATTTTGAGGACCACCAGTCTGACAGGGAGCATGAAGAAAAGCAGTGGGATTGGTATCTGTTATTTCAGGTTGTAGCTAAGTTTAACCATATTTTCTGATGGGAGCTGCTGCCCTGGCTCAGGCTGTTGTTTGAGAGCCGTGGGAACGCCACCTTTCCCTGCAGATAACAGATCATGTCTGTGCTGCACGCTCAGGGGGCTCTTTCCTGCAGAGGTGAGCTAAAGTTAAGGACAGGTGGCTCAGAGAAACAACTAATCTTGCATTCTTTCTGGTCTTTATCAAGTAGTCCCACTCGCTCTAAATCAGGCTTTAAGGCTTTTGTTTGCTCTAATGCAATTGCACATGTGTTTTACTCAGACTCCAGTGAGCCAGACTTTGGCAGCAAGACTGGATAAGCTTTCTATAGGTTTTTAAAAAGCAAATTGCATTGTGCTGCACCCTGGGAAAGTGTCTTCCTTGAAAATGTTTAATCTGCCCTCCCTCCTCCCATCAGTTGTGAATGAAGCTATCTGTGGCATACACGGACAGTTTGTGAGTCAGTTTGTGTCTTACCTAAGAAAAAAGATTTATTTTTTTTCCCCATGCACAGTGTTATGTACTTAAAAATGTCTTTTTCATTTTCAGTGTGGGAAGTAAACCCCCTCTGCCTTGTGAGGATTTCAATGACATGAGCATGGTCATTCCAGCTCAAGGGCTTTCTGCACAGGAAAAACAAGGGGAAGAATTGGGTGAAAGTGCAGAAATGTGCAGATCTCTAGAGCAGTTTTATAGTTTTTACCCAACCCAGTGAAAAATAACTATGAAACTATAGAGTYAAAACCCGGTAATTTCAGTCTTCTGAATAAAATGAAATGTGACACAAATATTTACACACAAGTACATTGTACAAAAGTGTATGGGGTGACAGGATGCATATTGCAGTGTCATAGAGTTGAAGATCACCCTCTCCCTGGGCAGTGAAGGCAAAAAATGAAGCTCTTCCCAAAGAACCACAAGCTGATGCATTATTGGGATAGATAGACAGACAGACATCCACACACTCTTCTCTCCAGAGTGTAAATGTGTATCTCTTTCAGTGGGATATATTTCAGCTGCAGGACTGTCATAGTGATTAGGCTTGTAGAGACTTCCACCTCTGCAAGCTCTTTATTTGTACAAGCCTTATAGTTTTCAATTTATCTACAAAAGGGCTTGGAGACCTGGGAAAAGGAATGAATGAATCAAAGATGCTGCCAAGGCTTGCACTGTGCCAGATTTTCTTTGTAATTTTGTGGTTCTTGGCAAAGGTGAGGCTGGAAATCCATGTTGTTGACCAGCATGGAATCATCTCTTGGGAAGAGAAATGCTGTGCTCCTGTGAAGGAAAATGATGGTGTTTCCCTTTACAGACCTGAGATCTTACACTGGGATGCTATTTCTGGGCTAAGAAAACCACACGAAGGSATCTTTTTGCCACTAAAACAGTTTCATGCTGTCTTTAAAACCCTCAGTGGGTTTTTGATGGCTTTCTTCATTATTTTGGGATTCAATCAGAAGAGATTTATGGGGCAWAGGATCAGTCTACTGACATGGAGTAAGGATTGGAGTTCAACYTAAGTAAAGACATTAAGGTAAGCCCAGAATTATCCAATAAATCTTCATTTCCCCCCATCCTCCTTATAGAAGTAATTGCCCCCCAAAAGGCCAGTTTAACTGAGGTTTCAGCAGGAAGCAGATAGGATTGTGACATTTACCAGCATCATGGCACCATCCAAATGGAGAATGGGGTCTGGGTTTTAGGGCAGAAAACTCCCTTTTTGAACTTTTGAGAGCACTTGTAAGTGTAGAGAAGGAATTACCTCTTTAGTCAGTGGCCTGAAATTCCTACCAGAAGTCTTCAGCTGAACTGTGTGCTGTGAAGCAGAGACTTAAAACTGACCAAGAAATCACAATATAGGGTAACTTTGGGTCAGGCAATCTGCAGCCTTAGCACAGTATCTGTGGAGGCTGGTAATAAAGCTTTATATTAGAAATAAGCTCTGATGAATGTGAAATTTTTCCAATACCTAGTATTGGTAACAATCCACCTTTACAGGATCCTCAAAAATAATACAAAAAACCCTTTATTTGAAACTGAATGCAACTAAAGAAGTTTGACCATAATAAAAATGAAAAATGGTGATGTTATTAGCAAGAAGTGGGTGATATAGCACAAACACGCAAAATTAGAATCTTTTTTATTCAGCACTATAAAACACAACAATGGGCATGAAAATACTCATTTGAGGGGGTGTCTGGAATGCTGTCACAGAACACCTTTTTACTGCACTCTGAAGGAAAGGTCAGTGCCTTGTCACTCCTGACTGAATTTACTTTCCCAGACCCAATCAATTCCAGGTTTTGTGGTGAGCAACATCCATGAATCCAGAACCACCCCCTCTAATGAACTCCACAGGTCTGGAAAGCCTGAGCACCTGGGCAAAGCTGGGTAAGCTTCTCCTGACCTGGGCAGGAAAGGGAATTCTGGAATGAGCTCCATCCTGTACTGGGGAACAGGCTGCAACTTCTTTGCATCTAGACATGAGTTCACAGTGAAACTGTAAATTTTCTGTTTACTGAGTCATTATCTACAGTGACAGCTGTTGGGATTTGAGAAAAAAAATTGTCAAAGACAGGGGTATAAAATTATTGTTTTTCTCCCACGGCTTCAAAACTCTGGTGTGTGGAGGGGACCTGCTGTTAGATTTATCATGTCCCTTGGTGAGGGAGAAAAGGAGGTAAAAATAACTAAAATAATTTTTGAATATGAATTCACAGACATTAGGATACATTGAGCCAAGCCCAAAGTAATGTGGATGGGGTTCATTTGATGACAGTGTCTTCCATAATATTGCAATAATTATTTTGATTTTTTGGTATATTTTGCAATCTGAAAGTGCCTGTATTAGCACTAGATAACCACTGTTAAAGACACATGCAGTTTGACATATGCAGGAATTCTGAAATTTCTTCACAATCTTGGACACAGCCTTTCCCAAAGCACACTTAAAGGATTCTGCAGAATGGCTCAATGCAAGGCCACTTTTCTGCAGAAACACATGAAAAATGGTGCAATTACAAGTATGATTGCTCCCATCTCATGTATCTGAAGCTGGTGCAGTCAAAATTCTAGTTCAGACATTTAACCCAGTTTGGAATATGAAACGCACAAAATGTATCGTCATCTTCACATAAAATATGACCAAACATCTTTGGTAACAAAACCCAAACCAAGCCCACCTTTATTGCATCTACAGGGAATATGTGACTATGGTGTACTGCAGAATTTTTCATTATTTTTAGGGTGACCTGTATGCTCTCTATCATGTTCCAAAATGATTCCAGTCTCATGTCAAAAAATCACTGTTCTGCTTTGAGTAAGGATCCTGATTTTACTTAGGATCTTCTGGAGAGGACTTCAGATGGTGCAGTAGTATAAACCAATAAGAGGAACTCTGAATGAGTTTTAAGGGACATCATGGATTCTGTCAAGAGCTCATCTTAGACAAACGTTTAGATAAACATTTAGTACATCATGCTTATGGAAAGCTGTCTGTCCAAAAACTTCCTTCTGGCTACAGCTGCTTCATATTACACATCTCTGATTTATACTGGTATAGGTCAAGACAAATGATCACTGTGCAACTGCTGGGAATTAGGTTAATTCAGATTATTTTGCTATAGGTTCTTGACTATTGCAGACTTGTGTTTGAGCTCTCAGGTTGCCTTCCAGACAATTGCCTGGATGAGATTTTGGAGGCAGGTGTTAACTGTGGAAACCTACTTTGTATTAAACGCACTTGTCTGTTGCCACCGACTTTGGAGACGATACTTTAATTTTTTTTTCTGGTCATTGTCCTCCACAAAAGACCTAATTGGAAATATCTGTCAAATCATGTCTCTAGTTTCCCTCTTCTTCCCCCACCCCTCCATTAATTGGACACGTATTGTGTTTGTGTGGGAAGGAAGGAGGCTCTGTACCAGGGTAGCAATATTGCTGGGAAAAGAACATTAAAATGGATAAAGGGATTTCCTAGTGGTATAAATACCTGCACACGACCTCCCTGTGCTCTGGAGCCCTCCTCTGAGTGTATATCCAGGTAAAATCCTGGAATAGAGTTTGAGGTGCCATTAATCCTGCAGGATCTGCTCTGGTAGAACACGGGACAGGCAGCTCTCTTGCCGCTGGGAGGGTATGAGCTGCCAAGCGTTTGCTTCCTCAGACACCTTTGTGCCCTTGAATTCCGACTCTTCTCCCTCCCTGCCTCTGATAATGCACCACAGCGCTGCAGAGTGCCTGCAGGTCTCCAACCACACCACCAATGTTGTGTCTACAGGTACTTTTTGAAAATACTCTTGCTCTCATTTGTAATTTTTGGGTGATAGATGAGTTCATTGAGTTCTCAGTGTTTAAAGTGTTCAGTGTCAGTGTTATGTATGATTGGGACTATGCCAAAGTAGAAGCAATTTCACAAAATTCTGCATATGAGTGAATCAGGAAAAGCACAAATGTTTGTGTTTTAGCTAAATACTTAATTTTCTTTAAGTTTGTAACAAGATTAGACTCAAATACGCTGCCAACTTAGAACAGGTTCAAACACTGTCTTTGGTACTACTACAGTCTTCAATGACAACTGTCATGTAAATTAATTGAAAGGCTGCTTATTATGTAACCATAATTTAAAATATTATAAACTACCTTAAATAGGAAATACATTTAAAAGGCCTCAAGTGTAAATATAGCTTGGGGGAGTTTTAAACAAGGAAAAACATTGCTTTGCAAGGCATGTTGGAAACTGAATCAAGACTAAGATTTAAGTGCGATGCTCAAAATGCATAGTAGAAACCTTGCCATTATTTTTGAATCTCGTATGTTTGTGTATATAATCAAATTAGATTCATTTAAATATTAGGACTATTTAATCAATAAATATCTGAGCCAAAGAGAGTTTTCTTGCAGTGTTAATACTGCAGAGGTGGGATTCTGGAATACAGGAAATGTTGATGGAAAGCCTTTAGGGAAAGAAAAAGAAATAGTCGATTTATTTGAAATTGCATTAATATAAGAATTTCATTTGGAGTCTTAACAAGAAAGCAGATTTTTCCTGAAAAACATTGGTAATAAAGCATTTTAATGAAAAGAAAAAGCATGTATGTAGTGAAAATGGATTATAAGTAACAGAAAACAGGATCGTCTTATACATTAAGCAAGAGGCTCAAAATATCCCAATACAGCTGTGGGTTAGTATAGTGGCAGGGAATAGGAGAATTTAAATTTTGTATGAGGTCAAATTTATGTATCTGTATGACAGCAGTATTTTCTAGATTCATCTGACTTGTAATGGAAAGGATACGATGAGGGCTGACCCAGAGCATCTGCTCGCCTGCCACAGGTTCAGTTTTTTGGTATTTTGTATCTGCCACCCAAGGACAAATGCCACTGCAGTCAGTGGAAATTTTGGTTGTAGAACGACATCCAGAAGATGATCTTGTGAAAAAACCTCCCTGGGAAAGCAGAAACAGAGGGTGGTAACTATAACGAGTCAAGATTTGCAAATTTCATACACAGATTAAGGAATTGTGCCACTTCAAAGTGCCACAATTATAAATTATAAATTCTAGAAAGTGCCGCTTTGAGCACACATGAGGAGAATTTGTGTACAATATAAGGATGAAAGAATTTTGAATAACAACTTATTTTGAATGTCAGAAGTTTTAAAAATGGATGTAACAATTCTTCATCACAAGAAAGGTGAAAATACCTCTGTTCAAATACTATGCCATGTCATTCAGCTGATATTCTATAGTATCCTCAACACTTTAACTGCTATTATTTAATTTAAATAGCATCATCCTCGCTATTTAATTTTAAATCATTATTAGCAAATCAAAAATTGTRTTTTCATGCATAAAAGTTATAGTATGTGGATTATGAAATAGTGGAAAAATACAACATATAAAGGCTCAGATCTTGACAGAAAATTTGAATTGCTGTACATGCATTACAGTTATTAACACAATCTTTATTTTCCCTGCATCTACATTAGCATAAGCATGTTTGTCTTAGTAGATTTTATATCTATGCAAGTATATTTAAATAGTACAAGAAGTCTTTACTGTTATGATTACTGTTTTAAAATCCAAAAATTCTAATCCCTAATTAAATAGACTGTTTTGAACAACAGGAATGTGTTCTTTAAAATGTGGTCTTACACATCTGAATGTTCACGAGCATTAATTTTTAATATTCTGTTTTATTGCAGTTGTTAGAGGGGGCAGTACATGCATTTTATTCCTACTTATACATGAGAAACAGCCATATCCCTATATTGAATTCAGCAAAAATTATCTCATTCTTTCAGCACTGGCTATTACTGAGCACAGATCTGAAATACCCCTGTGAAAACACAAGAGATAAATTAACAGTGTGTTTGTTGGTGCTGGTGATGGAAAATGTTTATTTAGGCCTGACTTGTTAGAGGAACCCCGAATTTACCATCTTGTTTCTCTACTACCTCACCAAAGCACTCTGAAATGCTTTTTGCTGCTTAGCGCTCAAGAAATTGTGATTTTTGGACACATCAGAGCAAATGTCCCAAACTGCTGCCATTGGAAACCCAGGCCTTCATTCGCTGTGGGGTTTGCTCGACARTGAAGGCAATTTCCTGGGACCTTAGAACTAGTTTTTGTGTGAGACTGAATGAATCAGCATGTGGAATTTGAGCGAGGAGAGGAACAGGCGTCCCCATAAGAGTGCAATGCCTCCCCTGCTCAGCAGTTTGTGCCCATAGATTGTACCAAAATGAACTCATCAAGGGACAGCACGACAATCCCTAGTCCTGCCTCAGAGGATGTCCCGCTATTTCTAGTGGTAGTTCTCCCTATTAAACTGATGGCTTTGATGGCTGTGACCCTGTGTTAAATGCTCACAGAAGAAGCTACAACTGCACAGAAGGTGCTGCCTGCATCACTTTAAGGCTGTGTCTTGAATCTTGAATTCTTACGAGTCCCATCTGTTTTCTCCTCGCTCCCAACTCGTGCGYGTTCGTGCATTGGCTTTGCCGCGATGACGCCGGGACACCCTTGGCCAGGCCTGCACTACTCCGTGCCCTCCTGTCACTATGGGAATCAACCTTCCACCTACGGGGTGATGGCAGGTAAGGGGCCAGCCTTCAGCTGCGTGAGCTGTCAGAGTGTGGATCTTAGCCACTTGTCCTTTAGAGGGACCAATCCAAGACAATACTTTAAAGAAGATGGGATTTGGATTGAGGCGCTAGGAAAAGGGTTTGGAAATCAGTGCCCAGAGTTTCCCAAACCTCTGCATCTCTTGTGGAATCACTCTGTATCTTATGTCTCCATACAAGACTGGGAAAGTCCTGCTCTTTTTGCTCACCTCTGGCCTCTTCTCCGAGTGATTATCACTTTTTGAGGGGCCAGAAGTGACATGCCAAACACCTCTGCGTATGACCAGTACCTGGGCTGATGAACCCCTGGCTGAAGCTATAAAATAAAATGATGGCATAATGAAGGGATAAGTGAACTCAGCAGGCAGATCAGCCATGTGATCATGGATTTTTACACTCATGAATGCGTCCTGCTCATTCTTTCCTGTCCCAGGCTCAGTGAAAGCTAGGCACTTTTGTTCTGTGCAAGTTTAAGTAGCAGTCGATGAGATAATGACATGAACCAAATTAACATAACTCCCAGGAAATAACTGGRACTTGGAAATAATCCAAAATCAAACTCATATTTTTATTTCATTTAAGAATTAAAGAAATGCTAGAGTAAATCAGCATAGACTTATATGTCTGCATAGGGACAGAGTGTAGGCTTCCTTCTTGGTATGCAAATTTCCAAATTATTGCATTTCATCATGCATTTCTGTGTCTTTTGAAAACATTCCTAGCATTGTCCAGGTCCCCAGGGGAAGTTAAGAATTAATAGTAAACAGTTAATAGTCAATAAGTTAATAATAAATGATATTGCTCAGAAATTACTTTTAATTTTAAAAAATTACATTATTATTCTTCTCCTTTCTTTTCTTATTTTCACCCTCTTTTCTTTATTTTCTTAGGCATCAAGCCTGCAACTCCAGAGATGCTCTCAGCAAGTCTTTCCCAGACTCGTATCTTACAGACATGCAGCATGCCCCACCCCAACGTGGTAAATGGCGTCAGCACCTTGCAAAGCAAGTCCTCCTCTTTTAAGGCATTTTTCATTATTTTTTGAGAWTTTTTTTTTTTTTGTGGATATCCTGTGTGGAGTGTATTAAATAGTTTTATGGGGTTAGAACCTTCAACTCTGATGGGAGTAATTGGGGCAGTGAAGAAAAACCTAGCTCTAATAAATGGAGGCAGCAGTGGGAGGTCAATGAATTCTGAGTTCTTCTACACAGTTTTGTGTAGTTTAGAAAATAGGGAAAGATGACCTGAGAACCTGGAATTTACTGGCTGCTCCAGATACACTGAGGAGTGTTAATATTTCTCCAATAATTCCCCCATGCCTCCCTCAGGTCAGAGACTTTTTATCTCTATGTACAATATCTAGGTAAAAATCAGCCTTCACTCTTAACTGCATCTCCTTGTTAAGTCTGACATTTGGAAACAAAACGTAGTGAAAAATASTTCTCTTTTATCCTTGAGCAATTTCTTTTTCGAAGGATCATTCTGAATGAGTTCTGGTTTTTTTGTTGGTGTTTTTTTTTCTTTGAGCTCTTACCTGTGTACTTTCCTCAAAGAAATTYTGTGCTGCAGCTAAGCCAAGATAGTATCTTGTCTGAGCATCAAATGGCATCTACATGGAAGTATTCTTTGTACCAGAAAATAGAGACTGGGAAATTTTAAGTGACTCAAAATGGCACAGATCCATCGCTCTTGTTGTGCCACTTAAGTCCAGCTTAGAGCATGGATTTTTATTTGTGTAAGTTTAGGCCATTTGCCTCTTATTTAAGCGCTTCACAGTTTGCTAAGTGATAGGATGTCTGTGGCTGGTGAAAGCGGCTGTTGATAGACTTCCCTGCTAAGCCAAGACAGTGTCTTGTCTGAGCATCAAATGGCATCTACATGGAAGTATTCTTTGTGCCAGAAAATAGAGACTGGCAAATTTTAGATGACTCAAAATGACACAGATCCATCGCTCTTGTTGTGCCACTTAAGTCCAGCTTAGAGCATGGATTTTTATTTGTGTAAGTTTAGGCCATTTGCCTCTTATTTAAGCGCTTCACAGTTTGCTAAGTGATAGGATGTCTGTGGCTGGTGAAAGAGGCTATTGGTAGACTTCCACGTGCTGGGACAAAAAGGAGAAAACACATCCTAGGAAACTCTAACTCCTGGATACTCCCATGTGTATTATATAACTAAAATTGCAGGCAGGGATGATGAGGTGGCGAGGGGAGGTTTTTTCAGTGCAGCAGCAGAGAACCAGTGCCGTGAGCTCTCTCTTTGGCGTTCCCAGGCGGCCTGACCCCCTGCCTGTACAAGTTCCCGGAGCACGCTCTGGGTGCCAGCTCCTGTGCCCTGGGCCACGGCTTCGCTGCCCTGCCTCAGCCCCTGCTCACGGACGAGCCCGCGGCCACGGAGTTCAAGCAGGAGTTCCGCAGGAAGAGCAAGCCCGCGGAGGAGCCCGTGGACATGGACTCCCCGGAAATCAGGGAGCTGGAGAAATTCGCCAACGAGTTCAAGCTGCGGAGAATCAAGCTGGGTATGTGCTTCATGTCTGCGGAAAAAAGGCTGGAAGAGTCCAGTGAAAGCCCAATTGTTTCTGAGTGCTGTATGGTCTGGCCTCTGCTGTTGTCTCATCGTAACTCTGTTCCTGCCTTGCCCTGCAAAACCTCCTCCATTCCTAGAGGACTTGCATGGAATTAATGAACATCAGCTTTTAGTTTGTGGAAAGGGACTTTAAACTTTCCTGCCTTTAAATTATTTGTGTTAAATGCAGAGAAAATTTTTTATGTTCACTAAATTACATTCAGTGCCAGGTGCAATATTTTGCATGGCTCCAAATTATCTGCAGCTTAGAGCAGATAGCCCTTGTCAAGAAAATTAATCCACAAACACCAGAGGTTTATGTCCAAAAAGGAGACAGAGGAGTCCTTTTACTTTATTTGAATAAAGGGAGAGGCCATGGGGCATTCCCCTGGGATCTCTTGAATTTTTGGAGGATGCAGCCTCCCTTTTTATCCCAATTTCCCTGCTGCATTTCCCTTCTCTCTTTCCCCATTGGCAGAGGTACTTGAGAGGTACAGACTCCCTGATACGCCTGACACCGAAGATCCCCCTGTAATGTATAACCCTCCCTTTTAATTTTTAATTCTTATGGAATGCAGGGGTTTTTCTTCTTCATTGTTTCTTTCATCTTTCAATATCTAATTTCATTTATGAGCAAACCTAAAGTTTATTTGTAGAAGCAAATATCTTTTTCCATTCATCAATCAGTGGAATCCTTCCCATTGTTTCTTTTATCTCCCAATGCTGGTTTTATCTACCAGCAGACCCACAGCTTGTTTGCAAAGACAAATCCACTATTCCTCTCACCCTCATAACCATCTAACCTCCCATACCCATTCTTTTCCCCATAGACTGTTTAATCTGCTGGGCTGCTGTCATTTCAGTGTACATGAGTGACATCCATGGGAAATCCTTCACACCTGTAGGAAGCTTCTCTTCCTGGTTTATTTTTTTGTGCCACGACACAGTTGGAAAGCAATTGATATCTTTGTTGCCGTGAAATAACTGCTGCTTGCCTTGTTGTTCTTGGCATGACCACTTATAACATTGCATCAGAATTATAGGCAATCCTTTTATTTTATTTATCTAAAAATTTAAAAGGTTATATAAAATAATAACTATATAAAATTATAAGGTTGTATGGGGTATGTGTGTGCTATCTCAACAGTATGTTCCATTTGTTGTTTAAACTGAAATAAAAGAAATTAGGGTTTAARAAATTATTGCAAACTGGCCAATTTCCCTGTATGTCTTGTATTTAATGTCAGCCACAGTGGTGGAAAGTGTTTGCCAGGCCACACATAGTTAATCACTGCATCTTCATCTGGAATTTTTGAGGGAACAAGACTTCCTTTGGTGTAAGCAAATCACATGGAGCCGTAGAATGGGACAAATGCAATATGCACAGGAAAAATAATCTGAGTTTGAGCTTTACAAGACAAAACAGGTTGTGGCTCTGAGAAGACACTGGGTTAGTGTAGTCAAAAAGGAGGTTAAAATGTGCCTCATGGGACATGGAGTGCCTAAAGAGATCCTGCCTTGTCCTGGCACCAAAGCAGAAAAGGAGGATTATGATATGGAGGATTATTAGTCCCTCAGCTATGGCAGATCCACATTCAGAGAAATGAGCAGTGAGATGTTGAAGCAAAGTCAGAGTCTGCATGGAAACTGCAGCCTTTCTCTGATGACTTCAGCTTGGGTGTTGTAACAAATAACAGGAGACCAGCAGTGCCTCTAGGGATTATTGCTCTTACACCATCCACAGAAAGTCATGGTGTGTCTGGATCCTTCTCAAATCCTTAATCCTGGAGTGTGAAACTCCGCTAAATCAGTGTCACACTGCACAGAAACCACCAGGAGACTGAGCAGGCTCCAGGTGAGCTCAGCTGGCCACTGAGACCTCTGCAGGCAGCTCAGCCTGGAGGCACCGCAGCACACACTGACCGCGAGAGCCAGCAGCACAGGGCTGAGCATCTCAAGGAAAGTGACCCTCCTAGAAAGCTTCAAAGCTGCTTTTTCCTCTTTGTTTCTGGCAGGTTATACACAAACCAACGTTGGAGAGGCCCTGGCTGCTGTGCACGGCTCCGAGTTCAGCCAGACGACGATTTGCCGCTTTGAGAACTTGCAGCTGAGCTTCAAGAACGCCTGCAAACTGAAATCCATCCTGTCCAAGTGGCTGGAGGAAGCAGAACAAGTGGGAGGTAGGGAACTGAAATCCTCCAAATATTGATTTGCACTTCAAGCAGAGTCCCATGTAAATATTTTAGGGCTATTACATGTCTTCCGCAGACTAAAGAATTTGTTTAACCAGCTTGAAATGCTGAGGTGTGCTTGTGTGAAATTATAGTTATCTTTTTTTAGATGAGCATGGAGGGGGAAACTGAAATGCATGGAGTGTACAGAATAGCAGAAATATCTCTTGGGCTGCTGGAAGAAATTTCTTCCAGTCCCATCCCAGCAAACCAGTTCCAGTCCTGTAGAGAGCCAGAGGAGGRTCTGCAGGACAGCCCATGTAGCAGTGTACAGGGATTTTTCACAAGCAAAGGCCTTTTACTTCTAACYATTTCTGCCTATAACCACTTATAATTGGAGGTAAAACAATGTACAGCCATCCTAACAATGGATAGATCTTGTGTGTGATGCTCCTCTTATTCAGCAGCACTTTCTCTTGTGCTTTCTTCTTCCTTCAAAGAGTGACTATGTTTTGTTTTCCAGTCCCTGTGCAATATAACTGCCAGCTTTTGTTGTTTGGCTGCTTCTTTTTTTTTTAATACAGCTTTGTACAATGAAAAAGTTGGAGTGAATGAACGGAAGAGGAAGCGCAGAACCACCATAAGGTAATAAATATTTAGGTTATTACAGGTTAGAAACAATTTTGGCTAAGACGCTTCTTTTTCTTCTGTTAAAATTGAAGTGCTCTTTTCTATTAATGAATATCTACATCTTGGGCATCTAAAAGTTCCAATATTTGGAAATATTCTAATGAAAAAAACCAGCATAACACTCCAGATCCCCAATTAATTCCAAAGTATTATATTTCATACTTACTTTTGACTAATAACTTCTAATATTTTGAGCAATGGTGTTTCTATACTTCTGTATGTGCAGAATACCATGCTATTAATTAGCCAGTTTTGTTAAACATCAGTAAACATTGAAAAACTATAAATGTAGAATACCCATAAATGAAAGATGAAGAGATGAAATAACTAGAAGTGGAGCAGATGCTGTATTTCTGTAGCAAATACCTGCACCTCGCTTCCAGAATAATGCACAAAGTGCCCTCTCGTGTCCAAAGAAATTACAGCTACTGCTGAAACTTCTGGATGCCTCCCAGTGGCACACAAGCATGTCACATATGTGGTTTTGCAGAGTATGTAACAGAAATTGGGAGCAAATTCTATCTGGAAGTGGGAAAAAATATTAAATTATCCTGTTTAGTGAACCACTCAGTTTTGATCACTGCTGACTGAGGAACAGATAAGGGCAGACATTTGGAGAATGTGGTGATGTCTAAAACAGCTGGCCATAACCTCTGTGATTTCTAGGAATACACTAATGCTGTGTCTACAATTAGTGAGACGCAAAACACACAGTGATTCCCAAATCTAAGTGATAAAGCTCTTCCTCTCTGTAAACCCAAATGATTTGATACAACCAGGTAACACCACTGATGTGCATTTGCTGGGGCAGAAGGGTGGTCAGCCTTGTTCCAATTCCTTTGACCCCACTCATAACAAGTTAGTAGCTGTGTCTCCTAGACAGTATCAAGAAGCACAAATATTTTATAATTAACACTGAAATTGCACTGAGCTTGATGCTATTTTTGCCTTTTAATCACCCCATGCCAAAATTCTGTACGATGTCATGCTGCTCGTGCCAGCAGAGAACTACAGAATATTTTTAGTGCTTTGGGTTCCCTTTATGTAGAAAAAGATGAAACAAACCAAGTCACTGCCTTCAGTTTTGTTACTTGATCTTTCTCTTGAACTAGTGGTGAAAGCCTGAATGTACAGAAAAGTTTTTAAAGGTGAAATTTTACCCCTGTGTCCAGCATCGCTGCCAAGGAAGCCCTAGAGAGGCACTTTGGAGAACAAAGTAAGCCATCTTCTCAGGAAATCATGAGGATGGCTGAGGGGCTCAATCTTGAGAAGGAAGTTGTGAGAGTTTGGTTTTGCAACAGAAGACAAAGGGAAAAAAGAGTGAAGACCAGCCTACACCAGAATGCCTTCAGCTCTATTATCAAGGAGCACCACGAATGCCGGTGAAGCTTTTCCACGTACACATGTGGATTTCTGTTTTGCTTTTTGTAAATATTGTAAGTACTGTGTTGTTAAAAAAGAGAAAAATCAGTAAACCCCTCATTCCTCCTACATGCTACCAGCAGCTGTAGCRTGGGAAGGATTTTGCTGCCATTAACTAAGGCACTGTGAGCTCTCCAGGGCAGAGGTGTCACACTGCTCCTCCTGCGTGCTGTGTCTCAGCCCAACATTTGACTGCCTTGACCCAGTGTCAAGTAGAGGTGGCTTGGATAATGCTTGTTATCAAAGGTAATTCTTGCTAATTTGTTATGTGCCTCAAAGTTTGGTTTGAGTAGGCTTAGCTATAAAAACAGGAATACAATTTATCTGACCTCAAGACTTTGTGTCCAGAAGGGAAGAAAAATAGTTTATCAGGGCTTTTATTACATTGGTCTTTCTCTGCATTGTACTTTCTTCTGATTAAAACCATGTGTGAACTTACTTACACCAGAGATGGTGTGTTAAGCTAAAAAGTACACAAAAGAAGAATTTATAGCACTGCACATTCCTCCTCTATTACACCCCACTAATTGAAAATAATCCCTTTTTTGTCATCCTCTAGCCTAGASATAATCAAGGGGAAAAAATACCAGTGCCAGAGCTCCACCTATCAGGCAGGCACTGAGAAAACTGAATTAATGACTGTAGTACTCACCAGGGATAGATTATCCAGCCATCTCATCAGCCCTGCTCATTGTTATGGGAATTAGCCTATTACCATATAAGTATTTTGACTGTTTTCCCAGGACTGAAATTAAGTGAGTACACGCAAGTAGTACTGGCCAGATGCATTTTATTTTTCCATAAAACAAACCTGATGATTTAGAAAATGTCTATATAATAGGCCCACAGAAAGCCAGAGGAGTTTAATGTTCAAGACCACTTAGAAGCAGCATGTACAAGTTAAGTGCTCACTCTCCAGTGTACATTAAATCATCTCTGATACTTATTACAGTGACTGTAAGCACATTCAACAATGGAAATCAGACTCCTGGATTTCTAAAAACCCACATTTTTATGGATGAATGCACCACTCTAAGCCCTTAACTGAGAAGAAAACTTCAATTTAGTAACTCAAAGGGGACAAATTGTGGCTGTGTACTCCCTTCAGGCTGCTCTCATCACTAGCACAGCTCACCACTATAGCAGAGACCAAGGTGCATACTTTAATCCACCACAGGTTACCAGCAGGTCATGAACTTTACAAAAAAACTTCAGCTGACAGGATCAGCACTCAGCAAAGGTGGTGGCATGCATTGGTGTACCTTTCATGTGATGTGGTCAAATGTTTTGTATGTTGAAATCACTATCTGGCCTATAAAAACTTTATTTATATTCTAAATTATTTTTGTAATTATAAAAGGCTTCCTAGAAATGCTATCAGCCTGTACTTCCCAACCTCCTCATCCAATAAAGTATTCCTGTACTTTTGGCACTCCAGGCAACGGTTTGTAGTTCTGTTTTGGTAACACTTTACTCTTTTTAGCTGTGTGTCATGCTGCAGTGTGTTTTAGAATGCTCTAACAGATAGTTCCAGAGCAGCCTCACTGTAATGTGGGGGTCTCTTGCCCCTCAAAAAATCTCACAAGTGACAGCTAATTGCAGCAACAGAGTAAAATAAAATTAAAGGTGACACATAACAAAATTGTCTTGCAAAGGAATGACAAAAAGCAAACTGGGGGAAGCGGCCACCATTTAAACCCACCTACCTGCTGCCACAGAAATACAAACAAATTGGAATTATTTAAAGAAGAAAAGCTGGATGAAATCAATTTCAATGGCTGCAGCTGGAGCTTTACTTACAGAAAGTGGCAATTCATTTTTTTTTCTCTAGGATCAACTTAATTACCACCAATTACTCTTGATTGGGGTGGTGGGGGGAGGACCCAACCTGCATATAAGGCAGGATTTTCAAGGAGCAGCTCTATGAACCTGCAGGAGTTTAGCTGGCCATTAAACCAAGGTGGGCTGTGCTGTTTTTGACGTATTTGTGGAGCTTTTTTCTTGCTCTTCTTTCCCCATGATAACTTTAGTGTGTTATAACCACACTAGAGGGCAAAACAAGCGTGTTTAAATCTGAGGTTCAGCTGTCTCTGATGAACTGTGATGCCCTCGTGTGAGGGACACAACTGATCAAGCACAGGCCAAACTGCTGAGCAGAGGTAAGGTGAGTAACTTGAAGTTACTCTCTGCTAGATTTAGTGTGTGCATTGAATGCTAGAGTCTGCTCAATTATGAACTGTTCTAAAAAGCTGATGGAGGCAGGCTGTTCACCTGCCTGCCTAATATAAGAACTAGGAGTAAATACAGGAAATGGAAAGAAGCTTAAAACAAAACAAAGTGGTGTTTTTCAACGTTTGGGTAAAAAACATCAGTGGAAAAAAAAACATGTGGGTGCCAGAAGTTCCTTGGTATGGAGGAGTTCTCAGATGAAAAAGCCACTTAGAGCTGGTGTGTGTAGAACTTGCACAGGGCTCTGGATGTACTTTATTTTTGAAACAGAGACTGGAAGAGTATTAAGGGAGGAAGCATCATTGATGCTCATTGTGTTCCCATTGCTCCCCTGGGAATTGCTGGGCACATGAGGAAAAGGACTCTGGGTAGAGACATTTTTAGGTGTGTGCACAACTGTGTCACTGCTCCTAGATGGAGACTCAGATCCATTTCCTATTTAGGTGTTAGCAAGGATAAAGGAGGGTAAGGATTCAGTGGTTTCACTGGATTTTTTTTTATCACTCAATGTGATTTAAAAGGAATTCGTATCTAAGCAGGGGTGCAATTTTTTTTAGACTGATCCAACATACTGACCATAATTGCAGGCACATAACAAGCCTGCAAACCTACAGCATTTCTCATCCTGCTACCCAAAGATTTTACACAGGTTATAGCTGCAGGATTGATAAGGTAACTTGTAACAAACCACAGGATTGATACTGACACCAGCCCTAGTTCAGCAGTTATAATGGCACCAAAAAAGTTATACCTTTCTTCCTGTTCCTCAAAAACCCAGAGGAAAGAATTCATCATGGAATTATGCCCACTTTTGACAACTGCACACCTCTTGCAGAAAGGACACAAGCCTTGGTGTTCAACCAAACAACAAACAACCACTAACATTTCATCCCTGTGTTCACATTATGATTTCTTTTTCAATACCACAGAGCAGTACTTGGGCATGAGGTTCCAGACAAGGGAATGCAAACTTGAACAAGTCTTTACTGAATATTAAATCAAAGGCCTATGAGCAACTACAATAAATAGGATTGTGCATTATCAAAGCAAGTCAAAGGAATATTTATCAGAGCTCACAAAGAAAGCCCAGTAAGACACAGATGTGTACGACTAACCCTACAGAGGACAAAGTCATTGTGGGATAAAAAGCCTTTTATTAGATTTTTACAAAATAACTTGTAAAAAAAAAAATCACCCCATATTGGATATATGCAATATATCAACTTACACATTCCTACCCACTACCTGACAGATTCAGTTTTGCATTATTTCTTTGAAAGTGAAAGAACACCTGCAATTCTAGGCCTAAAACCTGAGGAAGGCTCTCCTACGAGTTCTCTTTGCTGACTTCAGTCCCAAACAGTAGATGGTGCAACAACAGCAGATTCACTGAGGTTTCCTGCTACACTCTGCCTAGCAGCAAAGTCTCTTTATGAGGTTTGTTCCCCTCCAGTTTTCCTGGTTTTGCTTTTGGGAGGTATTTTGATTTTATCTTTTTAAAGCCAAGATGATTGTTGTTTCTGTTCAATGAGCAGCACCACTAAATCAACACTGAGGGGTAAATATCTCCAGCAGAGTCAGGGCTGAGGAATATCACATCATCCACAAAGTAATAGCTGGGAACTGCATTCTCATTTTGCCCATTTCCAGTATCAACAGTTCTTATTCCTTAGCACAATGCATACTCCACTTAAAGCTAGAATTGTGTTGATGCAGTTCAGAGACCATAGAAAAACCTTCACAGAAACCAGAATGCTTTTATTATAGTGTTTAGACAAGTAGTTATCATTTATGATCCAAAATTGTTCTCAAAACTAATATTTAGATTTAGTTTATCAATGTGATCAGTTGCATCTTAGCAAACAATACAATTATGCAGTTATCTTCCATTAAGAAGTACTGTAAAATATATACAAATGTTGCTTCAGGCAAATGTCCTTTTTTCAAGTGCACAAGTTGCATTTCTGAATGAGTGCATCTCTCCACTTCAGCACTGAGTCCCATCAAGTGTACAGAGAGGTCTCACCAAAGCATTTTGTAAAACCATCTTAATTTTTGTTTACTCACCTTTCAAAGACTCCTTCTGAAAGAAAATCACAAAGGTACAAGATTTATATACATAAAGGCACAGCAATTCTGTTGAAACCAGCTATGTTACAGTACAATAGAGTTCAATCAGTGCCTTTCATGCAACAAATTTCACTAACAAATGTAACTCCTCATCCAGAAGAAAAATTAACTCCACAAGGAGTGTATCCTTTCCTTCTGGTAAGAGGAATAACAAGCTATTATTTCATCAGCTCAAAAGGAACTTTGAAGAAACACATAAAATGCTTTTTCTTTCTGCCTAAATTAGCTAGACATTCAAAGCTATTTCTCATGGAAAAAAAAGTTTCCAACTAAGAGCCAAGGTGAAATTTCCTTTGTGCTAAGAGATGACAGACTATATGTTTCTCTAATGATAGTTTTGTAAAAATGATAAATATTACATAGGTGCTGTCCTAGGAAGTGGCATGACCAGCCACAGAATAGCCAGTTCTAGAGACAGATCAGGAACAGAGATGGAAGAAAACTTGGAATCCAAAGGACAGCTCTGGATCGGGTGTAAGTGAATTTATTGTTAGAACTACACCCCTGGTCGGTCCAGAGTCAAAAAGACTCCATGCAATGGATAAAAAAAAAAAGTACTTTTCTCTGCAAATTCATCTTCAAGTTGTCATTTCTGAGACTTCAGGGTTCTCCTAGAAATCAGTTGCATTGAAAGAGTATTTGCACGTTGCACATGTGTGCAGGGCTGGGCACCCAGCAGGCAGGCTCTGCGCTGGCTCAGTTAATCCACRCCCAAGGCTTTGAGCTGGCGCTCGATCTCCTCGTCCGAGATGGTGGCGGCGCTCGARGCCGCCGCAGAGGGCAAACCTCGGGCAGCTGAGGGAGCCTTGGCCATCTGCAAGGAGACACAAGTTCAGTCAGAACAATGCACGTTGTGACAAGCTGACTTTTAGAATAAACTACGTTTTAAAAATGGAATGCAGGGGGAAAAGCACATGAGCTGTGCAAAAACAGACAAACCTTGCCAGAGATTTCAATCCCAATCTCGTCAAGCACTTGATTAACAATATCTTGGGTTTCTTCCTCTTCATCAGAAGCATCAAAAATGTCATCCAGAGTATCATTAACTTGGAAGAAAGAAAAAAAAATACAGATTGCATTAAGCAAAARGGTGACTAACATGAGCTAGTACCATCTTTCTACCCTCCCAGAACACAGCAGTAGTACCACAGTGTGAGATACCAGCAGAAGGCACCTGGGTGTGAGAGAGGCTTCCTTAGCTCAGCCTTGCAAAGCCTGTGAGCACAACCAGGGCAACAACAGGGTTTGGTTTTCTTCATAAAAATGCTCAGTTCCACCAAAAGGGTTCAGCTGCTGTATCTCCCCCCATATTAGATTTTAACATTTCTGCAAAACATGTATAGTTTCACAAAAATCCCTTTCCTCTCCTCTTCCTCCAAGTACACTGCAAAGTTGTAAACTACTCAGATAACTTGTGTGCAGTTGAGGTGTTTCCATCTTGGTTTGAGTCCATGCTACTTAATATGACCAACAAAGAGGCAGGGATTGGGATGGGGAGACTGTGAGCAACACCAGGAATTAGCTAACAGTGAACACATGCAAGAACAAGGAACTTGCTGCCTCCCCAAAAAGTTTTTTGTGGCCTAATTTAAGAAAAAGGAGRCAGAACCATATCATACCACCGTGTGCAGAAAGCTGAAATTATCAGTATCTAAATTAAGGCAAAATTTCAAGTCTCCCTACCAGTTATACCATCAAGGCCTTGAATGGGTCTCAAACCTTCTTTCCCCCCAGAATGTTCCTTCTAAAATTATGATGAATGTTTTGCAGAGGATGGGAAGGAATGGATTCTAGATTTAATACCTAGAGCTTYTAAGAAGTCTAAGGCTCAGCTTTCCTGCTCAGACACACATTGTTTTGTTTGCTCTAGGTTTTTGCTGTCAGTCTCATTAACTATAGAAATAAATTTCAAACTGCCAAGAGCAACCAGCTGTCCCCTGCAGTGCAGAACTTACTCATCTCTTCAGTCATGTCCATCTTCATGTTTTCCTTCTGGAAATTCTGCATAGTTTGTAGTGTCTTTTGTGGATCCATTTTCTTATTAACTGCTTGCATTGTCTATTAATATGGAAAAAACTCTTAAATCATACAATGAGACATTAGTAAATATCAGTGCGTTCATTAAGAAAAATGCTTTAATCCAAATTTCACTTTCCTGGTCTCTCTACATCCCATGAGAACATTAGGTAAGTGACAGATCAACAGTACAGCCTGCACTTRGTAAGAAATATTGCTATTTAATGTCCTAATAGACAGACTTTTAAATGTGTGCATCTTCCTTGCACCATGACCCTCCCCATGCCTTGTATTAGGAAAAATCCAACTGATCTGAATGAAAAGAATGGGGAACATTTCAGAACTTGAAGGCTACACACATTAAAGAAGTAAATGGCTGCAGGTTCCTATTCAGAAAGGACCATTTATTTGAACCACCGCTGGAGGACAGGCCTTAAATTGTTTCTTGATGTTACAATTTAACGGAAAAATTACTTTTCTCTGGAAAGAAAATATCCAAGTGTTGAGGAAGTGCTTGTTTAGGGAGTACCTGTGTGATGGGTGGAGATTCTGCTGTGACAGTGAAATAAACTTTACCTATTTTACTGCCTTTGTGGGCACTGCTATGGGGTACTTCCTTCTTTCCCAAAAAGCAAGTTACTGTGGGATATCAGGTTCTAAATACAGAAATAAGCAATTCAAATGTAAAATTTAACCATCATTGAGAGGACAAAAGACTTGGTTAATGAAAAGAGATGGTATCAAGCCAGGCTTTACAGAAGGGCTTCTGCCTTCATGTCTGAGTTTGTTCAAGGTGATAATGCATTATGATACTAATGTTACTTGAATTTCAAAGACTGTGCTCATGGTCACATTATTTGAATTTAAGAAGTTGTTCTGGACTTGGAAGGTGTTGGTATAAATGGATGTCAGAAGTATCTGCACTAATAGAGAGTTTATATACCTTCAGAAAATAAGGGTCAGATGCATGAAAAAAATAATCAGGTAACTTAACTGGACTTTACTATGTTCAAAATTAGCAACATATATGCTAAGAAGTATACTGAAAGTATACATATTTGCCTTGTTAAGGCAACTGATCCCACACATTTTTCACTGATGGTTTTATGAGATTAACAGTTCTTTCAGCTTTCCATGTTGATAAGGCAAAATATTCACTTTAAAAGTGATCAAAAGAATTTAAGACCTTTCTCTCCAAAAATGTTACACAAATAGTACATACAATTACCTGCTGTTTAAAAATATTTTTAGATTTTTTTTTTACTGACCTAATCTTCGTAACTACTCCAGTGACACTTTGGTTTTGAGAAATTTAATCCAAGATCTACCACAGGTAAAAACAAGTCACCCATGTAATAATTAAAAAGCAAGATTAACTTGTTCACGAGTGCTGTTGTAAGAATACTGAGCAAGGTGTTGAACCTGATCAGTCAGACAAGTCCAATGTGTAAATTTGCTGCAGAGCCACAGCTCTGAATCACTGGCTGGCTGGAATCTGCCCTCATGCTGTGTCTGGAAGGCACCTGACCACCAAGCCTTTGTGGTAATTCCTTTCTGCACTGAGTTGCATTGCTGTGTTTAACTGGATTTAACTTGGACTGGGATCAAAGCCCAGCTTGGTTTACAGTGATGCATAATAATTCTGCTTCCTGCACCTTGAGCTGAGCAGTCCTCCTAGTCAAAAGCCAAATCCCTCTTTATCAATTCAGGGAAATAGGGTTCAGGAAAAAGTTCACACCTAACTTGGAAAACYGAGATTTTTCACTCTTTTATGAGATGAGACCTGGGAGGAAACTTAATGCAATACTCCTTCTGAGAGAGCACAGAGACAATGACAGCAAACTCCAGATTAGACTTTTTTAGGAATTTTAGATCCAAAGCAATAACCTACTTTCTTCAAAAGCCATAAAGCTATTGTGACACAGTGCCTTGATTTCTAGACAAATCATGCCCTACTTTTTCCCAGTAAAAACTGCTTGTGACAATAAATACAGGCAAGGCACTGTAGCAGCAGGGTTTGGGKTTTTTTTTATGTACTAAAAGAGTTCATTCACTGGCATTAGTTTATTTTTGTCATGTAAAAATTTGACAGATGTCTAGCCCAAGAAAGTATGTAGGTGCTATATGGATAGATTGACCAAACAAAAATATAATAATATAAACCCAAGTGAGTTTTAGTACTGCAATTACCAAAAATTACCCAAAATAATAGATTTTTTGCAACCATATACTGCATTTGAATATAAAAAAGAGTATCTTGTGGTGCCTTACTTTTGCCGTGGCTGACATAGCTCCTGCCATCTTCATCTGGGAGTTCATGACCTTGGTTTGAGTGGACATGGAAGTGACTTTGGAGCTCACAGCATAGGTTCGGTTCTTCTGCTTCCGCAGCTGCACCAGCTGCTTTGCCAGCACTTTGCAGGCCTCTTTGTTACCAGTCTTAGCCATTTTCTTGATTTCCAGTTCCTGTGAAAAAAGGAGTGAGATAAACTCAAACTCAACAGAATTTCCATTTGCGCAAAGACGATAATTAAGYCTTACCGCTAATAATTAAATTAAAAATTAACTATCCTCTTAAATCTTTTAAGACATTTAATTTATATAAATAGCTCCTTGCTTTTTTAACAAGGCTGTTCAGCAGAATCAATGTCATGCTGGTATGATTTGACCACAAGGAAAAAACTCAATGAGACTGAATTATAGTGTGGTAACACAYAGTTCCCCCAAAGACTTCAATTTCTGCATGATGTCACATTCACTTCCACGTGCACATTTGATTCTGTATCTGGATAAGCAGCCACACTTCAAAAAAAGCCCCAAAAAGTGAAGGAATTATGATGTCCAGTCACCTAGTGGTGCCACGACTCTCATCAAGTTTGATTTCTTGCAATCAAACAACATCACTCATGTAAGAAATGGAGAGTTCTTTTCAAGTCTTTTTCAGCCCCAAGAGAACCTCACAGCCTTTTTGAGGAAGAAGTAGATAAAGTAGATGACCAATAATGATGTTAGTTAGATGACCAATAAAGTTAGATGATCAATAATTATAGGCTCTTCACCCTTATAATTTGGCTGGACTTAAATAATAATAAAAATAGCATAATTTAACATGTGCTTATGCTGTAAGAAAGACACTTCTGTCTCAGAAAACCAAACCCCAATCTGTCAATTAAAAGAGAAATAACAATCTGTTTAGCCCAGAGGTACCCGGAAAAAGCCTGGCACAAATAATGTTGTCAGCTGGGATTCTTCAAAGTGTGCTTTCTGATTTGTTACTTGGTAACGTAAAAATTGCAACAGCTTTTTCCTCTACAGCCTTTTTAAGCAGGTCTTGCCACAGTGGCTCAGTTTTCTGTACATGTCCATTTGTCCATTTTGATTTTTACCATTAAATAAAAGCAGCTTTTAAAGACCAGCTTTCTCCTGGATTTTTCAGGATAATATCCCTGCTATAGGTATGCAGTTGCTTCACTTTATGTGCACTGGTAATCCAGAAAACTGCACTTCTAAGAAGCTATGAAAAGATAAATTCTAGTCCCCAGGACATGCAGAACAGTCACCTTTAAAGGCAGATGTAAACTGCCCCACTGTATTACCCTGACTACCAGAAAAGTTCACAGTTAAGTTTATGCCAGAGATGCCTCTGGCACAAAATCCCCTCTGCAGATTCACAATTTCTTAAGGGTGTGTCATACACACTATTTTTAATCCAGGAAGGTACAGAGTGGCAATGAAACAGCATGAGACTGTTCAAACCTTAGAGGCCTGAAATAGAAGTAAAGCTGTGCTCTTTGAAAGTAGTTCACAGAAGCCACAAAAATTCCTATAACATCACCAGAATATTATTTCTTTTTTTTTTTTTTTTTTTGTATCTAAAGAAGGTTGGAGGGATTAGTCTGCAACCCATATTTTAACAGCAAATGTTTGAAAATAGGGATTTTCTCAGTAAGTTGAAAGACCAACATAGCTTTTATAACCTGATTTTTTCAAAGCAAAATACAAACCACTGCTAAATTACTGCAGATAACCCACCTGCAGAAAGCAAACCCTATCAATCAAACAGATTATTTTACTCCTCATTAAAAAGAATTCGGGTCATTTTGGTGTACATTATCTGCTTTTGAGAGGTCTGGGGYAAGCTTACTGAAGTCAGTCATGTTCTTTTGGGAAAAAAATCAAAATTCGTACAGTTATATCAGGTTACTGAACTGAAACAGAGCTGTCTGCATACATTAAGGTATTTTTAGATGTAGAAATAATATAACTGCATAACTTGGTTTTCTCAGAGTATTACCTTAAAATTAAGGGGGAGAAAAAAAAGAGAAAGCACATAATGAAATGTTTTGAGATTGACTGATAAGCCCCTGATCCTTCTTCACCTGATCTGACACTGAAAATTAATATTTATTGTCCATTGCTACTCTCATTCCAGGAGCAAATTTTAACTTTTTCAAAGACATATTTCACTGCTCCTTTCTTCTCCTGAGAAACCCAACATTTCTGAAACCACTTAGTGTGGTAAGTAATCAACACTTGAGCCTGAATAGTCACTAAAATTAAGCTTATTTCCATATTTGGAATATTTCATACTGAAAAAAATGCCTTATTTATGAGCAATTTACTATATTTTACACGTCCAAGGCTTTCAGAAACAGTTTCTCTGATCTTTTAGTTTATTATTCCCAGCTCTTGGTATTCATGCAACCTGCTGCCACAACCCACCACCTCAATAGCTGCTGGAACAGGCTGGATTTGCACAGCTTTTCCCACAGTCTGAGCATTCTTCATGCATCAAACCCCACCATCTGGCACATCCATTTCTCCTCTTATAGTGCCACACAGGTGCAGCATTCAGCCACTGAGTACTTGAAAGCTCACACATATTAAGTTCTGAATACATCTTAATTTAGGCAAACAGTCCTACTATTATCAGCTAATTTTAGGGAAATTCTATCTGAATGAAAAGAACARCTCCAGGGGTACTCATGACATCCTGTGGTTTTTCAAGTACTCTCTCCCACTGGACAGTCATGGTAACATGTGATAGYGCTTCTACTTCTCTTAATTTTTCCACAAGACAAGTGATTTACAAACCTTTTAGAAAAAAAAAAACATCTTCTGAAGGACAGAGAATGCTGGGAATTGTAGGGAATATCCAATGTGGTTATTTTATCTAAACACATTGTTTCAGGATTTTCCTATGTCAAAGGCTGAGAATCACTTTTAGACAGTAAATATTTTCCAACATAATTTTAACTGAAAAACGAAAAGGGGAAGACAGCTGTTCTTAGTATTTCATTATTATGCATTGATTTGTATCGTTAAAATCTTGCAAGTTTTTTATCGCGTGTGTGTGTTTTAARGAACAAAATAAAGTTCCCTGCCATACTTACCAGTTGTTTTTCCTGTTTTTCAAGTGCTGCTCTATCTCTGCTTATAGCCCTCTGTGTACCTCTTAACTCTCGATTTTGCTCCTTTATTATATCTGGAAAGAAAACATTGATAGCTGGGCAAAGCTTTTCATACACATCTGCTAAGCACCCTGCAGACATGCAGCATGTTTGACACCTCCCTTTCTTCAGAGTGAAGTGTCAACATTTCAGCTACAGAAAATATTAGCAAAAGACAATTTGGTGTATACAACATCATTGTGTCAGCAGCATGGGCTATATCCTGTTAAAAACAAAGCTGTTTTACCTTTACCTAGGATGTTACTTTGCACCATAACCACAGCAAGAGCCTTAACCCCACATTAAGACATCTGTACACAGACTTTCCTGCAAGTGCAGCACTAACTCAGCAATATCTAGGTCACTGCAATCCCACTGCTCTTCCCCCAGSCAGGCCTGACTGCAACAGGTAGGGCAGCTGAAGGAGCCTTGAATTATGAGCTCTCAGACGAGGTGAGGAGCTCCCAGCTCCATAAAATAGTGACAATTAATCCCAGCTGCAAGTCCTGGATCCTGCTCTTCTGTGTCCTTACTCTGCCCTGGGGGAGCTTCCTCTCCTCCACATCTGTGTAGCCCCTCTTCAAGTCAGTCTATAAAGCAACAGTGTTTGAAATTTTCAATTAGGAGATGCTTAAGAACAGTAAGGTAGGAAAGTAGAGGCCTATACAACAAATTTCAGTTTACTGACAACTGACATAGCAAGCAAAGCTTGAACACGGTCTGTCAGGTGAAACCTACCATCCTTCATAGGAGTTGTGTGCACTGCACTATTAAAAATTATATACTGATAACATCCTCCTATTAAAGCAAGTACTATTTACAGTCTAGGCATCAATCATGCTAGCTGCAACCAACTTTTGTTAGGATTTACAGCACGTGCTTGGGTGTGATTCACCCGGGCAAAGGCAGAGCAGGACGTCTGCATGTGACTCAGCATCCTCTGACCTCTGTTGAGGGAAGCAGTTGTTATGGAGGAGAGATCCAGCTTCTCCTGTATCTGCACTTTGGGTGGGAGTTTGAAAGGAGCAGACTGTCACATGAACTTTCTTGAGAGCTCATGAAGGAGAAATTCTGGAATCACAGGCCACCCTTTTCATTTTTTAAGGTTCGAGGCTATTTTTCTACAAACAGGGAGAAGCCTTAGCATTCTTCATTCCCAAAGCCAGAAACACTGTAAAACAAACATCCATTGCTAGAATTACTTCAACGTTAATAGGTTTGAATCAGAAAAAAATCCCAAACCTTTAGTGGCATTTTAAAGAGAGAATACACATTTCCTCTTCCAAGCTTGCTGGAGATTGCCCAGTCCTTGGGCAAACATATATATATTAAAAAAAAACAGCGTGGAAATGACACCTGTTTTTACAGTGCTACTACTGCTGTGAGTACTACAGAAAAAGCATCCTTGGGAGAGGCAGACTTTTCAGTGGACAGTAACTAAGAACTGAAAGATGGCATGGGATATAACTGCATCCTTCACACTGGCAAAACAGCAGAGAAAATCATTCTGAAAATGCTACAGGCAAGTAATTTTGAAGGTAGATAAATGTATATTACTTGCACAGCTGCACTTGGTGAAATTGAAAGAAAAAGCTTAATAGCCACATACAAGACTGGCTTTCCTAACTACAGTACTTAAAAAAAAATCCTTAGTATAGTGAGCTGGAGAGTACTTAGGAGACAATAAGGGTAAGCACAATGCTTATTTCTGTAGTTTCTGATCCCCCACAGTGGCTTTAACTAAGGACAGCAATAAACTGGAAACAACTATCTGCAGTTACAGACTATTTAATTTGTTTTTAGAAGTGAAGGCCAAGATGAGAACTTGGTTCTTGTTTGTTTCTGATAACCGAGGAGAATTCCCAGCTACTAGAGCAGTCAGAATACGACAGGTTATTCTGAGATAAGTCTTATGCCATTAGCCACTCCTGTGTGTCACACTGTCGTCACTCACACACCAGGGCAAGGAGGAAACATTCCTTAAAACAGGCTGGACAAGAGACATCCAGCAGGGCTTTTCCTGCCTCCTCCAATCCTTCCTTGGTCATGGCAGCTTAATGCCAGCTCCCCTTCTTCCCCTCTCAGGTGCTGCATCTAAAATGGGAAGAGCCAGGTGGGACCTGTGCGTGTTCCCTGCTGTGACACACAATTGGTGGATGTGCAGCGTCATTTTTTGCGAGCCCTTTTCAAACGCCGACCCACCACCAGCTCTGACACCCAACACACCAGAGAGCCAAACCTGGCGCTCGCCAACCCTGGGCACGACAATGTGGAGATGAGCATCGCCCAGCRGCCTGCTGGCAGCTAAGCCGTCCTTTGGGGCTTCATTTGAGGATGGTTATTCCTGCTGAAGTTTAAGCGTTTTGGTACCAGCCTGGCCACAAAGAACCAACACCAAGTTGTTTGCACAGCGGCGGCGGCTCCCGCAGCCCGGACGTGGCTCCCACCCACGGCACCGCTCGCGTCCCGGCTCCCCCTGGGCCCCACAACTCCTGCCGGGCCTGTTTTGTGTCCCTCGCTGTTTTATGCTCCTCCTCCTCCCTCACCCACGGCCCGGGATGGCCGGGCCCGGCTCCCACCCCTCCCGGAGCGCCAGGAATCCCCCGTCCCGCTGTGCCAGGGCCGGCCCGGCCCGGGGGCTTTCCCTGAGGGCCGCCGGTGAGTCACGGCGGCCGGGCCGGGGCCTCCCGCKCCGCTCCCCGGAGCTCCCGCTCTGCCGGGACGCGGGGCCCGAGGCCGCGATCTCCGCCGGGCTCCCGCTGCCCCGGAGCCCCGGCCGGGACCAGCCCCGCGCCCGGGGCCGTGCGGGGGCTGGGGGCGGCCGCTGCCAGGGGCGCGGCGGGGCCTCCCCGGGCGCCCACTCACCGTCCACGGTCTTCTTCTTGAAGAGCGAGGCCATGGCGGCAGCCGGACCCCCGCAGCCGCCTCGGCGGGCTCCTGTCGCCTCCTGCTCCGGTGACCAGGAAGCGGCCGGGCCGCGATCGCCCGCCCGGCTCCGCCTCCCGGCGCCGAGGGGCGGGCGGGGGCCGGGCCGGGCCGGGGCTCCGCGCTGCGCCCGCCCACGCTGCGGGGCCGGGCCGGGCTGGTCCCGGGAGGCGCGGCTGGTATGGGCTGGGGAGCGGCTGCGGGCTAGGCTTCCCTTCCTCTCTGTGGGGTTTTTCTGTCTGTCCGCCCTGGTTTGGGCACCTCGAGCCGCGGGAGAGGCGCTGAGGGACCGACCCGGCCGGGGATGTCCCGGCTTCCCGCTCTGTCCCTTGTGTTCCCTTCTTGTACTCTTTAAAGAGAGTAATTTACTTCTTGTAATCTTTAAATATTAAAATGAAAACATACCAGAAGTTAATTCGGCAGCGTGGCGCTCGCCGCTTGGTTTTGTGAAAACACCGGTCTCGCTGGAAATAGCAARTTTTCACTGGTTTTCATGTGCCCCTTTAGTTCCTTCTCACTGGTTGAAATCCCGATCATGTGTACACAGACACTATGGGAATTCAGCGAGCTTCTCTAAGGAAACCTCGTGCGTGGGCATCCGGAGGGATTTGGGCACAGTTAAACAATTAAACACACAATTAAACACACCATTAAACACGCAATTAAGCAGTGGGGTCGCTGCCCGTCCGTGACAGATGAACGGTGGGGTTCGGGATTTTCTGTTCAGGAGCATCCCGGCTCTCACCCCAAGTCATTGCTGACTCTGGAGAACTGATTACACATTGGTTTTCTTGGATATGCCTTTGTCTGAGGGTCACAAGCCCTTCTGTGCACAAGAGTATGGAAAAAGGAACAATAATTTTCTTGGTTTCAACATGTAATTACAATCCTTAATTTTTAATAAGGTAGTTTATAACGTAGCTGTGGTTTTCATTGTTGGCGATTGCCTACATATGCATCATGCCCTTAGAAAATAGAAGAAGGGCCTTTATTAAAAAAGAMAGAGCTGTAGGTTTGAATGCCAGCTAGATATAACTTCCCTTACTTTGAAGTGTTGGGGATGATTATGTTAATGTGCAAGGAAAAAAAGAAGTGACTGGAATGTAGTACTGCATTTTGATGGCTAGATATAAAYTCAGCCTGAGAAACAATCGTAAGTTTATGGTTGCAGTACCCTAATAAACCACACTTTTATAACCTTGCATGGAGAAACGATCTATTAGAATATTGTAATAGCAGTGTAAGGATGTATGTGGGCATGGAGAGGTACAGACTATGTGCTTGCTGTCAGTATTCCCTGATTTTCTGAAAACACTGATTTTGTTGCAAATAGCAAGTTTTCATTGTTTTGCATGTGTCCCTTTAGTTATTTTTCACTGATTGTTACAGGCTGAAATCCAGACCATGTGTGATGACGTCAATAAATGACATCAAATTTGTGGAAATTTGGTGCTTCTCTATGAGGCAAGTTAAATAGAATACACTTTTGAAGTTTATTCCTGCACGTCTGTACTCTTTGTTAGGTCAGATCAGTCAGACATGGGTTAGCAAGCAGGACTGAAATCCTGGTTTTGAAAATGCACAGATGAGGGGGAGGAGAGTGCTTGTAATTTAGATTCAGATYCCCACTTTCCTTGAGAGAGAGGCTGGGCAGCTTAACTACAGGRTACTCTTAAATTGTGCTAATTAGCTATGAGACCAGAAATGCTTTTTTCTGTAATATTTCTTCATGAATGTTTAATTGTGATGAGATAAACAAAGATGTCCATAATAGGCTTCATGACTGCAATAAATACAGTATGTCTGAGCTACTGCTTGCCAAGACTTACTTTTCTGTGTTGTAAGCCTGAATGCTGGAATGCTATTGTATATATTGATAGTAGAGATAAGAGAAGCCCTCCAATTTATCTTTTAAATTATTAGTGCTTAAATATCAGTGTTTCTTTTAGATTCTAACTTGGTTCATGATTTAATCACCAATCAAAATGTAAAAAAAAACCCCACTAGTTCTTTATGCTACAGGTAAATTTTAAAAATCAATCAGATGGAATAAATAACCTTTCCTTAGTGACTATATGCAAATATCTCTAGCAAACCGAATCAGGGACTCTGTGTTTCCTGTTTGTTGGATTTACAGTGAAACTGGCACACAACAACTGGTTTAGCAGGAGGATATAATATCCTGTATTAATTTAAAAATGAAAACCTTGAAGTCAAAATATGAAAAAATGAATGGGTAACAACACCAGATTAAAGCTAGTGTTCAGTGTTCCAGAGTTGTGCTTAGAAAAAAAACCAGGAAGGMGGGTTTGTTTTTAGAGGCATAGATAAGCTATTCTAGCATCGGGGCACTGGAGTACTTAAGCACATAGTTAATTTAAACCAGGTGATGAGGTTCAGTCTGCTTAAATCTAAGCATGTTTAGGTAGTTAGAGGAAACAGCTGCTATGAAGAGACCCTGGAAAATTTGTGCTTTCAGGTACTACTCTCTAGAATAGTAGATAAAGTGTCTGATTTGAAAAAAAAAATCCTTTCCTGACCGTGTTCTTGGGAGAAAAAAGGAGAGGTGAGCTTTCAGATGTGTGAGCCTTGAAGAAGTTCTTGAGGTCATGCTTTAAATAGTTTTAAGATTTCTGGTCTAATGAAGGTTGCCGGACTTCCCTGTCTCCTTTTCTAGTGTGAGTAAAGCATTGCAAGTGAACTTTCTCTGACAGCTAAGGGAGACTGTCTTGGGATGCTTTGTGGATAATGACCCAAATTCAGTGCTGTTTGATCTATTCTGGGCCTGTCTAATTCCTGCTCTGCAGATATAAGGAAATTAAATGAGGCTGTGTGTAGTGAAGAATGAAGTGGTTAACTTGAAAATTACAGAGGCCTGAGAAAGATAAATGATCAACGACTGTACAAATGTATTGCTTTATGAAATGCACAGCACTTTACATGTAAAATAAARTTATGAGGAGAAGTGTCTTTGGTGCCTCAGCAAGTGGCCACTTTCCAAATTCTGCAATGCTTTACCTTATCCTGGAGGAGCTCCATGGGAATCAAACTATTTACTTGCATAGGAGTTTGTGAGATTGTGCTGAAGGCTCCATGACTTTATACTTGTCATGTGAAGGTGGGCTGAGCTAGGAGAGGGGGCAGAAAGGAAAAAGCAGGGAGAAAATTCCAGACCCTAATGAAGCTCAGGCTGCAGTTCACCCCGACACCTGGATCTGCAGTGGCACCAGGGGAATGCTGTGGCTGTGTTCAGTGTGGTGGTGATGTTAAATGTGTGGCTCTGCTGAAGTCTGGGTGTGTGGCATCCTGTTATCTCTAACTGCACCCATTAGCAATGGAACCTGGCAATGGGAGTGTGCTCTCCATGGTGGGGAGGCCATGGAAATACAGAGGCACAAAATCTGGGAGGATTAGAAAAAGGTGAAGCAGAAAAAGGCAGGTGAGAGGTGGTGGCCAGCGCAAAACCAGGGTGTAAATATTTGAAGAGTAAGGAGTTGGAAATGGTAGCAGTAAATGAAGACAGCCCTAGGAAAGAGGATAGAGAAGGTGAAGAGGAGCTTTTGGGGAAATGCTGTGGCTAAAGATGGTGGAGGTTTCCTCCACTGCTGCAGTTCTAGAGGATTCAAATAAATTCAGATTCATTTTCCCGCTTTGTTAAAAAAAAAAAATAACTTATTTATTTGTGCTAATGTAAAAACCATGTTTTATACAGCATATCTCACCCTCACCTTGCAGATTAGACACCTTTCCAGCAACATTYGTGGAAAGCTCACGAGAACTGGAAAATACCTCATTTGTAGGAGGAAAATGGGGAGTCACACCTAGCAAATACACAGGTATGAAATAACCTTTATAAATGCTGATAGTAAAATTATTGAAATCGATTTCATGAGAGAAAATTACCTGTCTACAAATAATGCCCATAGTGAATTGCTGTCCAGTAAGAAAAATGCCACAATCAATGAGGTGGCAAAGGGAAACAAGTCAGGAAGCTATTTGGAAATAGCTTATAATTCTAAACATTTTAATTTTTAAAAAGTGTATTTTATTGATCTGGAAAAATATTGAGGGATGTGGTGAAACTGAAATATATGAGAATGTTTTACTTTCCGTCTGTTCACAGTTTAACTTGAACTGGGCATGTGTGTGAAGCAGAGAATGTATTGTTGGTGTTATTCATAACTGTTTTTTGCTCTCCCTGCCTAAAAAGAATCAATTGCCAATAGACTGCTACTCTTCTAAGCCTTACACCACACAAGGTCCAAGAGGTTAGAGGATAATACACATTTAGGTGTGTAGGCATGACTTGATTTAATTTGCTCTTGTGAGTACTTGCTGACATCTATGGAGATTGAGATTGTCTTTTTATGAGAGAGGGTATTTGTGATGTACATGTTTTGCTTGATACTCTGCTCAATTTGCTTGACAGACCTATGAATAAGTAAAAACCAGCAAGAATAAGTTGAAGGAAAACTGTAGTGCCTGAAATGTGAAACGTTACTCTAGTTTGCTGGAAAGCTTTTAGTGAACTGAAACCTTGAATGTATAAAGGGTGTTGTCTTCATCTAGTTTTTTTTTTTTCTCCTAAATGCATTTATGAACAATTCTGGGGGCAAAAAAAAAAAAAAACCAAACCCAACCCAAAATACTCCCACCCTTAAAAAAATYCTCAACAACAAAAAGAAAACTGCCAAATTCCCTCATCCTTAATGTGTGTGGGGGGAGGCAAGTTTTTTCTGTTGCACAGTTAGCCTAACAAAGTAAGATACATATGTATGCAAGAGTACACCTTACTTTTAGTCACTTTCAGCATCTTCTTAATAAAGTAAGAGTACTTTGAACTGCTTATTATGTGCATGAAGTTCAGTACTTTGTGAAGCCTCCTAAAAGCCTACCCCCTCCTTACAGAAATCTGCTCTTAATTATCACCTTGATTGGTGCTAATAGGACACTTCTGACTTGCAGCCTGCATCTTTTATAACCTTCACATCTGATTACAAGGTTTTTCCTTCATGGAAGAGCAAACGCTTCACTATGAAATAGTGCCATTACTTTATACCAGCAGAGTCAGTTTTGCTTCAGTAATCAAATACAGTAGGACATCTTATTTCTGTAGGGCATTCATGAAATCAGAGGTTATACTTTTAAGAGCTTTTGCTTGCAAATATCATTTCTTTAAATGACTTTTCCCAGAGAGAAAAGGAAATCCAGGCTAGCAACAAAATAGGTAAATACTGTTAGCATTTTATCACAAGCTTCAAGACTTCCTTAAGGCATCAAGTTCTGAAAAAAAATAGAGTAAGATATTATGGGGAGGATATTTATTATTACAAACTGCAAAGTCAACAGGGACTGCTAAATGTTCTTGCAGTCATAATAGCCTATCTCATGTTAATTCTAGCCCAAAGCTCTGTGACTCTTTATGTGCAGAGATAATGGGGGGTAAAACTGTATTTTTAGTTTAGCACCAGATTCCTCCCAACCATGGAAAATAAATTAGGGAGCTTCACAAACTAAAAATGATTTGGGCTTTGGAGGAATTCCCAGCAATAATATACAAGACTTATTACCCTGGGTAGTTAGAGGGTCCCATATGTTTATGGCTGATAGTAGTCATTTTGATGGAATATTGCCTCAACAACTTGTTTTCAAGTAATTTGCCTGCAACCCAGATCTGTCGATCCTAAGAGAAGATCTTAGGTTCCTAAGAAAAGATATTTTTGGAAATGTTATCCTTGTTTGTACTCCCTATGTGTCTCTTAGGTAAAATGCAGTGTATTTTCCCTGGGAAAAAAGCTGCATTTGTGGTCAAGTTTCTACATTTATTTTAGCTAGAGTCCACTACACATCAAAATTTAGCACATCAAGGCTTGGGTTATATCGGTTCAGATTTGAGAACATGTGTGCATTTTTTTTTTTTTTTTGAGTAAAAGACACTACAGGTAGTTGTTCTAAAAGAATGCCTTAAAACCTAGAAAATCCATCTTAAGGTTATTGCTGTACGTTATTTGTTTGACATTGTTATCTAGGAATGTGGCTGCTTTATAATGGAATGCTGTATAATGTAGGGGGGAAAACATCAGTCCATCCCCCAGAGAATATATTGTCCCAAAATAGTAAGGAATAATATGTGAATGTCAACAAGCAAAGAAAGCAAAAGTTAATTTATGTAGCCTCACATGTTGTCTGTGCATAGGTGTCAAGATAAAAAGAAGTTAAGCTTTAGAAAAAAAACATCAGTTAGAGGAAGACAAAAGATGCTTGTTAGAAGTAAAATTAATAACAGTGTCCTAAAATCTTAACAAGAATGGAAAGAATCAGTGTGGTCTATGAGGGTGTGGAGTTTGGGATAGGCCAGGGAAAGCCTTGAAGACACCTGGAAGGAGGCAAAGAAAATGGCAATGTGGTMAAAGAAATTATCTGAAGAAATGGTCTTTTGGGGTTACATTTATTGAGTGGTATTGTGATGGTATTCTTGAATTCATGTGAAGATAATTTTAATATATTTAGGAAAATTAACATTTCTTTTAAACATTAAGGGAATAGAAAACTGTCTGTTAAAACTGGAAATGTCAGTTCAAGKAGCTCTTATCTTGGTCTTGTTGGTAATGATTTATATTTTCCCTGGGGTTCAGAATGCTTGTCATTTACACTGTCCTTGGGGTACAGCTATAGCTGCCTATAGGCCCAATCCAACAAAAAATATGTTCAGTTCCTCTCTGACAAAAGTGTATATAAACCTCAAAGTCACTAGAAGCTGCTCTGAAAGCATACACTCCCAGAAAGATATATTTTATATTGCAGTGGACCCTAAAGTGTCATAAAAAATGGCATATCCCTTTTTTCCTTTTTTTTTTTTTTGTGGCTTTATGACCAGCAAGACAGCATCAAGCAGTTTATTGCAGACCTGGTTTATGCCTTGCAAGAGAGCAGTGTAGTAGACCCTTGTGCATGCTTTGTTTTCAGCACCAGCCCTGGAAGCAATTTTGAATCTCATTTGATTTTAGTTGAATCTATGCTCTCTTTGTTGACTGTGTGAGCAAATTTAAAAAAAAACAAACTTAAACTAATGTTGTTTTTGTTGTTTAAAAAGGCATTTAATTTATTTTTTATTAGCTTAAACTGTATTTGTACATCATGCTTAACAGTTTTTCTTAACTCTTKAATGCCATTGTCACTTTATACAGCTGGGATAAAACATATGCCATTTCCAGAGATAGGGAGAGGCACACACAAATGAGGATTCAATCCTACAAAGCCAGGCAAGACATTTSAGCACATTAATTTGAGCAAGAATTCGATGCATAATCCCTATAGAAGTTAATTGGGATGTTTCATTGGTAAATGAGGTAGCCAGGATCCATGGAAGTGTCAGTATCCTTCAGGGAGGCTCAGCTGTCACTGACAGAAGAGGTGTAAGCAGCCTCTCCTCTGCTGGTACAGCATCAGGTCTCCTGAGCTGAGCCTTGGAATCTCATTAGGTCCTGATTCAGGGAACTGGTCTGGCTTAACCTTTAAATTGGGTTTGGAAATGCATGGCTCTCTTTTCCTTTCAAATGAGTAGTGTGGCAACTGTTTGCTTATAAAATATCAGCATTAAGCTCAGTTACTCCTTGATTCTCATAGAGCTGTAATTGCCAAAAAAGTGTGTGTGGCAGTTATGGACCTTGCTCCTATTTTAGAGGGAGAACACGGACCACAGAGAGTTCTGATGACCCAGTCCCTTAAAGTTGTTCTGAAGCTGCACTCAAGGGGTGGATCCTTCTTTCAGCAGAAAAGTCCTTTTATCAGGATTGCATTATTTCATTATTTTCTCAGCTGTCCTGGAGATCTGAGCCCCTCCAAGTAGGAGGGCGTCTTGTGGCAGGGGGAAATGAAGCTGGCTGGAAGGTCAGGGAAGAGAAATATGTATGTGATTTGCCTTTTATTTTTTGGTTTTTTCAGCAGTGATTTCTGATTGTAGCTGCTCCTGGGAATTAGATATTTTGGTTTAAAGAATAGTATACCAGGAATTTTAAAAGACAGTAACAACATTCTGGCATGGGCTGTTTTGTTCAGAGTTCTGCTGACTACATCACTTAATAAATGAGGTATTTCATTATTAAGTGCCTGTTCAGAACCAAGGAAATTTGTAATGTTGGCCAAATTCACTAACTTAACAGTTTAGCTGTCACTGCAGTATGAATTACAGATAGTTTCTGTGGTTTTAGTTGCCATTCGAATTCATGGAAAGCTTTAATAAAGGGAATAAAAAGAGGATTATCATRCACTTTCCTCTTGTAGAGAAATAGATGACACAAGCACATCAATTTTGTCTCACTTAAAAATAGCTCCCGGAAACAGTGGTCTGTGAGGGAATAGGGCTGATTGACTCATTGGTTGTGAATAATTTAGCCTGAAAGATTAGCATTTTTGTACATGTATTATCCATGGAGGACTGAATTCATCTATTTGTTATTATAATCTTCCATTTAATAGTTTATGAATTGCTGTCTGAATTTTTTGGAGATGTGCTTAATTCACTGCTTTGTTATACGTGATGTGTGATGGTCCTCTGAGTCATCTTGACAATTTCTGAGTCCTCGCTGGAGGACTGGGACATTCAGCTGGAGAACAATGACAGGGTCCACAGCTCTTTGTGGCCACATGAGGAGATGGAGAGGATTCATATGCCAGCAATTTTTAGGAAATTATTGTCATGATGGGGGAATCTCTTCAGACTTGTGGTGGTGGTGAGGGCTGTTTTGCAGTGATTTTTTTTTTGAATTTAGTTTTGTTCAAGACCTTGAACAGAGCAAATTCCTCTTTTATWTTTGAGGAAGCAGAGTAGGACTGGSTCAGTGTGGGACTGGGAATGTGGAGTCCATAGTTACAGCTCCCARGCAGGAAGCACTGCATATAGAGAATTGAGAGCTCCTGAGGAAGGTAGTGCAAGTGCCAGAAACAAGCTGTGTATGTTAGCATGGTATTCTACCTATTAAAAATAATAAAGCAGGATTCATTAATTTCTCAGATACCTCTATTGAGTTGTGCTTTGTGTGTGTGTAATTGTATACATACAATGTGTATATGCCTCAGTTTCTCCCTCTTACACATTTCTGCTCTGGGTGAGAGTGGCGTTTTTCAGCACCAAAAAGTGATAGCAATCCTTCCCCACTTCCTTCTCAAGGCTGTTGTATTTTAGTCCATATTTAGTATTTTAGTTTTTGAAGTGCTCTGAGCGTGCTGACCATTGGTATGGAAAACCCAACGGTGCTTTGGATTGCACTAATGAGTAGCAGGAGGAATTAAAGTTATAATCACACAAGCAAATATACAAAACTACTCAATGTTAGTTTTATGCACGGTTACAATCGATGTCAAAGCTATAAGATGTTGTATAATCAAATAATTTATTAGGCACAGCTGCTTAACTGCTGACAGCAAACAACCTGTAGCTTAATTGCTCCTTCAATTGCACTGGTTTTCTGCATGGTCCTTCTGGTCCCAATACCCAAAGCAGAAAAACCCTGCCTTAGGCTTCCTGAGAGTTGTGCAAGACACTGTGGGTCATAACTCATCCATGTCAAATTAATGTTGCTGTCATGGGGCATCAGTGGCATAATGAAGGGAGAATAAGGGCATTAAGGAGACTTAGTCCTTCAATAGGACTTCCCTTCTAATTTCATTGATATGCTAAATAGAATTGTATCTTTTTTGGGTTTTTTTACCCTAACAAATGATGACAATGTTAAATAAATACTTTGAGGAAGAGATGTGAACCTTGTTATTTTAAAGTATTAATAATTTGTTTCCATTAAAAATGGAATTGTTCTATACATTTAGAAATGCAATAAGGAAAGTTGCTGCATGCTATCCATTATAAAGTTTCTTTTCCTCTAAGTTAATTTTTGATGAGTTCAATTATTTTACTCCATAAAGTACAAAGATAAATGTCCTGCCTAACCTATATTCTGCAATGGCTGTTTTAAATTTTGTTTTCAGTGTATGCAGCCAGGTAGATGAAGAATACTGATCCTTAGTGACTTGCATGCTTGGGGATCACTTAGAATAGAACCCAAGGATGTCTTTGATTGTCAATGAGAGAACTTGAGAAATTGTGCTTCATCCAATCATTGAAAACTTTTACATGTAGTGTTGGATTTTCATAATAATCACCTGATTAGGTGACATTGATTATTACCTGATTACAGGGACAAGGGATGTTCAGTCAAACAAGACTTATGTCTTGAAGTTGTTAAKTTACTTATTAATTTACTGTATCATCACAAACAGCTCTTCAGTCCTGTGGCATAATGGAAATAGGTGCTTATTCCTGTTTTGAAGATAAAACTTTTTCCTGCTTTACTTATGTCCATGTGTGAAGGTCATGTCAGTTTAGCTTTAGCCTTCACCATTAAATAATTCAGATTTTGTGAATAGCTCTGGTGCTAGATACTGTGGAAAATATATTCATAGGTCCTCACACTTTCTGTCTTCATGTTTAGAAGCAGTGATTTCTTAAACTAGGACATACATAGAGATAGAAATTAAATTTTAGTTGGTGTATCAGGTAAAACTCTCCAAGGGTCAGTCCAATGGATTTGTACTAATTCAAGGGATTGTAAGTTCCTACTGCTTTGGAAATATACCACTTGGAATGGGATTTTCTTCTGCTACTGAGCACTGGGATTGAGCAAGATCAGTTCCCACATTTCTTGTCTATACTGTAGTTCCTAGCCCTCCCTGTGAGATTCTTGTAGACATTTTAACTATGTGGAACTCACCCTCTGTGCAGACCACTTAGCACCTTTTCCTCGTGTTTTGTTCAGCTCACATACATGTCATGGCAGGTTCTCCAGTGTAATTTTTAGGCCATATCACTTATCATTCTCTTGTATCTGTAGAACTAGAAGTGAGAAGCTGTGAATTCCATCTCAGCACTGGTGCAAAAAAAGCCCTGAAATTTGATCTTGTTCCTACTGCTCTTACAGATGTATCTGTCTTGAAAGAACATGGCTATGACCTTGAACATTTGGTGGCTTCCAAGTTTTCAAATGTGCATTTAAAGGAAAGGAGAAGTAAGTTGAAAATTTAGTTTTCTGGGTTAAACTGACTTAAACATTTGAGTATGACTAATGTACCTTGTAATACATTTGTCTCTGCTGATTTCTTCCAACATAAGTAGTTGGAGTCACTTTTATTCCTGAGAGGTGTAGTTTATTTTAATGAAGTGCAAGGGGAAACTGGAAAAAATCTTACTGTTCATTTGCATGGTGAGGTGTAAGTGGAGTGATTTTGTCAGGAAAAAAGTAAATATTCTTATGTGACTCTTTCCAGTTTGTTTCCAAGTTGTTCTACAGGCCCCTCAACAAACTTGAGGCCTGTTTTTAGCACATCCATTAAAAGTCAGTCAGAAAGATAAGCTGTGGTGGGATTAAATTGGTTTTTCAAGTGTTCAACACTTTTGTGCTAAAATTCTTATGGTGGCTTCTAAACAAAAAATGGTTGTGAGCCAGAGCAGATGAGGTGGTGATGCACACAAAAGGCTGTATGTGTGTCATTTATCTGTTTATTTTGTGCAGCAAACTGAATCGCAATATCAAATGATAGTATTTTTCCTTTAGACTATTCTTTTTTGCCTTTGAACTTTTCTCAGCTGGAAGCCCAGTTTTTCTAAGTCCTTTACAAAGTGTAGGTACTTTACCAGATTCCAAAGAAATAGAGCCATAAATTTCTCACAATATTTGGCCTTTATTCCTGCTTTCAGTTTCTAAACAGGAGGACTGTTCATAGAGTGCTGAACTCGGAGTACCACAAACAGCTCAACAAAACCGAGTTAAAAATCACACAGAAGGACATGCTATAAACTAGTCCTGAGCAGCAAACCCTGTGCTTAAAGACCTTTAGAACTAGATTAGAGGAAACACAGGGAAGTAAAGAAGGGCTAGGGGGAACAAGCTGCTTCGGAGGGAGCCACATGATTCCTCGACGTGCTGGTATCAATGGATGTAGGAACAGTGTGATATATTCAGTGTGCCAACATTTGCATTACAAATGCTTGTGCTGGGTTTAGAAAAGACCTAACAGATTGTCATTGCYCAGAGCACTGGCATTACAGTGATTGCTCCGATACAACACGCGCTGGTAAAGTTTTTCTTAACCCTTGTGCTACCTCCCTCCAGCTTGAAATAGAGTTGTTTGCCCGGAGTTAGCTTTCCTAGACGAGTGCACGTTTTCATGCCCGCAGAGATCTGGATAAAACAGTTACCTCTGTTAATCACTGGCATCTGGGATATTGCGTGATTTGAGATGTGATTTGGATTTTCTCAAGTGCTGGAGTGATAGATGATGCACAGCTCGCTCAGAGCACTGCTGAGATTGCACCCAGGGCTGGCGGGAAGATGAAGTATTATGCAGGGTTTTTCACACATTCTGTGTTTCTTGTATTGTCTCCAGTTTTCTGAAGGCTGTGGCAATAAAATTAACAGCCTTTTTCATTTATGCTTTTGTTACAATGCTGCCATTTGGTTTAATTTCACTTGTTCTAATTTAGATTGGTGGAAGCTGGAAGAGAATCTTGTCTCCTAAATGAGTACATCTGGAAAATTGTGAGGGTTTGTTTYGTGAATCTTTCATTTTTAAAAAAAATTCTTCTGTAAATAAATTTTAAAAATCCTAATTTATATTTTCCTTGAAGTTCTACACCTAGTTTAAAAGCAGTGAATCTCGCATATTTTTTTAACTTTTTAACCTGAAGATCATCTCATTCCAACCTCCCTTCCATGGGCAGGAACATCTTCCATTAGACCAGGTTGCTCATAAACCCATCCAGGGATGGGGCATCTACAGCTTGTCTCAGCAACCAGTGCCTCACTACTCTGACAGTAAAGAATTTCTTCCTAATATCTAATTTAAACCTGCCCTCTTTCAGCCTAGTSCCATTCCCCTTGTCCTGTCACTGCATGCCCTTGGGAAAAGTCCTTCTCCAGCTTTCTTGCAGGCCTCCTTTAGGCACTGGAATGCTGCCAGTTGGTTTTCCTGGAGCCCTCTCATCTCCAGGCTGAACAATCCCTACTCTCTTGTGTTTTCCATCCCACTGAAGCAAAGCAGATCTGTGTAGACATCCATAAGCCCCAAGAGTGGTTATAAAAGTTATTAATCACCTCAGCAAAGCATTGACAACTTAAAAAACCCCAAAACCAACAAACCCGCCCCAAATCAACCCCTTTGTTTTATTAACTCAATGAAAGAAACATTTTATATTTGAAAAAAAATAGTTTTTAAACTGATGTAGTTCTCAATTTAACCAGTTGATCAGTGTTTTGTACTGCGATGTCAACTTACATTTAAAACTGATTGTATTACCAAAAACCCCTCTGCATCAACATTTAAATGTTCTTAATATTGATATAAGTTGCATAAAGCAATTAATACATGATACTTTGCRACTAAATGTAAGTGTCCTAACAGTTATCTGAAAGAGGAGTATAAAACTTCAGCATTTAGTGGGCAACTAACATGTATTTTGAAGGAAAGACACAGAAGCAGCTATTATTATCTGGAAACCATTGTCCTTCTATAAAGGATCTGTATGACATTTGAAAAATGGCAGCTTCAGAAAGTTACTGTACTAAACTATTTCACTGTATCTGAAACAAAGTTTCTGCTTGTCATAAAGACGTGAGGTCCAGCTTCATGTCTGGGCAGTAACACATCCAAATAGGCTCCTTATTTTATTCAGATGTCCTTCAGGGAGTGTATCATCATGTTAAAGATTCTGAATGTATAAAACCAACCCCATAGGTACTCTAAGCAATCTCTTTCAGGATAGAAATATCATCTCTGATATGTTGATGTCTTGTCTAAAGGAGTGTCATTAACTTCTTTGAGAAAGTAGTATTTTACGGGGGCTGGTTTTTGGCTCTTGGTATTACAGTCTATAATTATTAATTAATTTATGACTTGCAGTAAAAATCTTCCATAAATATTCTATGTAGAAGACAAAAGGATCTAGCATGAATGTGTTTCAAAACACTGTGTGAAAGAGGATGTAACAGCATGGTAAAAAGAAATAGCATCATAAAGCTGCATTCCAGAATCTGTGCAAATGTCCTAAGCAATAATAAATAGGATTTTGTGGGTGAGGGATGGTCATTGTATCCTTTTTATCATCTCTGAGAGAAATGAGCTGTTTCTGCAATTATCTTGCCTATTTCATCATGCCTGTTAAAACAACCTTTCATTCTGAATTTTAAGAATGGGTTTTGGCTGAAAGAAAAGGGCAGATTTGTGATTATCTAAATCGTGAAAAGACATAATATTTTATTAGCAGTCTTGGCAGCRGTACTCATGTATGCAAGCTGTAGCACAATCTATGGTATTTGTTACAGTAAAATCTAATTAAAAATTAAGCTAAGCTGATGGCATTCAGACTGCCATTGGAAAGGGGGGACTGGTTTCTGTGGGTCTCTTTGTACATATGTGTGCTGCTGCCTTTTTGTTCTGTGGCAGCCAAACARCTTCTGCCTGAGCTCAGAAATGTGTTAGCCTGCAGCTGGTTTGCGAGCTGTTGTCAGACAGCAGACACACAGCCTAGCATTTGCCAGGGTTTTGTGTGATCCTGGGTAACTCCTGTGATCCTGGATAGCCCAGGCATTTTCAGTGCTCAAACACTGGAGCCTTCTTTTGCTCCACAGTTTTACTCAGCACCGTCTTATTGGAGATTTAGACTTGCAAAACGGGGTTTATGGGAGTTTCCTAGATAAGAGCTAAATCAAAACAGCTGAACCACCTGCTGTTGGGGTTGCTCCACTCCAGGTCACTGAGGATGGCAGTGGTAAATCTCGTGTTTCATTTTTGCATATGAAGAATGACAGCTCAGTACAATGTTTTCCTGTACAACGTGTTGGTCTGGCATATAAATGCACTCCCCTTCTTGATGTGCACCAAAGGCTTGAGATAGGATTACAGGAGCTGAATAAAGAGCAGGATGTGCTGTGGTTTGCTTTCACTGACAAATGTGGCTTGTGCTAACTGTCAGCAGGGCTTAGAGAAAACTATCTTTTAAGTCAGGACTCTGATACTTACATAGTGAGCCACGTGCTCTTCTGAAAATTAACAGTTTTTCTGTGCAAGTTTCTGTGCTGCCACTTTGCTGGATTCAATTCACTTTCAGCTGGATGCGATCAGCACATTGTCCATTTCCTTCTCTGTTCTCTATAATAGCTCTTTGGAAAAGCATACCAATTATGGTGGAAGGTCTATTTCTTTTGTGATGTTTATTCCTTTTTTTTGATATTTAGCCAGAGAAGACTAACCCAAATATGTAAGATGGTGAATTCCAAATATTTTCAGTGAAAGTAAACTGTGCAGAAAAATAAGTGAATTGGTAAAAGAGAGATTGCTCAATCATTTTAGGTAGGTGCTTAACACACTTGTTTTTCTTAATTCAAATAYGTAATTGAATCAATTAATACTTTTTTTTCTTAATTCAAAGTTTTTTTCTATGTGTAAATCTTAGAAGGAAAAGAAAAACCTGTAAAATTTCCATGATTCTATTAAATTCAAAACACTGTGATGTTATCTGTAACATTGTTTGAATCTCGTATCCCTGGTTTTGGTATATTTGAGATGCAGGGAAAAATAGTGGTTCTGTATTTGGTGAAAAGTGTCCTCCAGACAGTGAAAAAGTGAAGATTGGCCAAAGACTTGGAACAGTTTTACACCAGGGATATGAGGGGAAAATTGTAAAGAAATTGTGAAATATTACAGGCAATCTCTTTTACCACTTTTTTTTTTTGGCTGCTGTGATTATCTCCACATCAGGGAAGTTTTCATGCTACAGAATTCTTAAAGTGTTTTCATTCAAGAGTGGGTTTGTGTTTACATTTTAATGCTTTCCTGTGCTCTAGAACATAATAATGGTCGTAATAATTAGCAGTATGATTGGGAGCATATATGGAGTCTAATGGAGTTTAATGAAATTTTGGTGTAGCCTGAAATTTCTTTTCAATGGAAACAAATAGAGTGAAGTTCTTTCTGGTGTCCCATAGGAGTATATCCTGTGATTTTTGCATCTATTAAGGTGATTGGCAGCATTTTCAATCCATTTTCCAATTATCTCTCCAAACACTTTGGAAAATTCAATTGCCTAAAGCTCCTTTCCCTCCCTGTCTCTGCCCCCCMCCCTCTTCAATTTATGCTACTCCTTATTTAAATAAATTGAAGAAAGAAAGAAAAATATGCTTGGTAACATTTGCTATGGAAAATGTTAAGAAGTCAGATTCTTATGGAGAACAAACTGAATTTGGTGAAACTATGAAAATACTTTTCCAGTCTTTATATACTTTGATGATTTTACCAAAAACTGTTATGGAGTATAACATACTGCTGTGCTCTCTTGCATTTTTTCACAGTAGAGTGCACTGACAGTTTCTTGTGCAAGAGACTGTTGTATCTATTTTGAGTTGAGAATTCAAAACTGTGATATTTTAGAATTATTTACTTCATATGCATACAAAGAGGAAGTTTTGTAGAGAAGTTTCCTCCCCCTTCCTTTCTAGGACTTATTTTATACAGACAGGCACACTATGAGTCACTGAAAAGTTATTGTACTTAAGGAGAAATAAGGTGGTTGGGTTTTTTTTGTTTTTTGGCTGGCTGGTTGGTTGGTTGGTTGTTTTTTGTTTTGTGTTTTTTTTTTTCTTTTGTGGATGGAAATGAAATTCATAGCTTGTTAATGTCTGTTTTATTCCCTCACTAATCACCATTGTCCACCCTCCTCCCTGTCCATACCATGGTTAATGGCTTAGCTACAAAAATCGGGGATGGATGGGAAAAGAGAACAGAGACAGTGCTAAATCTTAATATGTAAATGCATTCCAAAAGTGATGTCCTTGACATTAAATCTGTAAAAGATCCTCACTCAGTCTTCACATCATGCTGCTGCCCAGCATCCTACCTAAGCCTATTACTGCTCATACTTGCTGCCGGAATATTCATTAGCTCTTTAATCTTTTAATTCCTATGTGACAGAGAAATAATGCTTGGCAGTAATTATGTATGTGCACATGGGTTGTATGCCCATGCAACCCAAATTTTATTTCTGTTCTTCCTTTTGTTGTTGCTGTGCTTCTCTTCCTGAATCCTTAYGAAGGGCACAATCAACAACCTTCTGATGCTGAGTCTTGGCACAGGGYAAACAGATGTGCTGCCTGGACAAACACATCTGAGGCTTTGGCAGGTCATCTGGGAAGGTCCCTCACCTCAGGAGATGTTTCTCTTCATCTTAAAGGTCCTGTTGTCTGCTGGACACTGACAGTAAGTCCTTGCCAAGAGGTTACTGTGTCCTCAGCTGGCAGGACACTGGGCCTGGGTAATGAACTTAGTCCTGGGGATGTGGGGAAAACAGCAGAACTTCAGGCTAATGAGCCCAGTCAGTGCTGTGTCCTGTGAGCTGGCACCAGAGCTGGAGCATCATAAGATGCAATTCCATGAATCTGTTTCTGGGTTTAAAAGACTGCTCCTACAGAGCACAGGGAACCACCACTCCCAGTGGTCAGTAGCCAACCACTTTGTGATGAGCAATTGTATCATGGGAGAAGTTTGGCCAGAAGACATGCACAAGTCCACAGTGTTCAGAGAGTGTGTGGAGGTGCTGACTACACCTTTACTCCTCATGGTTTCTTGATTTTGTACTGAAATTGTCCACGTCTGGGCATAGCCAAGACTTATGCTGTCATGGCCAACCAAATGGGCTTTTTTGTATTTAATTCTGAAATGCAATCAGATTGTGGTGTTGCCTTTCTGTGAGACATGTTGGCACATAGTCGTAGACATCAGCCTATATGGATGGCTGGATTCGAATGTTCCTTTACTGGCCCAGCTCTTCACACCTTTCTCTCACGGAAAGACTGAAAACATCTATTTGGAAAGTGGTTCTGCTATGGCAGCCTCATGACAGCCCATTCCATTTCCCCAAACCCCTGCTACTCCATCACAAAGAAAACACCTGCTTGCTAAGGAGAAAAGGCCAAAATATGATTGGGAGGATCTGGTCAGCAAAACTGTTCAAAGGAAAACTTTTATTTCCTGCAAGAGCCAGCGTGATTCTCAGTGTGTGTGGAAATGAATAGAGACAGGGCACAGGACGTAGAGGGATGTGTGAAGAGGGACACAAATAAATAGTGTGTGAAGCAAACAGCAAAACACAAACATGTCCATGGGTGTGACCATGGCTGTAATGACCTGGCTGCCACTTCACCTTTTCCATTGTGTAAAAACCACTTTGGGATGTGGCATGAGGTCAGCTGTGTGTGTTGGAGCAGAGSTGCAATTCCCTGGCTGTGCTGGGCTGTTGTGGCTCTGCTGTGCTCTGCACACACTCCTGGACTGAGAGCAGTGAGGGGCACAATTAGGACTGCTCAGGGGTGAACTTGTGGAGTTTCCTCCGGTGTAGGAGCCCACAAAGCTCCATTAACGATGTCCATTTTGAATTGACCAACAGATGGCACCATCAGTCCCCTTTTCTCCTGTGGCTCAGAAACAGCTCCTAATCCAAACTCTTGTCCAGACCTTTCTGCTGCTAATCCAGTAAATGCTTTCTAATTAATATTTCATTTGAATTCCTAGTGTCTTATAATAGTGCTTAGGATCTGTGCATGCCTACATGTGCAGTGAAACAAATTATAAGGATACATATTTATAATTTAACCTGTAATAGTCCTGCTAGTGTATTAAATGACTCTTGATTTTCAAGGGCTTTCTAAGTCAATGCTGAATTTGAATAATTTAAGCAGAAAAGGCATAGATGCATACAGTAATGAAGAGGTAAAATGCAGTTTGAAAATTGGTGTAATGAGGTAAATTGCATAAAAAGCATACTGCACTGATTTCTGGAAACTCTACCTTTCGCTTCTCTCAGATTTACAGTAAGTTTTTGTTGTATTCTGCAGCTTTAAGAGACATTCTCAGGATCTGTAGAGAACCCCATCAACTGATAACAATAATGACACAGCAGCTAGCTTTTCCTGTATTATCTGAATTGCTAATTAGATTCTCAGAATGAGACATTGCTGAGAATGTGTCAGGAATAAGAGCTGCTTGGAGAGAAAGCCAAAAGTCACAAGGAAACAAAGTTCAGCATAGGGTTTAAGGAACCATTATATACTTTTGAAGGGATGGATGCTAAGCCATGCAGACATCCAGCTTTGATTAGGTAGCATGGAAGAGAGAGAAAACTCAGCCTATGCTCTGTCTACCATCCTTGCAATGTGAAGGGTTTTTTACTTCTGTTTAAATGAAATTTCCTGTATTTCAATTTGTGCTACTGAGAGGTGTCTGCCTCCATCACCTCATTTGTACATATTGATAATATCCCCCTTGAGCCTTCTGCAGCCTGAGCAGTCCCAGCTCTCACAGCCTCTTTTCATAGGAGAGATGCCCCAGTCCTTTTGTCATCTTTCCTGGGCTTGAGCCATCTGTGGGGAGCACAACTTTTTATTTTGAAAGGCCAGCCATGGTATAAAGATGTTTATCAGCCTGAGTGCTTTGGAGAGTCCAGGATTGTCTTCCCTGCATGATCCATGTGTAACTCGTGCAAAGAGCATCTAAAGTACTACTGAATTGCTTGGCTTCACCAGTTGTTGACTGATTCTCTACAAAAATATGTGACTAAATGAAATGTCAGTAAAATTTGGAATGAGGATTTTTTTTCTCTCATAGGAGAACAGCGGTATTATTCCAAATTCTTTGTCGTGACTGAGTACAAACACAAGCTTAACTTGCAGAGCACCAATGAAAACTCTGCTGTTAGGGTGCAAAAAGCAGAGAGAGGGTCTAATAGCAAATGCAAGGTGAACATCCTTTACACTCAATGCTTTTTTTTTCCTTTTTTTCCTGGAGGTATTTTTATCACCACAGGTATTTCAGTTATGTTTTAATTAAGCTGTATGATTATAAGTGCTTGTCATTGAGGATGTGTAGCTGGGTAATTAGAATAATAGTGTAAGGGAGAATTAGAGAATATAAAAAGTAGCTAAAAATGAGTCTGTTGTGATGCGGTTGAGTTCTGCACAGCTGCTCTGCTTTCCCCACCTCACTGAGTGCTTAAGTCACTGGCTTGCTGTCCATTCACACTACATTACTTTAAACTGGATTAAGGAAGAGTTTGAAGTGAAAACTTAACAACATGAAGATCCAGCAGGGATGTGAATGGGGGGACAGCAACCAGAACACCATCCAAAGCCTCTTGTGGATCATAATGAAGTGTGTTCCACAACAGACAAATCTTTCCTCAGCAGAAGTGAAATAAATGTATAGTTCCATAATAAATCCTGTTTAGAGATCCCCAAGGCCTGTGTCAACATGCTGCTTAAGCATATGCTCAAATCCAGTCTGATTTCATGAAGTACRTAAGCTCTAGTCAGGCTGTCTCATGTGCAAAGAAAGGTTGAAAAATCAGAAACTAATAATAAATTAGTTAATAAATACCCACTTTATCAAGCTAAGATTTGTTAGCTCTTTGCCATCAATGCTTTGCTTAGATAGAGTTTGTTTAAAAATTATAGATATTTTGTTTGACTTTGTTTCAAGCTGCTGGAAATCATCAGTAGTGTAGGAACAAATTATTCTTCATTTTAGGTCTGATTTCAAAGACACAATGAAAGCTGATGGAATTTTTCCTCTCAGTCAACAGGGAGCAGCATCAGGCCTTTGCATTCTTAAAAGTTTTCCAGAAAGCCTTAGATTTCCTTCAGCACATACATAATTACAATTTGAGTCCCTAAGAACATCATTGAAGAAGTCCAAAAGGAGTGAATGTGAATCCAAATTTTTATGCAGAATTCTGAAATCCAGCACTTCTTAATTATGCTGTTCATGGAGTAAAAAGCTAAGGGTTAGAGTGAAAGCTTCAGAAAAAGAAATGCCATTTCTAAAATCTAGAAGAAAAAAACCAAAACAATCCAAACTTTGCAACTCTCAGCATATTTTGTAGGTTTGTGAGGTGTCCTTGAATTTTATGTCATAGCTCTTTTCTTTAATGAGACCTTTTGAGAAGGAAAGAAGCCAGCCGTTCTTCTGCATGYGCTCCTTTACTATTTGAGAATATGTTGGGAGAAAAAAGGTGCAGCTGTTCCTGTTCCTCTGAATCTAAAGGAAAGTTTGGGAGTTAAGGGCTTGCTTTGCAACCCCAGGAAGGCAGTGGTAGCTTTCTGATTAGCTTTGCTGGGTCTTACATGAACTTCATCCTCTATTGATTTATGATGAGTAGAGATAATTCTATGGGATACAAAAGATTGTATCTTAAATTGTGTGCTGGAACCTCTCTATAAATTTGTTGTCCGAGATGTTTCCCTTTCATAATTAAATTGCAGTACCTAGTTTTATTGCTGTTCCCAGGGATAAATCTCTGACCTGAGAGCTTTCCCACTCCCTATCTTTATTGCTCTTGTTTTTATTACAGGTAAGGGATTATTTTTTTACTATCTTCTTCATGATCTTGACAGAAACTTAAGAGATATTGGTTTGTTCCTTCTAATTTATTCATTGAGTGGAGAAACCTTGTATTAATAAGCTTTTTACATATTGCCCCATACTCCTATGTTCTCATGTTATGTGCATGTACCATCTGATTTTCTATAATATTTTTAAGCTTGTAGGTCTCTGTTCTTTAGGACACCCATTGTGCTGGGTGTATGACTGCTGTTACAATTAAAAGAATGTGTGTGACATCATATATAGTAACAAAATCAAAAATTCTGGAAAGCAGAAGATCAGGTTTGTGTTTTAGTTAGCAGCAAACCCTGAAAACCCCTTCTGGAAATTACTGTGTAGACCATATGGGGTTTTTAAGGCTTTCCCAAAGAAGAACTTGAGTAGCTGAAACATTTGTGAAAATGCCATCATAGCCTTGTCTTTAAAAATAAAATGAAGCTCCAGGTGTGAGGATTAGAACAAAAGATGAAAGCAGTGCACAAGACTTATAAACAGTGTAAAATGTAATTGCAGCATTTAACATTTATGCTGTAATGTCATAAATGTCAACCAATGGTGCCTTCAGCAGAGATTAAATGGTTTCACTTCACCAGTGGGACAGTCATGAGTAGTAATAATTCCAGTTGTTCCTTGTGCACAGCTGTCCCAAGATCTCTTTTGGCAGAGTCCTACCTTTGCTACCTTTGAAATGCTTCTTTTGGGATTTGTCAGAATGTTACCCAGGATTTATGTAAATTGGGGAGCCAAGATGTTGCCATGGCAATCACAGCTGTTTATAGCTTTTTTGATACATGAGCACAATTTGTTGTGGCACAGTTTCTAAAAATTGGTATTAGGAATGGATAAATATGTAATGGAGGGTGCTCTCTTTCTGCTTTTACAGGAGAGGAAAGAATACCTGAATTCTTATTTCTCAAACACCTTAGGTTGTATAAACAAAGTCAGAGTGCACCTTTGTGCATTAAAGTATGGTAATGTTCAAGTGTGTCAGGTTCCTGGCCAGACTTTGTTGGGCTGGATCACATTTATGGAGCTGGAGATGCTCCCTCTGGTGGCTCTTGTACCACTTGGCATTTCTACATTTTTAAAAGCTGTTCTTGGTGTATTCTGGTGGGTAGAACCCTGACAAGTGTTGGTTGAAACAAGTTTGGAAATTCAGCAATGTATTTCAATTTACATCCAGCCAGCAGTGATTAGTGGGCTCTGTGAAAGGTGCTTTGTCAATCCTGCACAGACTTTATTACAAATTTACCTGCACATCTCAAACACAGGCTTTGACCCCTGAAAATCAAGTTGGCTATCTCTTGACAGAGGTTGCTAACATTGCTGAAGTTTAAAAAAATACTATTTTGCCTATCCTAAAGAAGTTTATTTCTTTATGTGTGGTTTTTTTCACCTTTGAGCAAAAAGAAAGCACTATGTTTATTTTATGTTGTGAAATAAAGGGAGAAGAAGCTGCCTATCTTTTTGGTTTAGCATATATTTTGTCACATTTTGTGATGGGGAAATATATTGTTCCTAGAAGAAAGAAAACAAAACAAAACCACCTGGATTTCAGCAATAAAGGCTCTTGACATCATCTCTGTTTTAGAGAGCTTTGGAGCTGAGGGTTTCATTCAGACAAGACATTTTTATGGACTGTCTACTACAGTGACTAGGCATTTAGGAATATATAGGGCTTGAAAGGAGGTTTTCCACTATTTTGAAGTGGCAATAGCATTTTCCTTTCCTCATTCCAAACAGTTGAATTCAATATAATTAAAATATTGTCTCTATGAGGTGTAACTTAGAAAGTGTAACAGATTATAGAACTCAAAGGAAGGATATTTTCAGGGATATTCACGTTAGTTTGAAAGAAACCTTAATTTCATATGCAAATGCAGGTGCTGGAAGCAGTTTCCCTAATAAGTGATAAGTCTGGGATCAGTTTTCCCTAATAAGTGATAAAACCACAATATCCAATGGTGCCCAGCTTTTGGGAGAGGTAGGCTTTGTAATCAGTTCAGTCTCTCTCTTGTGATTTGATTGTGATGATGTTAAAACTTTGATGGTGTCAACTTGTACTTTGTGGAAGCATTTATAAACCCAAGTATTTTCAGTTGCCCCAAATCTGTAAGTGTTCTGTTCAGCTTTGTTCATAACTTTGGTGATTTGGGTGTTTCTCCTAAAGGCTCTGGAATCAATAAATTGCACTGAGAACATTGTCTTTGATTAAAGTTAAATACTGTAAGATATAAATACTGTCTGCAGTCTGCCTTTGCAGAGGAACTCTTTAAATATTGAATAGATTGTATTCTGTTGATTCAAAAGTCAGAAGTGAAAAGTCAAAGCTAAAGAATCACAAACTTCATGACATTGAAACTTGTCTAAGAGTTTTGGAAGCTAGGTTGCTGTTTTTCCTTGAATTTCAAAATAGTGAGATTCTGAACAGCTAAACATCTGCTGAAAATAAAAACATGTTATGTTTTCAGTAACCAAGAAATTAACTGCTCCAGAAAGTGCTCCAGCTAGTTTAGAAATGCTTATTGACCAAAAATTAATTTATTTCCTGTTTTTGATGAAATTCCATGCCTTCACTTTCAGTCTTAATGAATGTGTGGTTTTTTGTTATCTGTCAAGCGAGTGACAGTGTTCCAAATTTAAGCTTTTCATGTGCTTGGTACTTCCAACTATGGCCATTCAGAAATTAGGTCTTGTTTCTACTCCCTTTCCTGAGGGATATTGGTCACTTGGCTGTACTGTTATGATTTGAGAAACCAAATCTATTAGTCTTTAAAAGTCAGTTTGTTTTTAAGGGCGTTTTTGCATTTCTTAGTGATAGAAACTTCCTTTTCATGCAGCAAGAAATACATAGTTCTTAATGTTCTGATTCAAACAGTTAAGTATCTTGTTAGTTTTATGTTAAAAGTCATGCCAGCTAGCAGTGATGTGCAGTTTCAGGCTGTAGTCTGGTTTTCTTATTGTCCTGGGACAGCAGAATAATCTTTGACATTTTTTTTGCACGAAACATTGTTAGCCCGATGCAACCTCTGCATTCCTGATGGTGCAAGGCCTTGCGGGGAAGCTGTGTCAGGAGCAGCTGAGGTCGCTTGGTCTGTTCTGCCTGGGGAAGAGAAGACTGAGGGGAGACCTCATTGCAGTTCCAGAATCCTCTTGAGGAGAAGATGAGGGGCAGGCACTGATCTCTGCTCTGGGGTGACAGTGACAGGACCCGAGGGATTGGCCTGAAGGTGTCAGGGCAGGTTTAGGTTGGATATTGGGAAAAGATACCAGTATCACCCAGAGGGTGGTTGGGCACTGGAACAGCTCCTCAGGGCAGTGGTCACAGCACCAAGACTCACAGAGTTCAAGTGTTTGGACACTGCTCTCAGATACATGGTGTGAGCCTTGAGGTGTCCTGTGCAGGGCCAGGAGTTGGACTTGGCGATCCTTGTGGGTCTCCTTCAACTCAGCATATTCTGTGATTCTCTTTGATTCTCTGATCATGTCTGAGACTCCTACCTCACGTTTTCAGTTTATTGTTGACATTAAAAAAATTTGACCAAAGGTTAGAAGTTTCAGATATATTTACAATTTCCAGCTTAGCTTAACCTGAAGAGAAACATAGGCTGTTCTGGAGAGAAGAGACCACGCATTGCTGCTTCTTCCTTTATGCTACTCTCACAGTCCTGTGGCTCTGTGGTCACCAGAGCCACCTGCTAACCTGGGTCAAAATGAATCATTTCCAGGCCAGAAAAACTCAGATGTGGACAAATAAGCTGAACACGTGGCCACAAGTTTCTTGTCAGTGGCCAAGGAGTGACAACAAGCAAGTAAGAGTGAGCTGTTGGGGACACTGGCAGGGAGGAGGACAGGGAGTTGGGGATTGCCTGGTTCATTATCAGCCAGTCGTTAGATTGAACCACAAATCTTTACAGGGTCAGGCCTCCTTGTTCTGATTTACACACAAATTTACTTGGTTTTCAGAGCTTTGTGCACCATGGTAGGAGCGAAGATAAAAAGAGGGCTGGGGAAGCATCTCCAAGTGCAAATTTCCCCCTTGTGGACTATAACTAGGAGATTAATTTTTATTGTTCCTTTTTCTATTATCTTTGCATTCTCACATGGGACCAGCTCAGTGAGGCTTGTGTAGCAAAAAGAATAAGTTGCTCTGAGCTGATGGCCTATTGTGCTTCAAGAAGGAAGGACAGTGTGGAGGAGGGATGAGGAGGAAAAAACTGTAAAACAACCTCGTGCCTCAGTCTTATGTGAATTTTTATTTAAGTGTGCAGTAGGCAGCATAGAAATGTTTCCCTGATGCTCAGTGTATAACTATGGGCATGAAAGCAGCCTATAATTTAATTAAACTGGTTAAAAAATTAATTCAGACTAACATTAGTGATTTAAACATTGAAGTTGGTTTTCCAGAAGTCTCCTAGAGCACTTTATAGTGCTCTATATAGAAACTGTCTCTGTAGTTTCACGGATTATAGAGATACTTCAGGTTCAATTTTGATTTAATAAGTCTTCCAGCAAAATGATAGCAGTAGAGTAGCAGAAAAATTGCCTTACAAGGTGCCTTTCACTGATAACAAAGCCTAAGCAGCCCTGACTTGCCTTATATAGGGATGTTAAATTTCCTTGTCCTATAAAGAGCTTCAGCCTCCATAGAAATGAATGTGTACTTCCACTGCCTGACTACTCCTGTGAAAGGAGACCTCAGAGGGTAAAATAAAATATTGTCTATAATAGAATTTTTCCTTATGTTTAGGCACTCAGAATCCATGTCACAATAAAAACAAGTCCAAATTGATCCATTGTGAAAACTTCCAGACTGGAAGAACGTGTCTTTTGAGGCGCATGTTGCCTTTTTAAAATAATATTTTATATTCCTTCAAAACTTTTTTTCTTTTAAAAAGGAAAAAAAAAATCCCAATAACTGAAGTTTTATCATTCATGTAGGTCACTGAAAAAATCCTTCTGGGTCATTGATACCTGTGGCATTTTGAATTTGATAGTTCTCTACCTGTTGTGGGAAATTTATAAGGTGTTTTTGTGAAGATCCCCAAGCAAACATGTAGCCTTGCCCCTGATACCTTTGTATTTTTGCTTTTTCAACTAAATCTGAGCCTACTGAGGGCAGCTGCCTAAAGATAAAGGCAAAGGCCAAGATTATTTCTGTTCTATTGGCTTGTTGTAGTTGGGGATGAGGTTGATAAATTCAGCTTAGCAAGCAGGCTTCTTTGCTTGTGCACTGCTGGGATGTATCCAACTAAACTGCTCAATTGAAGGCAAATATTTCTATACATTTGGGCACTGATTACTATTAACAAGTGCCACACACAGCTCCTTCTGTTTCTTGTGATCTCAGTCAGAATCACCTGTACTCTCTTGTTCCCACAGTGCTTAATGCTGCTTCAGAGCTTTCCTAGGGAATTTATTGTGGTCACAGATATTTGTGCATAACTTTTAAATCTATTTATGGCTATGGGATGCTCTTAAAGTATTTGGAATTAATATCTGCCATTTGTTAAGTAGTGACTAACTCCAAAAACATTTTTGCTGTTGCATATCTAAGTGTTGCACAGCAAATGAGAAAAAGTTTACATGTGTTGTCTTACAGGCAAATAAAAAGGGAGAATTTCAAGTATTCTTTTCTACTACTGCTGATGAATAACATATGTTCTGTGTTTTCAGACCTCTTCACTTCAGAAAAATAAGAGATCCTTGTCTTCTAACAGTCACATGCTTTGATTTAGTGAATAAACAGAACACACAACACAAATCAGTGAAAATCCAAGAGCTGAGACAACATGCAAGGAGGTCAAATAACCCTTCTTATAAAACTTGAACATTTAGTAGCAATAAGATGCTGCATTGAATAATTAATTATGGCTCTTCTTTCATGTCTAATGTTTGAAAAAAACAGACTGATCCGGGTCCTTGTGTATGCACACATGAAAGTGTGCATGTGCAGAATTACAGAGGGGCTTTTTACTTGGTCTAGACTTTCACTTATGAGTTTTACTGGATTTGAATTTTGGTTTTTGAAGGCTCAGCAGTAACTGATTTTGTTGTCTTTAATAAGGAGACAGAATGTATGAGGAGACAGAATGAAGAATAAGAACATGACAAATGTATCAAGAAACTAAATATTTATTCTTAATAATCATGAATAAATGCCTAAACCACTCTTCCACTGCTTCTAAGGCTTATCCATTATTACTGAAGGGACATTTTTATACAGCATCTGTTACAGCAAATATTCTTCTCATTTGACTGTAGATAATTTGTTGCCTTAATTTCATCTGTAATTCAGAGGCTGATTTAAAAACTCAATTCTTCTTCTAATGCTGTGAGTCTGAAATTAGGGTTAGAAATTGCTTTTTTTTAAAATAAAAATTACTTTTTGCATCATTTTTCTGTACTTCTCAGTACGAAAGAGATTAAGCTATTAGAGAGAATCCAGTAAAAGGCCACTTTGATTAAGGATCACAGTTCTGTGATACTTCTTCTGTACCTGTACTTTTGTGCCCTTGTTATGATTTGGACTAAAAGCAAATCCTGCACAAATTCACATTTAATCAGTGCCACTGCAATTCCCTTGACATCCTGCATGGTGACAAGCAAATTGATAGGAAAACTTGATTTTCTTTGTGGCATCTCTTGGACTTATCTGGTATACCCTTGAAAATACTAATCAGCTGGATAATACAGCTTTTGCATCAGATGTCTGAAATTTGGTCACCTAGCATTAGTTACTTGATTGCAAAGACAACAAGTAATAGATCAACTAAATTCTAAAATGGGCCTCAAAATTGTTGCTGAATAGGGCAAAACTATGTCTGCAATTACATGTGTGTGTAAAATTTTGTATCAAAAATCCATAATGAAAATCAGACCTTCTAAAAAATACTGTGAATTGGTAGACTATTGCACTAGAAATGAGAGATTCTTAATCCACAGTGTTGTATGGAGAAGAGAAAGTATAACTCACTCTGTCAAGCATTCTAATTTGCAGGTTCCTGTTCTGTTCTAATTAAGGGATAGGAGTAATAAATAGAAGGATAGCATTCCATGAAGGAAAGAAGATAGAAGGATGAATATATCACTTTTACCTCTTCTGTAACTTCTCCTCGATTTATTTCTGTAATTTTTTTTGAGAGATTGTTAGTGTTGATCACCCTCTAGCTCAGAGTTGATAAAATAATAAAGAAAATACTGTTCCCATAGGTGCTATTACTATTTCCATATCACAGACATCACTAAAGAATTCCACCTTTTTTCCCCCCATAAATTATGTTTAAGACACAGGGTTCTTGGAGTGGAGGGTGAAAAGAGATAGGGAGGAGGTTGGACAGTGTCACTTTATTTTTGTTTAAGTGTTTTGCATAGTGCCAATATGCAAAAGATTACTGAGAGGAAGATAATGTTAATAGATGATAATGCTCAAATTAATTAAGAGAAAGAGAAGTCAGGTACTGCCTGAGAGTGAGAAAATAAAGACTGGTAACATTTTCAGATGGACTGTGTGTGTTTATAAGTGAGAAGGCAGAGCAGGTATAATCTTAGACCAAGATTTTTGATGTATGAAGACATTTGAGGCATCACAAGGCTGATACTGAGTTATATAAACATGCTGTGCAGACAAGAGCTCATTATACAATATGGAAACAATCTCTTGAAAGACATAAATGGTGGAAAATTTTAGGATCCTTTTTTGTATTCAGTATTTTCACTCCAGTGACGTTATTCTCTACCTCCAATCTACTGATTTTATACCAACAGCTCAGCACCCTGTAAGTCACACCACTATTTCCAATTTCTGGCTGTAGGTCTCATTGTGATGACAGCTCCCTCAAACTATTCAGGTATTGCACATCCAGAAAACAAAGGGCTTTATTGGTAGTTATTCTCCACCAGATGAATGTACAGCATGTTGGATAACTACCTACTCCTCCTAAATGAATATGTTGAAAGAGTTATATTCAGAATGTATTTTTTGCCCTCTTCTGCTGACAAATTGTTGAGCTGGCTGCTCGTCATAGCAAGCTGTCAGCCATATGGATGCCATTCAGCCATTTTTCCTCCTCAGAATGCTGTTGAGCAGGGCCCACACAGCCAAATGTCCGTGAGTCCTGCGACTCAGAGTGACTCAATGGAGCGGAGAGAAAGGCCACAATTTTCTCAAGTGGCAGCAGGCACCTGGGTCTCTGCTTTACTCATCTTCCTATCAAAAAAAAAAAAAAAAGAAAATAAATTCCAAATGGCCCTCATGTACATAAATTTAAGTTCTTTCTGCTGGGCTGCACAGTTGCATAGCTGTCTGCTTTACTGATGTGGCTTTGCAGCTGTAACAGATGAGTAATATTAGATAAGATGGATGTAAAAATAAAATAAGAAGAGAATGGCAGTTTGCAATAACCTTGGTCATGTTGCAACACAGAGGGGAAAAATAAAACATGTGAAAGTTGTCAGCTGGTGTGGAGACACTGCTATTAAAATAGAAATGGTATGGAAAAATCATGGCTCCGATGAGGTACTAAGAGGTTTTCAAGAAGCCATAAAAATATGCAGTTATATTACACTAAATGTTAGTTTACCATTAGACTTCATAACAATAATAGCTGCTAACCAGCAAAATCTTCATAGGAACATTTTCCTAAATGTATCATCGTTGGCTTAGTTCTGCAGAAATGCCTAGGCTGCCCATGATGGCTTTTTAAAGTTTAAAGAGGGGACAAAGGGACCTGCACCGTGCCCCTTTTACTTTGATACCATGGTCCTGGATGCTTGGAGATTTAGATCCTGGGGGATAAAGGGAAATGAGCTGTGTAAAAATGAAACATAATTTTGAATTTTCTAATTAGATTGACATTTTCTGACAAGGTCCAATGCAAAAAGAAACACCAGCCCAGGTTTGGTCCCTAATCCTGGATCACATGGTTGGTCTGAGCCCTCTTTGTGTTTTGGCCATCCGTTGGCCTCCCTCATGACAATAGGAATATTTTAAACCATTCCAAATTATCACAGTTTTGCTTACTGCCCACACTTTGCCATGGTTACGTGAAGAAGTAACTCCATGACACATGGTTGGCATTTCTTGCGTTTGTTTGTTTGTTCGAGCTCTGGGAGGGTTATCAGTGATCCACATCCGAGAGAGGAGGCTGAGTTTACATCCCTGCAGCCCCCGGGCTGTTAATTTTAACAAAGCTGCCAGAATTTGCACATTGGATGTGTTTGGGGCATGCCAGGGAGGGGGTGGTACAAGGGGGATGTGCTACCAAACAGCAGGTGAAGGTGGCCTCACTGCCATGGGAACCAGATCTCCTGAGGGGAAGGGGCCACAGAGATGTGTTGTGTGGTAGCTGTGTTTATTTTTAAATTGTTTGTGGCATGGAAATGTCTCCAGTGAAGGCTGTGGCTGGGAGAGGGCTGGCAGTGACCTTGGTTTAAAGCATTTCCAGCTCTGCATTGGCCAGGATAACCCTTGCTAAGTTCCTGGCCGAAATGTTTTCCTCTGATACGTAATTATGTTAAAACTGGTGACCTTGTAGGTATGCATTCTTGACAGCAGCTTCATCCACTGGGCATTTCATTGGTGGATCGTGCCTGAAAAACTAGGCCTCAGGAAAATTAAAATTGGATCAATGGCTGAGCATCTTTGGTGTCCCCCAGCCAAGCTTGTGTTGTTCTGTGGCTCCCAAACCAAAATGCACTTCTGACCATCTCTAGTCTGACCCTTTCAGTTTCTTGAGTATTGGGATTTGGTACAAGTGAGTTACAAACATGATGTCTCCACATTGCAATGCCTCAGCTGAACTCAAGCAACACTGCTTGCACTACAAAAAAAGCTGCAAAGGTTCAACTTAAATGATTATTTTATTGATTATTCTAATCAATCAGGAAGACGAAAATCAAATAATAGTTCTAAACTTGCCTTGATCATTTCTCTGGAAGTAGCTTTCCTCTCTCTTGCAGCCATTAAAGATGTCAATTGCAAGTGAGTACAAATTTCCTAGGGGAAATATTCAATGGGAAATATTATGAGTATTTTTTAAGAAATTATGAAATACAGTAGATGCCTTTTGCCTTTTTTAATAATTTAATTTTATTAGACAATTGTGAATAACCATTGAGAATCACCAATAAGAGCATTAACCACTGAAAGGGTATTAGCTTGACTTTGTTTCCTCCCAATTACATGTTCATTCAAAAGTGGATTCCATGAAAATGTAGAGAAAACATTGAAAAATAACATCAAATTTCTAAAACTTTAAAAAGTGCTATTGAATTGCAACTTTCTTGCTCTGCTTCTACACCAGAGGAAACATTATATGTGATTAGTAAACAGACATGTTGTGGTTTACTGTATTTGTCCATTTTCTGAACTCACAACCTCTTACCACAGTTTTTAGAGTCAAAAAGAAAAGTGACTCTTGCTGAACTAATTTACCACTTAGCTCACAGATTTGTATGAGATGGGTATTGAAATAATTACATTGGAGGAATATTCTTTACACCTGCAAGTGAGACAGCTGCTGCAAAAACCTCAGAAATATCACTTCAATAAAGTTTCAGTTTACTTAATGACTTTGCCCATTGATGCTAAGGTTTGGCCTATTACACAGACATGAATTGCTCAAGGCGTTAAATCTCAATTATGTTTTGAGAATTTGAATAAATTTTGTTAAAGTTAGAGCTTAAAGTATGTTGTCCTGCTTTAAATTTAATTGTAAATAAAATAAATAGACTTATTCTATAAGAAGTATAAAAGGACATAGCATTTAAAAATTTTAATTTATACAGTTTTTGGAATTTTGAATTATCTGGTTTTGCATTTCATTATGTCTGCAGATTTCAAATGGCATTAGACTGGCCTTTGTGTATCCCCTAAGTCAGAATTTTCAGTGAATATTTGTATCTATGAAAATACAGATAAAATCCTTGTTAACAGGAGGAAATTATTTTCAGGTTTTTAGTAGGACTGATAAGATGACATTATTGCTTTCCAAGTTACATGGAAGAATTTTTCAGCCAAGGACACAACTGAAAGCTAAGGACCAATGGCAGAATTATCTGATTTTACTTGGCATTTGTTTAACTGTTTTGTGTATTGCTGAAGGCCATTTGCTCTGACAAGAAATGTCAAATAAACCAGTAATAAATCAAAACAGGAGATGGAATACAGTTCTCTTTCCTTTTTTCATGCTTTGGCAAGGTAAGGAGGGGTTTGTATACACCGAAATTCAAAGGATTGCTCACAYATGGAAAAATATTTTTTCATTGGGACAATTCTGTAAACTTAAGGCTCTGGAAGTGTTACAGAAGTTGTTCCCAATTACATATTTTAATCGTATCTAACTAGTAGAATGTACAGTCTTTGGTGTATGACCAGCAGTAACTATTTCTTTTAAATGAGCATTTCTCCCCCTTCTCTAGTTCTAAAATACAGTAAAATATGTGGCATGAGAAGATATATATATCTGATGCACGTGCCTTTTAAAATATGGTACATTTCCCTGCTATAGACAGATCTTAGAATTTAAATTCTGGTCAGTAAGTGGACTTATATTTATAAACCCTGAAGCTTATTGGTGCCTGCAGTGGATGATGGCCACTTTACATCAAGGAGAATTAATTTTTTTGATTACTAAATGTATTTATTTGAAGATTACGTGTTACCTTTTGTTGCCCTGCTTTCCTTTAGCAAAATAAATCTGTTCATCTAAGGACTAGAATAACTATTTAGAAATGGACTTTTTTTCAAATCCCTCTTTACCAAGGGGGCTGTGGGATTCAGTACAGGATAATTCACAGCTTTCACAATATCTTATTCATGAGGAGCAACATCCATTTCAAGTTAGAAAAGATGAAGGAAAATGAATCAACTGCTTAAAAATCTTCAGCATTTTTAATCTGCTAATAAGGTCCTGAATAGTTAAAAACCAGAGAAGAAGCATTAATACCAGTGGAACAGTTCAAACAAAGGTAAGAAGTTTTGGAAGAGAAAAGTCATCCCAGTCTCTAAGCAGAAAAAAATCAACTTTATTTAAAATGCAAAACTAAAGAGAATCCTTTAAAATATATTGATGTAGTAAAGCTCTATGGGAGCTTTGACTCATTTGTGTATTTTAATGGTGTTTAGGGTTTTTTGTGCCAAAAAAAAAGGGAAACGCACAGTAGTTGAATTTTGGAAGGAATGGAAAATTGAAGTAATATTTAGCTGAATAGAGAATAATAGACTCTACAAATGTCAATTAATAACATCAAGTCAGTTTTTATATTGTGGTTTGTTCTGTTTTTTGGATGCTTACTCTTCACTAAGCAATTATATGTTTTTACCTCAGCTTTGTCATCTATTTCTGTGTTGATTAATTCATGTAGTTATCTATATAATTTTTTAATTAAGTAATTTTTGTTTAAAATTGCTGATAAATAATGGAGGCAAAAAAACCCAAGAAAACATTTCTAAAAATACAGTTCTGTTAATATATAGTTTTCATCATATATTTCCATTTGGTTTTAATTACTAAGTACATTTTCCTGAAAATTATGAACCCTTATGGGTTAAAGGTTCCTCTGCTCCTGCTGCTTATTTCTTTCACACAGACGTCCTTCCCTGTTTCTGGCAACCAGACTATCTTTAAAGCAGCTCATGGTAACACTGGAAACTCTGAACACTGGCTTCAATGAGAAACAAGAAGCTTTTGAACAACAAAAGCCTGGATCAAATCTTGAGGTAACTGATTTAGTTCTGACTTGGGCCAGACAGGTTTCCACTATCTGAGCATCTTATCTGTGTATATCTCCACAAAAAGGTCTGCAAAAACCATCAAGAGGTAAAACTGAAATTACATAGTGGCACAATCTCTGTAAATAATAAAATTTCAAGCTTGCCATACAGCATTCCTTTGGCTTTTGTGGTTGGCTTTATACATATATTATGGATATAATGAGCATACAAGATGGGTTTCAACGAGAGCAGTATCTGTGTTGCATGAATTAACAGTAGTTTTATCAGGACTGGATGAAGTCTTCATCCAAAGAGGAATGCTGCTCAGCTGCATAGTTGTGACCATGTCATATGTGAAGGAAAAGAGTATTTTACCCAACAATGCTAGTAAGGCTGGAAGGGAGAATTAAAGCATCTTCATTCATCTATAAGATCTATACATTATATTTTCCACTTAACTTTATTCATGTCTTTCGTTTCAGACTTTAAGATAGTGTTATTAGAAAACAAGCTTTCTCCCAAAATAAAAATTAAAAAAAATAATTAAAAAAAAAGGCAGGAGAATATATTCTACTCTCTTATGAATGTAATCCTTCCATAGGAACTGTGCTAATGTAGCATGGTTTTCAGGATAAAATGTTAGGCAATGTTAGGCAGCCAGCTTTCCAACTTGCTTCCACTGCTGTGGCACAGATCTCATCCCCTCCTTCAAGCTGTTTGGGGGACAATCCTGTGACCTGGATTGGGGTGCTGTCTGCATTCAAATAAAGCAGAATAGATGATTTGAAATTGTCACCTCACTAAATACTGCCCTGCCAGAAAGTGACCATGAATCAATGGGAATCTCAGGTAGCAAAACAGGACCCTTAAAGCACAATTCAGGGGAGACCAGCCACATGGAGCTGCTTTATTTTTTATCAGCATCCAGTTAATTTGTATCAAAAGCTGGCTAGATAGCTGGCAGTGTTGGGAAGCCTGTATGCTAATTGCTTTTAAAAATAAATGCATCAGAGCCACTGGGGCATTTCTGTTGTGGTTTTAGATTATTCATATAAATTATGAGGTTATCAAATGCRAATGTGAAATTGTCGGGCATATGCTCAAATATCATCTTCCTAAGCTGTGCAATTACTCAGGGTGTCATCTCAGTCTTCAAGCAACCAGAAACTTCTGCTTCTACATAAAACATCATCAAGGTATTACAAAGCCTTTGGCAATAGAACACAATTAAAATACCTCAAGCAGTGAAAGCCATTAATATAAAACAGGCGAAGTTCAAGAGGAACAGTTCGGGCGTGCCTCCTTGGCAGTGACAGGAGCACAGAGCCCTTGCAGATTAAATCCCCCTGCTGAGAAACCAGGGCCCTGCATTGTAATGTCTCTGCTGCAGTGCCAGAGCTGCTACACTGAAAGATAACTTGAGACACCTCTGTGCCACCCTTGGTGCCTACAGGCAGCGGTGGTCCTTCCTTTGTGAGTTCAAACCATACCAAAGCGGGAATAGTCCAGCATACGACAGATGTTTATGTTACCAGCTTCATCTGCAGCTGGGTTAGACTGTCCTGTTCTCCTCCTGACTCCCTCTGCTGCTCTGGCCAAGTCCTCACAGCCCATCCGTAAGGGCACAACCAGTTCGAGCAGCTTGGATGCAAGCTGCCTCTGCTCGGGAGCTCAGAGAAGTTGTTATGGGGCCAAACCTGCTCCAATGTGTTCTGCAGGACCCGTGAAACTGAGGAAACATCCCCTCAGCCCACAATTAATCATATCCTTTGAGACCCAGAATTCTCTGTCAACACGCCGAGTTACAAAAACAAATTTACAGGCGGCTTCTTAGCACTTAGGCAGTGCTTTTATAGCAAACCTATAAAGTTTTCATCTTTTTAGCATGAAAAGAATGAGATTCACTGCACCATAGTCAATCAGCTTTCCTTGTAGACAGTTTGCTAAATTATCTTCATAGGTGTTTTTTGAAAATAACAGTTAAAATAGTTTAGAATAGTCACATAGAAAAATTATGTGCTGGAAACTTTCACTTCACTGTTGCTGCATTTACACAATGTAGAGTTTACATTATGCACATAAAGAAAACATCTGTATTCTCTAATTATAGAAGCCTTAATAAACACCAGCTTTGAACCATGACTTTCTCTCTATCCATACAGTCCCAGAATACACAACGGAGAGACATTTCCCCGTGCTACCTCTCTGATGTCCCCAGGTACCTCTGTGCAGATAAAGCTGTGGTCTGGACACAGTTAAACTCTACTGAAATTGCCCCCTGTGTGGCTTTCTGAATGGCAACATCCCATCATTGGAAACAGAAAAATTTAATTCATGTAAGCATGTAAAGAGCTCTCAGATGAAAATCACTCTCAGTGATTGCTTGCATGGCCTGTCCTTGAAAGGATCATCAATTTTCCCTGTTTTTATACATCATTACTGAGTTACTCATCTCTCAGTTAATGTACTGCAACCTTAAAAAAAGGGTGGACCAYATCTTTTATCCCACTGCCGTCCCACCTGATGCCACTCTGCTTTTCAAGAGGGCAGCATCTCTTCCCACCACAGCAGTCATGAAAAGGTAGAGCTATCAGTGGTGCAGTCCAGATGTACACCCTACAGCTTTTGCCAGGCAATTAGTGCTACATTTCCTTTTCTACTGAAATTTTGTCTTCTAACTTAGCATGAATCTTTCATTTTTTTTTTCTGCAAGGGGGGCCTGTCTGCTGTGGGCAATCCAGTTATTTTTGAAAATGATCAATCTAGCAATAATAATTATACCCATAAAGCTTCCTTGTGCTAGCTTCTGTCATTAAATGAAAAATATGTTTTTACATATGAAGGTGTGATTACCTGTGCCAGGTTCTTTAATGAAGTCTACATGCAATATGTGCTATGCTTCCATTTCAGAAATTTTTATTATTTGCTCTAGTACTTAGTCAGGGTCCCTGGCATGATTTATTAGCTGTTTAAAATTCATAAGTGCCATTTCGTTTAAGTGGTTGCAAACTTTCTCATTAGTACCTGTACAACCACCACCATAGACATTACACACCAGATGACACTTGCCAAAATCATCTTGCCCCCTGTACTGTCACCTGGCATGCTGCAGGCTCCAGATTTGCACTGCAGTGAATKTTCTGGAAGCTGCCTCTTCCATCCTGATTCCTTGTGCCTTGACTGAGGGCTCATATCACCAGTCATGCCCTGCAAACTTCTTTGTAGTGGTCACTGTACAGGTTTTGGCTCTCTTAAATTCATCAAATAATTCCTACCCATCCATTCCTACTAAAAGCATTTMATTTGCAAAGTGTGAAGACTGACTTGCTAAATAAGCAATATAATAAATGAATGCTTGAAATAATATGGTAATGATTTGAATGGCTCAAAACTCCTCTCATGATTTGTATGCAATCTATGTGGGAAATGGCATTTACAGCTTCACTAAGGAAGGTTTCTGTTTGCTTGAAGGCTCTCACTGTTTGTCCCAAAATAAACTCAGGGAAAGAAATTCATCTTCCAGCACGTTTCTAGAAATCTGCATTTGTTATGCTCCTGTGTCTTCTTTATCATGTACCTCTCCTTCACAGAGCCCTTGTCCTGCAGGTTTTGCTCTCAAAGCTGGATACCAGGCTGCCTGCAGCAATGGAATTCCCTGCTTCCTAACCTGAGCAGGGGCAGAGGTAAGCAGGAGGGGAAAAATGTTTTTTTGCTAATCTCTGTGAATTATAAACTTTTTTTGTAATATTCTGGTTTTGTACTGACTGAAATCTGTTGCTTTGGTTGGAATTTGTTCTGATTGTATAAAAACCAATTATTATAATGCTTAGATTTGTGAAAGTGAATAGGAAACTGCTACACATGTTTAAAATGTGTCATTTGAATTTGGTAAAAACACTGATGCTTACCAAGTATAGCAGACAGTAGAGGATAAAGGACAGGGTGTGAATGCTTTGTCCTTATGGCATGGATCCTACAGGAAGGATGACCCCAAGCCCTGAACTGCATTTAGCAGGACAAGAGCTGACTGAAAATGTGTGATGGCCAAGCAGATGCCCATGGCAGGGCAGCATTAGCTCTGGAGAGCATTAAACACACAAGTATTTACAGGACCTGTGCCCTAGCAGACCTCAGACCGGAGGAATGTTTGGCCAAAGTAGCCCCTTGCCAGCTTCTTTTCAGGTGCTGCTCACACAGGCAGGGAGCAAGTGAGCTGGGCATGTGAACCAAATCTGTGCTTTGCTTACAAGCCAGACGTGCTCCAGCAGACCCATGGAATCATTCCATGCACTGAGAAAGTCCATGGCAAATCAGGACCTGCTGTGTGTGCATGGCAGCCACGGACATAGCTCATGAAAGAAGGCACTTAGGGCCCTAAGTGGCCCTGTGTTTGGAAAAGCCAGCCCACAGGGGGCTGCATGTGAGAGGTATTGGTTACTTTATACTCCTCCCCACATAAAAAAGGCAGCTGTGTTGTTGCACTCCCAAAAGACAGCTCAGTTCTTTTGCATTGGAAACATCAGCTGTGAAATGACTGAGAAAAATTTAATTGTGTTTCCCAAAGGCAAAAATAGAGGTGTGCTTACACAGTGTGTTTATAGACTGACTGGATCCAGCACTTTGCAGGGCTTGTTCCTGCTCTATGGAACCAGTTGYATTTTGATGAGGAATTCTGTTGTTGAAGGGAACATTTAATTTCTTTAAAGACATGGGTTTTTTTGATTAGTTTATCACTGACTAGGTCATGATCAGCTGTATGAAAACACAGCCTGTGATATGTCAGGCAAGGTAGAAAATTGTGGTATCTTCCCCACAAAGGACAGCTCCTGTCACTGTCACCAGGTAAGTAAGGCACACATGCCACAGGGAAGTAAGGTTCCTAAGCTAATCTTGGATCTGCTGTTGATGTTCTGCTTGACTTTTCAGAAGACTCCTCACATCTCCTGGGTTCTGTAAAACAGATAGTGATAACGTGATAGACTTTGATCTTGTGGATTTAAATGCTTTTTGCTCCACCAAATCCTTTAATATCTTATTTTTATGCAGTAAATATACTACCTAACTTAAAAACCACAGCCAGCTGACTGGTTATATTCCTGCCAGTGTTAGTCACTAGCCTGACTTATGACTTATTACTCTTCTGACTGATCTCCTCTTATGTGCCACTCTACCTGAATTCCTCTTCTGAAATTGCCATTAGTGCTTAGGTAATAAAAGCACAGCATCCTGTACATACTTCAGTACTTCACATCACTCAAGAATCTACCTGTCAGGATTGTCATTCTTCTCAGTAGCTTTTCTACAGATAAAATTAGCAACATGATAGAGGCTTTTATCAACAATTAGCTTATTGTAGAACATAATTCATGTACCAAGAAATGTGTTGTGTGCCATTTTGGAATGGTTTTGTGGTTTCGTAACATCCTGTCAGCATGTAGGCACTGCAGTGAGAAGCACACAATTCTGACTTTGCCCTGACTCTGTGCTGGAATAGCTCCATTGCTTCAAAGGGACAGAAGTGAAATCAGAGTCAGGTTCAGTACAGTTGCAGAGATGAGCTGATGGGCAAAGCAGAAACTGTGAGAGACTGGACAATTAATGGTTAATGACTCAAAATATTCTGCACTTCATTGGGAGCCGTAACAATTCTTAAATCTGCAGGTAAATTTTAATTAATCTTCCTTTTCCATAAATGTGTTAATAGGCCTAAAGTTTTCTGTCTGGCAGAATTGTTGGGTTCCAAGTGTCCTCTTCCCCAGTACCAGGAAAGTAAGGAGTGGCACAGTGCCAAACACCACTCTGCTATTTCACGATGTTACTGCTGCTCACGTAGCTTCTCCCAAATTAGCTTTTGACTAATTGCTGGGTCCCTCTAAGAAAATAGCTGCTACTGCACAGAGCCCAGTGCAGCTGCCAGGGAGGTTTGGTTACTCTCCAGCTGAGATCCATGCCACTGCAGCTACACAGCTCTCACCACCTGACCTACTTACATCAGTTTGGGCAGAGTTACTTAAGCGGCAGTCAAGCCYGTTTGTTTAGGGTAGAGGGAGTCTCAGGTCCAAGTGTCTGTCATTGCTGTGAAAACCACAGTGTTATCCATGTGCTCATAAATTTCTATGCAATTATTTGCATAATTTCCTGTCTGTAGTATGGCTAGTGTTAAGTCTTAGTTAATGACACGATTATACCTTGGCAGCTGTTCACATGTATTAACTTTTTCTTAGAAATTTAAAGTCTTGCTTCCTTAAACATGGTTTTTAATTTTGTAAAGAATAGTGATGTTTTATATAGTAATTTTTAATGTGCTATTCCTCCTTTCTCTTGGCTAATCCATTGTATTATCCACTTTGGGTTCCCCCTGTACACTTCATGGAGTCTTGTAGACCTCATCAGAAGGAACAACTAACACTGCCATTAAGGTTTTGAACATAAAGTGTGGCAAAACTTTTGGCATGTCTGCTCACATCCTGAAATTCATTCCCTTCCTGCTGTCCCTGAGTCAAAACTTTTGTGTTTAGGGATATCAAGAGAACATTCCTGCTTGTTCCTCTTATTATCCATTTATGGACCTGTTGTCCATCATTATGTGCAGCTGCTTTTTGAGCCTATTGATACTTTTGTTATCACAAACTCTCATGGCAAGGCTGAAATGGAAACAATCAGCTTAAATACCATGGTTACACAGATGTTTTTTGAATGTTTTATAAAAGGGAATTTCTACCATAAATATATGTCAATAGTTTGACTTTTTAGTGCAGCAGATATCTGCAAACATGAAAAATAAGAAAAGCAGAGTGATACTTCTCTGTCATAGGACACTGACACACAAGAAAGGCAGAGGTGGGCCAGATAAAGGCATGGCCAGTCATGGGCTTCATCCAGTCACTTTCCAAAACTCACCTTGCTGCTTAAGGTAGATGATAAAGAGAGGGAACACCTATAATGCTACTACTTTTACAGCACTTTTCCAAAGGTTTCAGTGATTTGGAATTCAAAGATCCCAAGGTGTTTGGGTTTAATAGAAACTTGCGGTGGTTTTCCTTCACAAAGTTATCTGGCTGCTTTTTGAATCCTTAAGTCTCAGCTCCCAAAACACTTTGTGACAGCCTGTTCCTTCACAGGAATTCTGATATCTGGATGGGGTTGCTGTGAGCACCTTGTGTGCATGTGGAGAACTGCACAGATAAATGCACAGCTATTTTGAGCAACAAATTCAAAGTGTGTTTATGAGCTGTGAACAGAAAAGAGGGTTTGATTTGATTTGATTTATTCACTTGAATTTTTTAGTAGGGCTATTGGCATGATAGGCATGGACCTACTGCCTGGTTCCTGACTATAATAATCAAAAACAAACAAAAGAATGAATGGTGTATGTAACCAGGCAAGTTATATAAGTTGTGGGCTTACATAGTTACACATACATGTGGAATCAAAGATCATTTTTATAGTCAGAGCAGCAAATTTGGGTGGATCCAAAGCTATAGCAGCGCATTAAACTTCTGAGAAAAACAGTCCTGGTTCTGCTGGACTCTTCAAAATGTGATGTTTCAAACAAGGCCTGGTTCCTGCTGCAGTCCATGGTGTGGCTTATCTCACAAAGCCGGGCCTGAGCCTTCAGTCCCAGCACTGAGCTGGAGCCTGCTGGAAAAGATGGGCTGCTGGAGGAGAGGGGAAGGTTTGTAAACAGCTGAACTGGAGCCTTCTGGGTTTAATGTGTTCCATAACCAGTTCAAACAGGGCAGCAACTGAAAACCCCAGATGTCAGAGTTACACAACAGCTCCTTCAGGAAAGCAGCTTCAAGTTTTCAGTGGGCTTTATAATAAAGAGCAAGCATGAAATGTTCACCCACAGATAGAGAAGTGTTTGCTTTGCTAGCAGTACACACCCACCATCGACTCTCAGCTCATCCTTTCATGATGGAGGAGAGAGGGATCTTCATCCCTAATGCATGTTTTTACATTACCCTTATGTTACTGTGCGTGGGTTGTGTATAGCAGACTTAATGCAGCAATCTGTAGACCTGCATCAATTTTGTGCCTTTTTTTTGTTCTTAAAGAAATGCTGTATTGAATGAAAGTTTGGGGCTTTTTTTTTCCACCTGTGCTAAGGCTGAGTACTTGGAATGAAAGAGGGTTTATTTTGAAACTTAGAGAAGTTGGGCATTTTCTATTCATACCTGTATCTTCATATCCCAGCAGTGTTCAATTATATTGAATCTATTTTAGCCACCTACCACAGGATGTGAGTAGCTACATCCTGCAAGCAACCATTTCTCCCCTCCTCTGAAGGGAGTCAGGACTGCAGTCTCTTGTACTGAAGGTGTTTAAAGAACCTCACATCAGCTGTCTTGGTTTTAAACATTTGACATTTCTAGAATTTTCTTATGAAGAAGCTCTGCAAATTTAGTGTTTCTAATGGTCAGAACTCTTCCACATGGCACTGGTTTTTGGCAGGGTATTCTTTTAAACCATTTTATGGGAGTATAACAGCACTGTTACTCATTTTGCTGTCTTGCAATGACTGAATTAAAAACCTTCAGTCTTTTTAAGCAGAAGGTTGTTTTCATTCTGAGGAACGACTTAAAAGAGCCAACACTGACCCCCCTCAAACTGCTTGGAAGGGTTTGGCACAGTCAGGGCTTAGCTGGGCACTGTCTCACCTGCCTTGCTTTGTATTCCTCACTGGATTTTCTTTCCCCCTCTTTGACTCTCTCTGTCATTTATGGTCAGCATGMTGATATGTTCCCATCTGTGCTGAGGACTTTATCACAGTCTTCTCACGGGATCAGAGTAAAAAAGATAGAAGATATTCAAGGTGTTCCATCTCTCATTCTCACACCTCAGTGTTTACCTTTACCTGACCTCTGCCTCACTAAATAAATACTAGTGCCAATCTCTAAACAACCTTTCCACCAGCAAGAATCTTCTGATAAGCACTGTCTGTGCTTGCTGACTCATCTCCACTGCAGTGCTGTAAGAGGATTTTAATAGGTTTTTTTTCCCTATCAGTGCTTGGTCAGTAAGGCTTGACTCAATATTATTAATGAGGTGTCTGACTGTTTCATAGACTTTGTTTTTCATATTGTACTCAGTGTAATACCCTAAAAAATGAGAAGATACATCAGAAGATACCCTAAAAATCAGAAGATACATGATTTGAACTTATTGTATAATTATTTCTTATACATCTATTATTTATGGRAAAAGTCTTACAATCTTACCTTATTTTGCCAGAGAACAAGAAAAATATAAAGAAATACAAGTTCTGTTTCTGCAAGTTCATTGAATGATGATTTCTTTGGTTACTTTTCACCTTCCATGTTTGATCAGTGGCCTGGATTCAGAGAGGGAAGAGCAGAAGAACCTAAAAGCTGTACCTAGCTAGCAACAAACCTTGATGTAACAGCACAGGAGGAACGCAAATAGCTGGGATCTGTTCCTGCAGTGCTCAGGCAGGTGAGGAGGGTGCAGTAATTCCTCCAGAGGCTTTCTGAACCCTTTGTTGGTGTGTGCTGCTGTGAGGCTATTCACTGGGGTTCTCCACAGGTTACTGGGTCCTACTCCATGCCCATACATCAACAGAAGCAACACAGCAGGGTGAAACCTCCCCTGGAGATGTCAGGGCACAAAGTCAGAAAGAGCCTCTGTAGCCCATTAAAACTTCACATTTTTAGTATCATGAAAGGGCTTCCATGTATTGCAGGGTCAAAATCTTGTACTGTGTCATCAACAAAATCCTACCCATTGAACTGAAAATGTCACTCATTTGGGGACTGAATTGGAGTTGAATCTGTCAGTTATCCAGGGATGATGCAGAGACTGATGCAGAGTTGCAGAGGGGGTGATGCAGTTCCCTGTGTTTAATGTCTCAATACCTTGTGTGCTTAGAACAAAATCATCACTTTGTACTTGCAGAGATGAGAAGTCTCTAGCACAGCCCAAAGTGTGAGCCTGGGTGAGGAGTAAACAAGTTATCCTGGCTGCTACTAGGAAAACCACAAATGCTTTACCTGTTTTCAACAAATTTTACTTATTCCATCATCTCCATTTCCTTCTTCAAATTGGAGCTAATATAACATAGGTAATAAAATTGAAAAGCAAGTTCATTTTTCCTCCTAATAAGACCAATCATTTTTCTGTATGGAGTTGCCTTCAGTGTCCTTGATGCAGGAATGTGAAATGTTTCTTTTGGGACAACTGGGTTTAGCTCAGCACTGTGGTATCCTGATGGTTGGTGCCTTTTCCTGATGGTCAGAACGCTCTTCTCTGGAGGAAACTTGTGACAGCAGATGATGCTGGTGAAAGCCTAAAAGGACTGAGAAATGTGATGAATTTTCCATTCTGTTCCCTCCCATACTATGCTTTTCCCCAGGATTCTTGGTGAGCAAAAGGCTGTAGTGCAGGAAGAAACAGGTTAATGCTCTATGTTTTATTACACAGGCTCTGTTGGCGAGGTCCAAATGGTCCCTACATGAAAATTATCCAGATATTCTTGCTCTGGCTGAACTGGAAGAATTTCTTTGCTGGAATAGAAGATAGAAGTAGGCTCTAAGTAATTTTTGGTTTTGGACAGCAAGTGCCTCTTCATGCTGGGGCAACATAGATGCTCCAGCATGTTTTGAGTGCACAGTCCTTGTACTGAATGTGTCCTCTTCCACCCCCTTTCAGATGGGAAGGGCAGATACACTGAGTTTGTTGCTATTACATAGTTTTCTGGTGACTCCATGATTTATCACAAGCTTTCTCTCGTATGGAGAGAGCTGTTTAATATAACTGCAGGAATGACTGGATCATGGTAAGGAGCACATAGAGCTTGCACCAAAGGGTATTTTGAAAGAGCTGACTTTCCAAGAACTAAAGGTAGTGAGGACTGACTTGGCTCTGAGTTTAAATAATATAAATCTTGTATTTTGTAATAATTTTCTGATAAGCTACAGCTTCATTCAGTTAGTGTGGTAAGCAGTCCTGCTTTGTGAATTCTGTATTATTTGAAGGTTCAACTTTCATCTAAATTATGCCAAATACATGAAAATAGCATCCTCTCCTTATCAGCATGTAGGGGTTGGGGTTTTTTTCATAATTTGTGTGAAATAAAAATAGAAGGTAAAAGAAGTGACAGAATTAATGTAGTACATAACTCTGGAGGCATCTGGCAGAACATTTCCTAATGAAATCATCATTCAAAGGAAACCTTGCTCCTAGTTACAGAATGAATATGAAAATGATAGATGAATATGCTTAAAAGAAAAGTAGGTAAATAGAAGGCATGATTGAATAAGATTCAGCTAACTTGGGTAGTTTGCATTTCATTTTGTACTTATAAATCCACATTATGGATGCCTAGCAGAGACTTGGAGTTTTCTCTGGGCTTTCCTTCACTAATTCATCACTGTGGATTTCTCTGCTGCACCCTGATTGATATCATATCACTGACTGTCCTGTGGCAATTACTCCCCAGCAATTTGGCATGCCCTTATCACTCACTTTTAATCAGATAAAATATTTTATTCAGCACCTGCTCTTATCCTCAGCAGGCCTTCTTAATCTTGCATGAATGTTACTGACAACTGATTAAGGCCTAGTGTGCTTATAGAGGTGTCCCCTTAAAAAAATAAATTATTGCAATGTGCAATAAAGCTTACTAATAGTTTCAATATTTAAGAGGCTTTTTTATGGTCACATTTGATGGGATCCATCAGGAATTCAGATCTATTTCAGCTGAAGTGACTTTATCTCCCTATGTGAAAGAAGGCACAGACTCATTTTTGAATTCTGCCTCCTCCTCCAATTCAGGCTTACTTATCAAGACTGAAATCAGACAACTTTCAGGTGTTTCCTGAAGTTGTTCTGAGAGGAATACTCAAGTAGTTCCCCTTTCTGTGTTTCTTGTAGTTTCTGTGCTCCCAGAAAAAAGGCAGTTTTGCCTTGGGAGACTGAGGAGTCAGGATCGATTACTCCACAGCTCTGCTGATCTCCAGGGTTTAAGGTCACCATCTGAATTTCTCCCCCCATGATGAGCAACTTCCTCTCACCGAGCATGGAAAGGCATATTCATGATGACTCTGGACCAGAGTGAGGAGGGGTGTTTCTATTTCCCTTGAGGAACAGTGGTCATATAACCCACTTAAAATACCCCAGGGTTTGGGTTTTCATTCTAGAAACAAAATTATTCGTGGCTAGCCTGAGTTGTGAAAGATTTACTTCAAAGAACAATACAAAACTGCTGATGGAATTATAATGAAAATATTGAGGTAAGGCTGTAGCATGAAAAAGGAAATATAAAAGCAATTTAATTTCATGAGTTTTGGAAGTCTTGCCCTTTATCTATTTAAGATTTAATTTTATTAAAATTTTGTAGCCTGGATGTTAATTCATTTTTAATGCATGTTTGTCTTTCAGAGTATTATTGATTTAAGAAGCAGGTTGCACGACTGTGGTCTAGAAACAGGAATTGGTGTGCACAGTATTTATATTTCCTCTTCAAGAAACAAAAATGGTCCTTTTATTAAAGCTCCTTGTTTGCATTTTTTGAAAACCATGAAAACCATGCTAAATGCAGGTTGGTTCACTAATGAATTGTCCCATGATCCTCAGGATTATGAAGTTTGTCCCACAAAAACCAGCATGTGTCCCCACAGGCATTGTGTTCTTTTTCCAGCCTGCTGGCAGAGCCAGAGTTGTGCTGAGCAGCTGCTTAGCACCTTGCTAGAAAAAAAGACTTCTCCAGTCAGTGATGCTCTGTGGTGCTCCCTAACAGGGAATTCAAACCAGAACCTGATCCTGAAGGTGGAAGCAGTAGTCATGTAAGAAACTGCTGGTTGATCTCACAAAGTGAATTTATCACCTCTCTGGTCCTGCAGTTTTCCATGTGCTACTATGTTAATTCATTCGTGCCTCGAGCCTGGCCTGCATTTCCATGCTGCTGTTGCAAAATGCCACTTTCAGAGGTTCAGTGTATTCCAGGATTTCTTGGAGAAATCCACTGGTGAGTTTAGTTCTGTTTTTGAAATCAGGYGGCACTGAGATTCAGACAAAGCTAAGCTTATCTTGCATGTTATGCAAAAGGGACTTTTATAGCTCAACCCTTGGTTTACAAATATATTTATTWAGAAATAGTTCAAGCAGGGCTATGCATTCCCATATATTTACCAAAGAGCCTGAGTGTCTAATGCCAAATATGAACCTCAAACATTAAGAAAAGAAAATTTGCTTCTAACAGTTTTACCAAAAAAATTTTTTGTTATTTAAAATCACACAATATTTGCTGGGTTTGCACATCTATTCTTTGAGTCACATTCTTTTTTTTTTACATTCCTTACTTTTCATTTAAAATGCAAATGAAATTTTGTTCTCACAGTTACTGACAAAACATCAGAGCATCAGAGTGTTTTCCAAATGATCCAACCCAAATAAAGCTCAAACCAGAATGAACCCAAAGGCTCAGAAGCCCTCAGAATTCCAACAAAAAATTCAGGTAGGCTCAATCTTAAAAATAATAATTTGAAGCTCTCCATTTGTTTTAGAAGACATCACACCAGAAAAGATTCCTGAGAGACTGAAATGAATCTTTTTACTTTTTACTCAACTAGATCTTGCTGCCTAGGAGATGCACAACTGGGATATGTAATTGCACATTGTACCTGAGTTGTATTTAAAAATGGAAGCCTTGTGAAACAAAGAGGTGAAAGCTTAAATTAGCATGATTAACAGACAGCTCTATATCAATTTTATTTATGATGGATAATTCAGAGCATCCCATGCCCCTCATCAGGTTGGCTACTATAATCCATGGAATTAAAACATGGATCGCAGAACAAGCAAAAAATTACCATACCCTCTTGAAAATGTCACATTGTTTTGAGACCATCTAATCAAAACCATCCAAAAGTGTAGTGCAGTTCCAAACCAAAGTGTTGGACTGCCAGAAATGGGAATCCTGCTGCATTTCACATCCTCCCCTCATGTCAGCATGGAAAGGTCGCACTGTTGATGCCTGTATGCTGCAGGCCTCTCTTCTCCCTGCAGCCTCTCCTCACTGGTGCTCTCTGACTGAACTGATCCATGTTTCCGAATCCCAGCCAGCGCAGTGATCACTCACTTCAGCTGTTTAACACAAGGGCAGTAACCACAGAGTAACTGGAGTGTGGTTCTAAGTCCTGCTTTGATGGCCTCTGAGCACTGAGTGTCCTGCTGTGTATGTTTTCTCCCTCAAGTACCCACATCAGGCTAATTGCTTACCCAGTGAGCAGTGCTGGCCCTAATGCTCTGCAGAATGAGTAGAGCAGCATCCCCAACCACTCACTGCTCTTAAAAATTGATGGACAAGACATTTTCCTCTTGTGATGTTTTGTACTCTTGCTAGAGCAAGGAACTTCCTCTGAAATGGGAATCTTTACCCAGAAGCTTCATTCTTTCCAACTTGGCAAATCTCTATGAAAAATGCTCACTGCTCCCAACAAATTTTAATTCTAACAATGTTTAAAGAGTGTTTTAAACAGAGAAAGTCAGTAAAACCCTACTCAAGGTGTCATTTAAATAAATGTGTCATCAAATAAATAGTGAGAATTGGTAAGTAATATGTTGGTGTGTGTCGGTACTTAGCTATATGCAATGGATTAACTTCTTGATTTGACTAATTTAAAACTCATTATGTGCACTCAGCTCTTTTTTAATTTTTTGAGAGGAAGCCATGAATGAATGCAACAACTTCATTCTCTTTAGTACATTAAAAATATAAACGAATGAAGTTAGTACTAGCATTCATAGAACACCATTTCTATTCCTTGTATACAGAAATACAAAAACGACAATAATGTCTGAGCAACTTTCAGCTGTGCATGGTGATGGTTTTATTCCCTTTAAAGAGGTAAAGGTGGGGAGGGAAAGAGTTGGCTGAATTACTAAAATAGCTATACTTGTCTCTGTGAATGTTTTCAAGAAAACAATTTCTCATATCTGATGGAATCATTATTGACATTTGCAAGGACTCTGGTACAGCCTTTCACCTTTTTGTCTGCAGAAAGTTCTGTCTTCTGTAGAGATTTATGTCCCCTTCATTCTGGAGCTATGGGAGCTCTCCTCTCACTCTGAGGAGGCAGAAACCTCATGGCAGACAGGCTTTGCTTCCAAGCAGTTTTCAGTATGGAGCATTAGCATTTCCATTATCCTGGAGTCATCTCCAGGCACTGGCCATGACAACAGGTGGGACATAGAACAAAAATGACTCCTGGACCCTAAGAGTGATTTTTTGTATTTTTTAGCTCTACAGATGTTATTCACAACAAGGGGAATCTCTTTGCCAAGGTTAAATATTCTGAGAACAGAGAAATTACCTTTATAAATACTGCAACAGGCCTAAGGGACATTTTTTTTCCTTACACAATATTAATTTTAAAAGTAATCAAATCTCCTAGGAGTGCAATGCCACATGAAGTGATTTCAAGTGTGTCAGAAGATGCACAGAAAAGTTAACATTACCATTTCATCTCTGCCATTGTTTCTGTTATGCCCAAACTTCACAGCATACAATAATGCACATAAGAGATCTGGCTGGCTGACGTCTGTCCATCCTGAGGCACAATGAAAGGAATCAAGAATAGAGCAGCTGCTTGAGTTCTGAACCATCTTGTTTTTATGGGCTCTTACATAAGCCTTTTTTCCTTCTGACTCTGTATTTACCAAGTCAAGGGTCTCTCTCATTGCTCCATTAGCGCAGTACCTGAATTTATAGCAAAGCAAGGAAATATGGCAATAAATCTTATTAGCTGTTGTTGTAGATGGAACACAGTCCCAATGGCTCTCCTGAGTGAGCTGCATCCCTCTCAAGCAGATATCAAAGAGAATAAGATTATGTGCAGCAAAAGTGAACAACAAACTTTTTTTTCAAAACGGTGATTTCTAAACTGCATGGCATGAATGCCATTCTTTGGGAAAGCGAGGTTTTTCAAATGATCTGTGTATAGAACCACTGACAGGGTATGTGAGAAGAGGGGACAGAGTGCTCCTGCTCTCATTCCTGTCTCTCTCTCTCTCTCCATGTTCCTGGCAGGAGGCTGATGGGCCAAGGCTACAGGGGCTGCCCCACTGTTTTCAGACCCCACAGCCGATGAACTTCAAACATTAGTCTGACTCCAGTGCAACTCATTTAAAGGATCAATGTTCCCACAGTTCAGTCTGAAGAGAGAAGCTGCAGTGTTTTAAAAGCATGTTTCTTGCCTTGGTGTGGGTGAGGTACCTGGCTCATTTGTTCTTAAGTTGCAGCACTGAATATTTCTGAGAATATTGAGATTGCCTCTCTGCTGCTTTGCTTTAGTTCGTGTACCTGCTGGATCTGGGACATGTTTTTGAGCAGGCCTGTCTTCTGGCCACATTTTAATTTATAGTTATGCTGAAATTATTTATAACCTTTTCAAGAGACACAGGTAGGCTCTCAGGTGCTTCTGTCCACCAGGTTCACTGGGACTGAAACCTCTTGGGCTTCTCCTGGCTCTCAAGAGGTTCAGCACTGGGCCAGCACGAGCTTCCTCGGCACTGTCAGGAATGAAATGTTTCTTGGCATGTGCAGGAACTGAATGCTGGGCACCTGGAGAACTCTAAAATTGAAATAGCCACCTACTTATGTTTAAGAGCCTTCTGAGCTGGGCAGCAGCTGAGCAGAAGTTTTTAGTGTCACTGTTTGTAATTGCAGCTGACTTCTGCCTGCCTTGGATACCTCAATACCTTTTTGGGATCTGGCCCTAAATGCATTAAATAATAAAGGACAGGCAATTAAGAAGTCTCGCTTAACTGGCTCAGCCTCTTGAAGAGAGCTACAAATCAGCCTTGTTTCCTCGTCCTGAGAATCATTAGATCATTTGTTACAAGGGCGCAGGGAGCCTCTGCAGTGTTTCATGGCAGAAAGTGCACAGGGCTGCTCTGTGGAGTGCTCTGTGCTGCTGTTTACAAACCAAGCGTGCCACACCGAGCATCCCAGCTGGATGTTTAGTTTGAAAAGTGATATGTCAGTTGCTATTTAATTAGGACCCTGCAGCTCACCTTTCTCAGATGCAGCAGCTTATTAAAGCATTCCCTGATTGGGAATATGCAGATGCCATTGATGGAAGAAATAGCTGCCTTTAGTTAGAGTGAAAGGACTTTGCCACCTCTAGCCTGGACTTAGAGCAGCACACTTGGACCCCAGGGTTTAGGTGTAAGGACAGAGGAAACAAACAGGCTGCTATTCTCCTTCCAAGGAAAATGATGTTGGAAGGGGTGTTGCTGTGCTCCTTGTCCTGGGAGAGGAAATTCCCCTTTCACTGCTGCTTGTGTATCCTTCTCACATGGCTCTTCTCTGCAAGAGTTTCAAGAACAGGTGAGCAACTTCTCTCTACTGCTTGCTTGTTTGGGCTGGGTTGGAGGGCAATAGGAAGGAAAAAATGTTGGTGCTTGGTACCTCTGGGAGAGGCCTGCAAAGAATAAGCTTCTTCCAGCAAAAGAGCATGGCAGTGTTGAAGGCCAGGCTGGATATGGGGCCCTGAGCAGAGGGAATGTCCCTCCCATGACTGAGGGGTGGGAATAGAAGACCTTCAAGGTCCCTTCCAACCCAAGCCATGCTATGATTCACCAGCGGTGCAGTCTTCTCTCATTTGGAAGGCAAATAGTACTTCTTTAAATTAAGGAAATTGAGGGTGCAAAGAGACTCTCCAGTAAGCTGTACCAAAATTGTAAAGATAACTCTAAAATAAGCTATCATGTGCCATTCAAATGCCTGGGTTTCTTCTTAGTGTTGTTAACCACTTCCTATCTCTCTATTGCTGCAAGCTTAAAAAAAAACAAACCCAAACCCTCAAACTCACCAAAACCTGATGGTATTTATGTGAACTCTGGTACTGATATACTCGGGAAATTACATATTTTATTTATGCTGAGCTACAAGGGCTATTCCAGAGCTCTTAGCCTGTTTTGGCTCAAATGTACCTTTCCAGAGGTGATAATTCTCTGTCTCACTTTGAAATAGGAAAGATGAGTTTAGAAGAAGATGTTTAATATATTTTTTTTCTTCTACAAAAGTTTGCACTAAGTAAAACACTGAGTACTGTTGCATTGGACCCATCTCCTCCAGAACACCTTTTTTTGTACTTTTAAGATGGGCACAGCATTTCCTGTAGATGTTAATGTGTGTGTATACAGAGGCAAGAGCTGTTTAACTGGTGAGAAAATTCCATTATGGAATAAGAAGATGGAGCTCAATCTTCAGCTCTCTTATCCCTGACTTTAGGATTATTACCTCTATTTGATATTGTGCTCTGGCTTTTGTGCAAGCAAAATTCTCCTGCATTCCCCACCTGCTCTGGCTTTCTGGGAAGTGACAAATCATCATTGTGAGCAATACCTTCCTTCTAAGCTCGTTTTTCCAGTTTCAGGATGCTGGTTTTGCTCACTTAAAGACCTCCTTTTTGTCTTGTTAAGGCAATCACATCCTAAGCACAGAGGTACCCATAGAGTAGGAAATAATCATGACAATGAATCTTGCTCCCTACAAGAAGCTAAACAAGTTGCATGACTGAAGCCCATGCCTGAATGACACAAAGTTCTGACTATGGATTGAGCTAATTAAGCCCACAGCTTCTGTATCTCCAGCTCTAAGAGAAAAAGTGGTGATAGCTCACCATGGTCATTGTGAGAATTWGTGCAATCATGTATAAATATTTTACACATTTTACTATGCCACATGCCATTTCACCTAGGAATGAATTATTTGCTTTCCCACTGTGATGAGAAAGGAACAATGTCACAGAGAAAAGAGAAGAGCTGGCTAAGTGTTACTGATGGCTGCATTTTATTTACCAAGAGATGGGTATTACTCTAGAAGTATTTTTCTAGCCTCTTCCTTCACCAAACACCCAAGTTCTTTTGATGGGCAAAGCAAAGCTAATGAAAAACCTATGATAAAAAAAATCACAAGAGCGATAGAAAAAGAAACTGGGAAATGCTGACAGTCTTGATTATTATAATAATCTATAATAGAAGGAAATTATATTATTACTCTAATACACACTCTTGGCAAAAGGACTAGAAAAAACCACACCCCAGAAAACCACCAAGCAATTGTTAAATTTTTAAAGGCATTTATGAAACTGCAGCAAAACAACTTTTCACTTCCATTTAAATATATTTATTTAGAGTTGGGAAATGGTATGTGGTATTAAAAACATGGCAGTGTTCCTTGTAGTAAATGCTTTCTGTCCTGTAAGCCAAAGAAAGGGTTCACACTGCGCTGTTTCTGCAAACCAGAGTGTTCATCAAATGTTCCTATAGTCACTACTCACACCCAATAAACCATAAGGAGTGTTATTAGCTGAAAAATTATTGAAACCACTTATGTCAAGCAAAGGGAGAAGGAGGAAGCAAAGTGAATGCAGCTCCACTGGACACAGTACTGCGATTCCCTTGTTTCATGAGAAGTTACTTGGGAAAGATGGACTTTCAATGCTTGGTGACAAGCTGCTGGAGTGTGATACTGGGCTGAGGGTAAAGCAGGAATGCAAAATCACTCCTGTTCTGAAGATTGCCATGTTGGAATGCGAGACAGGGGCAGGGATGTTAGCTGTGCCAGCAGGGATGGTTGTAGGACATCTAAACATTGTTCAAGCAGATGGGAGCAAGACTCTAAGACTGTGAGGGTTTTTTTCAAACTAAGAATTAGTCCAAGATCTAAGGGATCATTATTTCACTTATTAGTCTTGGTTTGTGCTGGTGTCTCTGTCCTGCTAACCATTTAGACACATATGCATAAAACTGGCAGACACTCTGTATCATATTCTGGCTAATTCATCCAAAAGGTGTCCATAAACATCATTCCCCAATTACAGAGGCTGTACCAAAGCCTGGAGGTTTGCTGGGATATTCTGTGAGTGGCTGCACTGACAAACAGGACTGATGCCAGAGCCAGGTGTCAGTCAGTGCCTGGACTGACCACCAGAGCAGGAAAAGCAGTTCTCCCAGGACTTTCAGCAGCCAGGAGCTGCTGGGCTTCATCCTCAATCACTCCACATTCACCTTTGCTGCAGCCTGAGAGCTTCATCAGGAAAGTGGGGATGCAGTCTGTGCTCAATCTGTGGCCAGTTAGGGAGCAAAGAAACCCTTGGGGTGACTGTGAACAGCACTGAGGCTGCCCTGCACTGGGCAGATGCTGCTACTGCATCATCCAGCATATGAGGGTTTCAGTCAGTCCTTCTTTTTCTTGCTTCTCCTTTAGTTACTTTCCAGCTGCTTTGCACTTCCCTCTCAGATGCAACAGGGCCCCAGATTTCAGCTGCTGAGATGGAAATATGCTTAATAATAGATTATGAAAAAGACATGGTGAAAAATTCCAGTTTAGATGGGGGATTTTAGTGCCAGATTGTGCCCTGGGATTCCAATGCGTATCTTCCATTAAAGCCATTAAAAATGTTTGCATTTTAAGGAAGAATTTGGACTTTTGACACAATTCCCTCTTTTTCTTTGGGAGCCAAACATTTTCTGTGGCAACAGAACATATTATAACAAGAATAAATATAATACATTCAGGCATTAAAATGAATAACAGTCCTTGATCTATTTGCTGAAGATTACAGGCATGAAATGTGAAAGCTGTTAGTGGTTTGAAGAAAGATATTTGCTGTAATTGGCACTGCAGCTTTGGTTTTATTACAAAATATGAAGGAGATGACCAGAGAGGTGTCCAGATCCTCACATTCTGTGGAGAGATTACAGTGCATCTCTATTTCATAACTTTGGCCAGTGGTTTGCTGCTTTTTGAATCAAGAGATCCTAAAATCTCAGGGCAATGTATTTGTCACACATGAGCTGCTGCCTCCTATTCCAGTGGGGTCAAAACCCTGGTGGTGAGGATGTGTGGTTACAGGTAAAAGGAAAATGTTTCCTGTATTCACAAGGTGCTGTATGAATTAAAATGGCATTGCATGAATGGAACACTTTGCTTTAAACACTCAACCTTTCAATTTCTATATAGTTTCAAATTGGAGCAATATAAGGATGTACGGAGAGAAGCTTTGTCCTCCAGAATGGAGATAACTCATCCTTCTCTCCCTCCTCAAGTGTTTGAGGCAGGCTGTTTCCCTTCCTTTCCTTCAGAAATGAAAGCAACTGCCTACAACTTTTGCTTCTCCCGTGGGCAATGAGGAAAGACAGAGATCCACCCAGGAGCTTCTGAGCTCTCTGTTGCCTCCTGCTCTTCTGGGACTTGCAGTGGATCTGCTGTAAGTGTAGATCTCAGTGGTGATGGCCCTGCAGTTTTAGAGGAACCTGCCTAGTACCCCCTGAGCCCTGAGGTCAAGACAGACTTCACAGCTGGGCTACCCAGTACAATGCACTTTGATGTAAAATCTTTAGAAATTTGTGTGATGGCAGATTTCACCAGAAATTGAACTTGCTTTACAGACTGGGKTTTTTTTTTCCAAGACTGATTGTTCACAAAAAAATAAGCTGCTTCATCAAAGTTTACTTCTTGAAAAAAGAAAAATCATTGTCCATCTCATCAGAGAATCCCCAGCTGGTTATGAACAAACATTGCTTTTAACCTTCCTATTCCTTTTTACATAAGGCATAAATAATGGCTAGTGTGAATTTCCTTGGGATGCCATGTGTATCTTCCAATTTGGTCTCCTGGAGGAAAAATTAGCACGTTATATTTTTGGCTGTTGGGCAGGCCATAACAGCAAAGCCAAGGGGATTTGCCTGCAAACACCAACCACAGCTGGATGGGGTGTGGTTTCCAATGATTTAAATACTTACAGAATGCCACCAGAGGGTGAGACAAGGAGGAGGGGGGATAGGATACAGCAGGGAAGGAGTTGTTTTGGTGGCTGTAACCTCTGGGAGACTCACTGTACAGAGCTGTCTCCTAAAAGAAATATTTGGGAATAACTGTATAACAGTGAGGAGAGGGGGGAAAGACCCTTGCTTCTTGCTGATATTGTTCAAAAGGTTTGAGATGCTTGCAACTGTTTCCACAATTGATTTAGACCTCTGGATAACTTTTCTATATCTGTGGAAGGGGTGAGAGCACCTCTAAATGCAACAGTAAAACTCATCTGGGAGCAGACAAGTAAATGAATGCTTGAAGATTGCTTTGCCACTGTGTGCTGTGCTCCTCCTCTTTCCTTCAGATCTCCAGTGTATCAGACAAGACATTTTCCCTTGATGTTACAACCCACATAGCTGCTGTACCAAGTCATGTTTGGTTGTGGCATTTACTGAGTGCTTTCTGAGGCTTTTCTGGTCTTTATTCCTTCTGGTTACTCTTAGCATCACCCAAGTTCAGCTGGTCCAAGAACCAGTTGTACCCTGATGGATTTTAGAAGCCAGAACACACAGCAAACATGAATGAACTTTATTTAGAATAGAACCAATCAGTCCTTTTCCTCACCAAAGAAATAGACTGAGGCAGAAAGCTGGGATGTTTCTCTTCTGTAAAGAAGATCTCACACCAGTCATACCTTAGCTGGTTCCCCTCCTCTTCTTTTGTCAGTGTTATGCATCTGCATTAGCAAGCTGTGCTTTTCATTCCAGAGCGATGAAAGGGAACAACAATAAATTACAATGCCTTTTAAGAAGTCTCCAAATCTTATCAGATCTCACATTTCATCCTGGTTGCTTTTTCATGTCATTCTTTTACTGTTACTCTAATTGCCACTCAAAATTTATTTTGCTGCTGTTGTGCACCTAGCACTTGCAGCTACTGTTGAGAAATACTACCGAGGCAGAAAACAGAGATCCTCTCTCCTCCCTTTTTGTAAATTCCTGTTGCTTGTGAAATTCCCAAACTCACAACCTCCCAAGTTTCTGAAAAGAGTGGCCCTCTATGTACTCTGAGGTATTGTTACACTGTTAAAAATGGAAATCTGATGCTGCTTCTTGTGGGGTGGAGGGGAAGGAGCTGAGAAAGGTGGCGGCTTCACCCCAGCTGTCTCATGATGCTTGAATGCCGGGAGTAGAAAACAATATAACAAACACGTGAAAATGCAGCCACCTACCACTCTTTTATATAAATTTGAGATTACGAGCCAAACTCACTGTTGACATAAGCAGATGCAAATCTAATGAAGTCACTGCAGTTACTTCTACTTATGCCAGAGGTGAATTTGTCCCTGTTTTTGGAACGTGCTGGTTTTGTGCTACAGCATTGGCACACTGTATCATGTCAAAATCCTTTTGAGCAATGGAAGTGTGCCACTGGCTGAGTAACATGATGCATTGTGTCAAACATCTGCCTGACAATGGTCCTGATCTGCTTTTTGACAGGATACATCATGCCACTGTACCGTGCCCGAAGGCATCTGATAGGAATCCTGTCAGGATCTGATAATAAGAAATGTGTGCTAACTGGATAGTGGAGCATTTCAGCATTTTGTGGAAACAGTGATCTCTGTGTTAGTGCATTTATAAATCTCTTCCAAATGCCTCATGTACTTGGGTGAAAAATGATCACTAATGTACTCCCACTTCAATGTGTCACATTAACATAATAAACGATAAATCATTTTCTATTTTAGTCTGTTCTGCTTTAAGGACTGATATTGGATTTTCTCCTAAAAATTATCAATTGGTATTGAAAGAATTTGTTTCTATTTGTGATTTTACTTGTTTTCTCAGTGTTATTAAGCATAAGAGGGCTTTGTTCAGGGATTTTCAGGTGTCGTTTTTTATAAACTAACACCAGGCCTTGTTCTCGCTGCATGTGGGAGCGTTTTACCTCAGACAGAACGGTGCTGAACACACCCTCCCTAAGCCAGGAAACATGAACGGTGCTGAACACACCCTCCCTCAAGCAGGAAACATGTTTCCCAGTCCTTCAGGCTTCCCGGGGAGGATCTGCGAGGGTGGACAGCAGCCAGTCCTCCAGAGGCGAGGAGGCCAGGTGCCAGGAGACACGGCGGCCAGAGGAATGCCTGGAGGCATTCTGGCCATGTGCTTGCGGTAAAACCCTGCAGGTCAGGAGTCAGGAGCAGGCTGGTGGCCAGGAACAGCGAACGGCAGAGGGTGGTGCTCGGTACTGCCGGCCCGCGGTCCTRCGAGCGCCCCGGCGGGATGGTGTCCTGCCTTGGGCTTGCTGCAGTGGGAAATGAGGGGAAAGACGTCTCTCAAATTCATAGGGACCAAGCAGAGATTTGTAGAAAGAAATCGGCACCTGGATTTTCTGTTTTGACAAAATGGTCAGGAACCCATGCATTTTGTATATGCAAGTGCATTTTACACTTGCAGAAACTTTGCAGTGACTGCAAAGGTGAGAGCTTCAGCTGGAGCCCATTCACATCGATCTACAAAATGCAACAAGATCAGGCTATCAGAGTGCTAGTTAAAAAGCACCTAGCTACCTTAAAATCTGTGTGCACAAAACTTAAAAAAAAAGAAAAAAAAAATTAAACATGTATACAGGAAATTGGATCTTTGTTCACAGTATTGCAGTTTGTTTTGGAGATACACTTTCTACAAACGGGGAATGCTACTGGGGTCAGACAGAGCTATTTTAACCTTGCGTATTCATCTAACTTCTGGCCAAGGGGATGTGCCTGTTTGTGTGTACATATATGAAAAGAGAGGGAGAGAGTATAAATTTAGAATTTTTGATCAAAGGCTTCAATTTCTGGCCCCTATTAAATGTAGGTAAACTTCAAAACAAATTTTGTGAGAAARAAACTTCAAGTAATTCACTTTAGGCCTGATAAGAAGAACACAAGAGCAAACAAGTGTAAATCCTCCCCAGGCTCATAAGCTGGGATAATGCTAACAAGGCGTAGTCTTTTCCATGTGAGGAATGGCATCGAAAGCCTCCAAGCACAGCACTGCAGCAGGGCAGCTCGCTGGCAGAAATGTGCACACGGAGGTAGGCCAGGAAAATATTTGAATACAACTGAAGTCATTACAACCAGATCTGAGTTTTCCATCTATTTTTCAAGCTGAGAAGTACACTTAAAAAAAAAAWAAATATTTTTTAAACATACAAATGTGAGGAGGGAAGAGAGACTCCGGGCTAGTTCAGCCTGCATCCAACATCCATCCACCCTCCTGTGGAACACGTAGGTTCCTCCATCCTCCCAGAAGAATTTCCAGGATGAATCCCTGGGGGAGCCGAAGCGTGGCCCAGACAGGTGACACCTACTCCAGCGATC